>OZ024720.1:1202500-1768739 GCA_964016875.1 Fallopia convolvulus
GGGTGGAGGGGGAGGAGGGTCATCCGGTGTGGCCGACATGACGGCCAGGCGTTATCGCCGGCGGCAAGATTTGATTGTGAGTTTTAGGGCAACGTAGAGAGTTTTTTAGAGAGTCGGTTTTAAAAAACAATAAAGAACTTGATCGACCTCGTCTATTGTCTACCTTGCTCATGTGTTTTGTGAAATAAATTGGGTTGTCGATAGACTTGCCTAGCTCGGTCATTCCTCTTCGCCTACTACGCTTTTATAAAATTCTCAAGTTTTTAAGTTGTTTTTGGAAAATTTTCATAAAATCACAAAAAAACAACAACTTGATAACTTTTTATTTAAGTTATAAATGTTATTTTTTATACATCCGTGACTTACTATATAAGGTAATTTAAGATTGTTTTGAGTTCTACGTGATTCAGAAAAAAAAAATAGACGATTTATGAAAAATGTAATAAATTAGGGAGTATTTTGTGAAATAAATAAAATATGTTAATTAAGGACATTTTTATCAAATTCATATGAAAATTTATTATAAGTGATTTAAATTAATAAATTATAATATAAAAATGATTTTGTTAAAAAATAAAAAATAATTTGTTAAAAAAAGTTTTTTAAAATTTAGTTTTGAACAAATAATCTTAATAAGTATCCACCAAAATTTGAAAAGCAAAAATTAGGATAAAAAGGAGAATAAGAAGGGATAAAGTATAATATACGGAAATTTCGTGGGGTAACCCTAAGTTTATGCCAAATTCGCATGGTGTCCAGTATCTTTGAGTATTTCGTGTGGTAACCCCGTGTTTATTGTATACTTCGCAATATACCTATTCCGTTAGTTTGGAGTACAAAACGTTAATTGGGGTTAGAAAAGGAAATAAAAAATATGAAAGAAAAGAAAACGGGAAGAAAGAGAAGAGAGAAGACGCTTATGTGAGAAAGGAGAAGAGAAGGGGGAAGAAAGCGTGTCGTCGTTTTCGTATATCCTGGTGAAGAGAGAGCTCGCAAGCATGAACGGGATCTCTAAATCTGCGACCACTAGCGGCTTCTACGGCGTCACAGTAAAAGGTTTCTATGGCGTGAGCACAAGCATCTCCGTTTGTGGATTTGAAGACCGATCGATTTGAAGATCGACCCCGATAACGACGGCAGCAAGGCCACCAAAATTCAATTGGAGTATTTTTCATAAAGTCAGGTGCTTTCTTTGATCAAGTTGAAATTTTGGCTTTAATTTAGGAATCGGGGGTTTAAGATAGGGTTTACCTATTTTTTGCTTGTTGGAATTCCAACTGAGTTCTAGATGATAAGGTTTGTGGATTTTGACATTGATCTATAGCTGGTTTTTTTTTTTTTTGGTTTTGCTCTAAATGATTAATGACCTTGATTGATGTGGATTTGTTAAATAAATCTGTTGGTGCTTATGACATAGTATTGTGTTGTACCAGTGTTCATGTACTAGTGATATCATATTGGTGTTGTATAGAATTGCCTAGAACATGGTTGAGTAATGAATTGTAGTAATTTATCATTGTATTCTAGCTCAAATTGGTGTTTATATTTCTGTTGTTATTTTTCTAAATAAACTAGCAAATTAAATATGATACATGGAAATTGTAGATAGGAACTAGGGTTTCGTTGTTGTGTTGAAGCTATGGTTGTTGTAGATGTGCTGGAGCTATGGTGGTGGTGGTGGTGGTGGTGGTGGTGGTGGTGGTGGATGTGAGATTAAAAGATCCAAGCATGTCAGGGTAGTGCTCAATATTGGTTGAGGCTTCTTCTATGTTATTGTGTAATGCAAGTGTCTGATGCTTTGAACTTCACTTAATTACAAGGTGATCTTTTACTTTCTGGTTTGCCTTGGTGATTGTATAGTATAATAGGTTTGTGATAGGTTTCAGAGTATTTCTGCAGAGACCTTTGTCTAAGAATTGCTTTGTTGCTTTTCTTTTGATCTGTAAAAGGCCTATCTTTATTACCAATTTCAAGCTTTTTGCAAGCTTGGTAGCCTAGTTATACTTTTGTGATGGATTTTGTTGAATATATTATGAGTTGTTTTGTGGATACATTTGTGACTTTGAATGCAAGCTTGTTTATAAGTCTATTAGCTCAAATGGTAGAGCATGTGCTTAAGCACAAGATGTGGGTTCAAATCCCACATGGACTAATACAAAGACTTGAATGTTGACCTCTGTTCCTATGAAATGGGAAAACTTTCTTCAAGCAAAGCACGAATGACAAATTTGTTTGTATCTTGACCAGAAATTTCTTTGTAATTTTTCCCCAACTGCTTCCTAGAAAATATTGTAATAGCAGAGCATGGTGAGTTCTTTGAGTCACCTGCATTATAGTCATAAATTAGAAAGTTTTTCTTCTATCACTTTGTTATTATGTCTTCTCACTAGCTTGCTTTGCTGTTCTGGGATTTTGAACTGTAAAGACTATTTTTTTTGTAATGAGATTATATAAGGAGTCTATTAAATTTAAACCTTTCGAGGTACACTAAAAGAGTTGTTAGACAATGTGTGTCAGGTTATACATAGGTCAAATCAGAAGCTATATATTAGTTCAGCACAATTTATTTTCAAAAAACATAAACTTTTCTTGCAACAATGTGGATACAAATATTAGCCTATGTGAGAATCGAACTCACATCCATGTGTTACACACATCGCTCTACCATTAAGCTAATAGGCTTAAACAATTGTACTAAAAAACCAGCTTAGACACCATAGTAAACAAGTATGTAATCATTCCTATATCTCAGCTACAAGTCAAGCCAACCAAGCTGTTTCACATCGATTGTCATCACTTGTCTTATTGGAACGAGAAGCACTCTCACCCTCTCTAATTATGTCACAATCTCAATTTATCCTTCCAATGCATGTAGAATTCACCCCAACTAAACTTTTGAGAAGTTGCATAAGATCTTTATAAGAATAAATAACCCAAGTCACCTCAAGTTAGGCGTATTAAGATTCAAAAAAAAACCCAAAACTAAACGATCAGATTCATCAGAAGCTTCAAATAAAGTCACCTTTGATAACAGTTAATGTAAATCAGTAAAGAATAATAGTAACTCAATTCAAGACTACTATCAACCAACAAATCCAAATTGATCGAGGCCATTAATCATTACGAGCAATTCCATGATCCACACAAAGACAAACAACAATGTGTAGTAAAATGTCAAAATCCACAGACCTTATAATCTAAGCACGTTTTGCAATTCTAAAAGGCAAATAAAGATAAACCTTATCATAAATCCCTAAATCTAAATTAAAGCCCTAATTCCTAGTTTTCAAATTGATCGATAAGAATCCTGAATCGGTAAAATCCCAATTTTTCAAATTGATGAAAACCCTACATGACATTCAATTACCTCTCCGTCATCATTGTCGAGGTCTTCAGAATCGACACCTTCTGAACCGTCGGAGATGCTTGTGCTCGCGCAGGAGGCGCAAGTGAAGCCACTCATGCTCGCAGTTTTGGAGACCCTGCTCATGCTCGAGTCCTACAAGAGATTCTCTCTCTTTCTGACAAACATCGCATTCGCCTTATCTCTCTTCACCAGGATATACGAATTTCTAACCCCAATTAACGTTTTGTACTCCAAACTAACGGAATGGGTATATTGCGAAGTATACAATAAACACGGGGTTATCACACGAAATACTCAAAGATACTGGACACCATGCGAATTTGGCATAACCTTAGGGTTACCCCACGAAATTTCCGTATAATATACGAAGGATTGAAGATTTGAAGGCCATCATCCTTTTTGGATTCTCGAGCGCTCACTTCTGAAGATAAGGTAAAACCAGAAAACCAAACTTGATTGAGCTTCACCAAAAGCTCACAAAAATGATGAAGGCTATCACAATTCGCTCCCAATTCCACTTCCCCAAACACCCCAAATCCAAATCCACAAACCCACCTTCCAAATTCGTTCGATTGACCCCAAATTCTCCCCCACAAAACCTAAAGATCCAAACTTTCAAAACCCCATCATTATCACCAGAATCCAATTCCTTCAAATCTCCGCCAAATTCGCACCCAAATGGGCGTTTCAAGTCAAAGGCCTTGATAACCGGGGCGGTGTCGGTCGGCGTGGTTCTACTGGTGTTGGGCCTTGACGGCGACGGCCACGGCGGGCGGGCCCTGGCGTTGGGCCCGGAAGGCCCGATAATGGAGGAGTTCTGGGAGAACGTGAGAAGATACGCGCTTTACGCTTTGACGGTGAGCACGGGGGTGCTTTACGCGGTTTTCCAGCCGCTTTGGGAGCTGCTGAAGAACCCGATTTCCGCCATTCTTGTCATTACGATCGTTGTGGGGTGTGTGTTCATTCTGTCTCAGGTGCTTAACGCCATGGTTGGTGTCTCTGAATTCTCCTACCAGTATTATTACTAGAGAATCGGAAATCATAGTTTACTGTCTTTCAAGTTTATTCAAGTAATTTTTGTTGTAATTTAAGCGTTTTTTATCCCAGTGAGATAAAATATAGTGGATCGCTTTGATGGTATGTTTCTAAAGTATGTACACAGCTTAATTTGCTGGCATAATACAAAGATATGTATCTTAGGCTCTTCCTAGGACCAAGGATTTAATTCCTCGTTATAAATGGCATGAATCTTAGGGTGTGTTTGAACTGCGGATTATCATCGTATACAAAGATATGCAACGTAGCCACTAGTTTGTTTTAGCAACATCTAGTGTGCTTGGCCTTAGTATTGGACTATATAATTGGAGATAGGTATAAAAGTTCCTACAAAAATGAGAAATACTTTACTCTTGAATCTGGTTTGAACTATGGATTTGTGTAATTGGATGCGGGTTAATGAGGAAATATTAAAGTTGATCATGACTTTTAGAGAATAGACATCATCTGAAAACTGAAGAGAAAGAGCTAGTGAATGGGCCAGCTTATTGCCATGGTGGAAGGAAGCTGTAAGCTCTATATACAATTAGACGAAAATCATTTTGATGTATACCAGAGAGAGAGGACACCACTTTGCACCAATGGTAGGGCTTAGTGCCTAAAGACACAAAGGCTATCTACCTTCGGGCATTTGGTTCAACGGTTAAGACTTTGGGGTAGTACCTCGAGGACACTGTTTCGAACCTCACGAGCTAACCAATTCTCATCCCTTGTGGATGCTCAAGGCGAGCCCAAGTAGTACTTGTGGTGACCATAATCCTTACCCTATAAAAAAACACTAAGGCTATCTTTATCGCCGTTGTTTAGGGGATAAATTTTTGACGAGGGACTCACAGGTCCACCTGTGATGGTAAACACTATGTTCGTAAACTAGCACGTAAAGTGCACGGACCAAAAATAAACCGACTTGCGCCGACCAGCTCGACCTAATTGATGAAAGAATGGTAATACTTTATTTTTCATGGGCGGAGGTACGGATCTAACCTGGGGGACCTTCCAAAATTTTTACATGCCTCCTACCACCGGGCTACCTTACATGGGGGCGTTGTTGGTTTGGGGACTTGTTTTGCATAAACAATTCAAATATGGCCCAGTACAGATACGAAGGCCTAATCCAATGAGTGTGGATGCTGTGAGATCATTTATAAAGTGTATCATCTTTTTTTTGGTAGAAATAAAGTGTATCATCTGGTGGCCGGTAAAGTATGTTAAGATGATTAACCTAAAGTCCTCATAAGATAATTAACAGTTCAAATCATCTAATATTATCCTCCCTTGTATATCTAATATGATTGGTTAAATTATTGGAGAATTAGAAAAAACACAGATTATATAACATAGGATCTCAATTGGATAATTGAAACTGGCATAATGTTAGAAAACCTTGTAATATAAACTCATTTCTACTGAACAAACTATAACTCAATTACAATAGATATTGTCTACTACACCTTGCATATCATACAACAACAATTATTCAGTGTTTTCTATTGACCTTAAGGAAGTGATCAAAGACCTAAAAACAAACACACAACAATGGCATAACAAAAACATCACATGAAGAAGACATCAAAATCATAGTACAAAGAAACACATATAATGCACTATAAACCCTAAGCACTCTATCCTAAACCCTAAAATTTATAATCCAACCCTAGCTATCTAACATATCCTCGACCCGAGTACTATCATAATGTAATGATTTTGATCGAAAAAAATCATTTTGTAATAATTCAAATTGATACTAACATATATAGTAACATCCGTACACATAATCAGTGAATGAATCTTCTTCCTTTATTAACTTTTTAAAACAGAAAGAAATGCTATCAAATCAGATCAAACATTAAACCTGCCTTAAAAGATTTTTTTTTCAATTTAATGTTCATATATAGCTAGAGAAATGATGACAAAAAACAAAGGATTCGTGACCTCAAATCCAATCTAAAATTGGTGGAAAAGGATCTGCAATTATAATTCTTCGATCGATAGGGTCCCATTTCAACAGGGGTGCAGATTATCTCTGGACCCTCCTGTTATTAATTTTTGATAAAACTTCAACAATCATTAATGGCTACTAGAACCTTCAAAAATTCATCAATGGAATCTCCTTTCTAGTTTTCTTACAGCAACATCTATATATTATTAATTTCACCACCAGATTTCCAAACTTAATTACAAGCATATATGACATGTCGAGGTGACCCTCATTGTCACGTCACGTTTAGTTGGTAAAGTTGGTCTATTAAATATTTAAATGTACATATTCGAGATCATATGTAGTTAGTCTAGTAAACATTAAGTGCATAAAAAATATAAATTAAAAAAATTAAAGCAACGTGTAATTATATATTATGATATGTTTGGTTAGTCTTAATTCGGTGGATCATAGTTAATCGGGAGGAAGTGAAGTTAATTACATCGATTATTCTTATAATTTTATAATATGAGCTCGATATTTACCACGCTAATTAATGAATAAGGGTTTCACCTTACGTTGGATAATGTATTGAAAGAAAAGCAATTATAATGTAAACTCATGTTCGCATTAGCTCGTAATTCGTAAAATTTCTAGGCCATGGATGTTTGGAATGAACTCGAATATGTTTGGGATGAGTTATCGGATTGGATAAGTATAAATGAGAAACCGGGTTCCAAATTCATAAAAAAAAACACAAAAAAAATAGATTTTCGGTTTTATTTCAGAACCCGATACCTCATTTAATTTTCCATATTGGATAACCAGACGCCTACTAAAACATCCGTCTAGGTGTAGTTCTTAATGTGGGTCATTGCTCACTCCTTCCCCACCACACATTAAAAAATATTGGCCATGCACTTAAAAGGGCATTTAAGTAAAAGCCACTTGCACAAAATGATTAACAATGCAAGGCAAGGCAAGGCACTTGATATAAATAGCTAACAATCTCAACAAATATGATAAGCACAAAGCCAAAAAAAACACCATACACCAAAAACCAACTTCTTGAACTCTCCATTTACAAACCCCTCACCCAAAAACCTCTCTTCCATTTCTAATAGATGGATCAAGATCACCAAGAACAAATTCCACAAACAAACCTTCGATCCCCGGAGATCGAAAACAACAATGAGCTAATCCATAGAAGCAAATATTTAATATGGAGCTTGCAATTTGTAGTGTCACTTTCTTTACTATCTCTCTTCGTAACCTACTTGACAGGGATTTCATTGTACTATTCCTACACCTACTACTTTTCAACCTTCTTTCTTCCTCTTCTCACTCGCCCCCTTGAAAGCAAGTATGTTTTCCTCGTCTGCAACGGAATTATCCTCGTATTCCTTGTTGGGTTTCGGGGTCTCCATGACCATCATTATCAGTATCGCGGTTTTGATGTTGATATCACCTTAAATTATGAACGATCTGATGATTATGGCCTTGATATCATTGAGACATCGTTAGAGACTGATGTCAGTGTTCTTGATGATCAAAGTCATGAAATTATTAAAAATTCTTCTTTGGAGGATGAAGTGGAAGAAGAAGGAGAGGGTGATGATTCTAATTTCATGGAGAAGGATGATCAAGATCCTAACGAAGAAGTGGAGGAGGAAGAAGAAGAAGAAGGAAGAAGAGACGACGAAAATGAAGGAGATGAGAAGGAATTAGTGAGATCAATTAGCGGTTGCACGGATGATGAGTTGAACAAGAAGTTTGATGAGTTTATAAGGAAGATGAAGGAAGAACTCAGGCTTGAAGCTAAGGAGTATCAGCTTATTCCTGCTTAAATTATACTACTTTGTTTTATATTAAGTAATTAGCGTTAAGCTTGTTTTATCTCCCCTTGTTGTACTTGATGGAAGTATTGCTAGCTACATGTAATTACGTATTAATTATTAATATCATATAAGTTAATGTTTAATTTTCTTGTGTTCTTTTGCTTTCGAAGGATTTTTTTTCATACATATAAATTCTCGGGTCAAAACGTACAATACTTTTTGTTGTTGGCAAGTAAATTTTACTCAAGTAACAAAGGTTGTACAAGTGTACAAATTCACCTGGCAAAAAACAAAGGTCTAATTAGCCCAAAAAACAAAGGTTGTACAAGTGTGCAAATTCAGTACGATCAATTTAATACACTTATGAACTGCTTGGATGGCTAATTTAATGCATCAAGTTATGATCTAAACTGGACCAATACTCAGTTGGTCTAGTGGTAAAGTGGTGCTAGACTCCTTAAGTGTTGTGCAGGAGGTTCGAAGTTCGAATCTCACTGGCAGCATGTATGGAATGTAGAGTGGTGTCCGACCGATCGAACCGGGCGAGTCAAAAGGCAAGACCAAAAAAAAAATGATCTAAACTGGACATACTTAAGCAAAAACCGGTTTACGGGGTTAATTAATTCGATCATGGTATATTAGGAGTTTAAGACTGATAAGCTTATATTACAGTTAAGGAACCCAGTTTCAAAAGTATTTACATTTAAGGACCCCAGTTTTAAATAATCTTGAGGACAGAAGCCGTCTAGTAACATATTTAGCAAACTTAACCCTCATGTAAATTAAATAATACAAGGGAATTTTATGCTTTGTGGCCTAAATTTTTGTAGAATATACTAGAGAGTCTATAGCTAGCAAACCAAGAATACCCTAGAAATGTTCAGAAATAATAGGAATCAATACTAGGCTACGATATATCTAAGAAATTAATTAAAAACTTGATCATACATTGATACTTAACAAAAATGATCGATCGATTAAGTATATCCATTTGAAAAACATTATAATATAATATATAATATGATATTTATATGCAAAATGGATTTACTAGTTTTTTTTTATCAAAGAAAGGGCTAGGCCCTAAAGGAGGGGAGAACTAGACCCTCGCTAGACAAGAGAAAGTCCGACCCTCAGAGTTCTCGGACACAGGCGGCTCAGAAATAACATGAAAACCAAGCGGAAAATCTAAAGCTAGGCGAGCAAGGGAGTCGGCGACGGCGTTCGCTTCCCTAAAGACATGAGAGACAGGGATAGACCAATCCCGTGCAAGAAAGCCTTGGCACTCCTTGGCCAGGCTGAAAAGGGAGTGGGACGAGCAGGGCAACTTCGAAGCGAGGTGGACCGCCAAGGCGGAATCGGACTCCACCCACACATTTCTGTAGCCCTTTTCCCAAGCAAGAGCAAGCCCATCCCGAATACCCCAGAGTTCCGCCATAGGGATCGAGCAAATGCCCAAGTTATGCACAAAGCCGCCCAACCAAGCGCCCGCCGCGTCTCTGAGGGCTCCCGCAGCAGCAGCCCTGCCATCACGCGTCACGGCGCCGTCAGAATTGATCTTCACCTGTCCCTCCGCCGGCTTGCACCAAGCCACCAACACCTCTTCCCTCCGACCGATCCCAGCACAGCCGCTCCGCGCCAGCCACGCCGCTTGATACTCCTTCGTCGCCGCCAACACAAACCCGACCGGATCCAGGACCTCTCTCGATCTCCCGAACACAACTTCATTCCGCCACCGCCACGTCCACCAAATAGCGTTGCAAAACACCGCGTTCCACTCCGTGCCATCCGCCAGCTTGTGTCCCGACACCACATTAGCTCTCACCCAAGCTACAAAAGGAACATCAAAAAAATCATTAACATCAGTTGGGGGCTTCATCTTATGCCAAAATCCAATCACTTTAGGGCAGTCCCTAAACAGGTGAATAAGGCTTTCAACTTCCCTGTTACACAAGCAGCAAGTCCCATCGTTGGATAGATGCCTCCGCCTTCGTTCCTCGCTCGTCAGCACACCACCATTGATCGCGAGCCACACAAAGAGCCTCGTTCTCTCCTGGACCTTAACATGCCAGATTGCCTTGTAGACGGGGGCGTCCACACTTGACAGCTCCTGAGCCTGCAACAGATGAATGTAGGCGGAAGCCACAGAGTAATTCCCATCCAAACTCGGTTTCCACACAAGCGTATCCTCCGAGTCATGAACGAGGCCGATCGCCGCAAGCCGGAGCACGACACTCATCGGAAGAAAAGACAATAAAACATGGTCATATTCATAAATATAGACTCAAAACTAACTTAACTTTGATTGACTACCTAGGAAAAATTAAATAAACTCTTAATTTCTTGTATAATTTCGCCTATTACTAATAGAAGTTTATAAAAAAAAAAAATGGACCAAAATATCGTTATTCACCTGCATAAGCAGGGAACTTATGGCAACCATAATATAAAATATAAAAAATGAAAACAGGAATGATCTGATGTGTCGGTTCACTACCACCAAATGGAGGCTGTATTTTGACAAATCCAACCGACCCATGTCAAATTTAATCCACATTGGTTACCACTTACCGGTGTCCACGGTTACCAATAGGGATGTGCATAAAATCCCGAAATTAAAAAACCGAAAAATCAATTATTTTTAGGTTAACTAAACCGATTTTTTTTGAAATTTCGGTTTAGTTAACCAACCGAAAATATTTTCGGTTTATTAGTTCGATTTCGGTTCATGACTTTACATATAATGGCTAACTAAAATATGTTAATACTTTTTTTTCAAATATTAGTTATATTTGCTTTATTTCGTGGTTAAACTCTATCATATTCAAGGTGTTGATCTAGTTTGAGTCTTTCATTTTCCAATTTTAACAATTTACATATTATTTTTCCACTTCTCATTGATATAACTCTCTTATTAAATTTGATGGGGATAAAACTTAATTATTGTGTCTGATTTCACATTATATACCCACGATATTTCTTTCCAACAACCAACACAATATGGTATAAGTACATATTTAAAATAAAAGTCAAGCTTGATCACTTTTTTTTTTCAAAATTTATTATTTTAGCTTTAATTATTTAAGGCACAGTTACATAAATGGTTATCGGTTAACCCAGAAAATCGAACCGAAAAATTGGTTAACCGAACTACGGTTAACCAGGATTAACGGTCGGTTACGGTTCATGATTTTAAGTAACCGATATTATGATTAACTGAAGTTCGATTAACCATAATATCGGTTTATTTAAAATCATGAAGGCCTCATCTACCATGTTGGACACCCCTACGGTAGTTATTCTTGGTTAATCGGGTTTGAACACCCCTACGATAACCCTACCAAAGTTTTGAAGGCCTACTTGAAATTTTAAAAAATTATGTTTGATTTAAGTTATTTGATTTAATAAATGCCGAAATTAAGAAAAATTATCATTTTAATATAGAAAGTTTATTTTATGCTTTCTCCTTTCAGGCATGTGGTTCGGTGGTTTTACCTCTGGATAGTACCATGATGTTACTATTTCGAATCCCATAGACGATGATTTGTCTTTTTTTTTTTTAGAATTGGTTAATCTTATTCTTACCTTATAAAAAAATAGAAATTATGTTTTATTATCATATTATGGTAAATGTAATTTTTTTTGTTTTGAAGGTGGTACAAATTCTTGAAAATTAAGTAAATTTATGCATTTATTTTATAAATAAAATGCAAGAGTTAAAACTATTTTTCTAGAAAAGTTGCACTTCCTAAGATATATAAAGTTGCACTTCCTAAGATATATATCAAAGGAGGGCTAAATCTACCATGCATGTGATTAAGGAACTGTTTTAGCTAGACTTCAGGGTGATTAGCGTTTCTTAATCATTCCACATCATCACCTGCTTAATCAATATCATTATCGCCCACCTTTAGCCTAGGAACACATGCATGTGCAAATCATTAAAATAAATTAAATTAGGCGTATAACAACAAACTAACAAAATGTCAATCAAATCAAAACCCATATTCAGAATTATGTGTGATTTTGTAAGAGGATCTTGAGGGAAAACAGTCCACCAAACAATTTATTGTTCAATTGAAACATACACAAGAATGATGCCCTAGTTGACTATGTTGATACACCCGGCGATGTGGGAATTGAACGAGGAAGCAAGAAATCAAAATGACCAAGTAATTAGATGGAGGGTCAATCTATAAGGACATCATTTTTACCAAAAAAAACCCTTTATCATATAGGAAAGGTAAAAAGTTAACATAATGAAAATGATTAGACCCAAAACTTCCACCTCACTTACAAATATTGGATCTTAAATTTAAATGCGAAACTATAAATAACAAGTATACCATAGTTGCCAACAGTTGTTAAGGACATGTCACTTTTTATCAGAAAGTTATGAGTTTGATTATCGCTACCGATATAAAAAATGTATTAGTGGGAGATTTGTAATACCCTGTAAATATAATTATAATTAGTTGTTAAGGACAATCCCCTTTTCCTCATAAGGTTACGAGTTTGATTATCATTGTCGATATAATGAATGTGTTACTGGGAGATTAGTAATACTTTTATAAGTAACCTCTGATCCTAAAAACATGATCTGGTCCGTTTCTTCCTCTGTTTTAGGTATTTCAGAAATATGAGTTGACGGGAGCTAAATAAAAATGTATTAACTAAAACAATAAATTACCTTGAATTTAAATCGGCAAAACTGTCTAACCATAATATAAATTATTATAATTAGAATCAAGTGTCTTTTGAATTATAGTCTCAAAAAAGGATCAAATTAATTCAAAGACACAACTAATCAAACTCCTAATCTAATTGACAAGCCTCTTTGAATTAATCTTGATTCTTGATCATGTGTCCCAAGTTATTCTTCTTAAGAAAACCTAACTCAATCGGCATGTCTCTTTTGAATGATGACATTTTGAATTGTTGTAAACAATCATCAACTTATGCCTAAGAATAGTCTCTTTCCACTTGGATTTTGTTGCTACAAAATAAAAATAAAAATTTCAAATTTAAGAATTAATTTAAATATGGGCCAATAATGCTTTGATATTGTCCAAGACAACAGCAAAACATAAAAGAAAAGCCCACATTAACATGACAAGTGAAGCCACTCTTTTGTCATGTTCCAAGTACAAACTAGTATGGATACAAATACACACACACCCATCCACAAGTCTTCTGAATACACTCATGTGGACACAAACCCTTGATCTTTCTTTTCATTTTTTGTTCTGTTTCTTTCTTCTTCAAAAAACCCAAAAAAAAAGGCACATCACTACATAAGTATTAAAGCATGATGCATTTTATGGAGTGTCTCATTGATAAGGGGCCCCTTTGCTACCCCATTGCATAATTCAAATCAATAGTAGACACGATACAAAGAATTTGAACTTACCCAATTGTTTGGATTGCGCAAAATCCTGCATTATAATGCAAAATTTTACATTATAATGCGTGATCCAAATATATCCTTAGAAGGGCAAATGATCGTGAAGTTGTACACATCAAGAACAGGAACTCGCATCTTCATGTTGAGGAAGTTTTTGTCAAAGATAACTTAACAGTTATCAACAACCTTAAGGTTCGGGTAATCATTGAAGATATTAGACGTTTTCTAATGTATTTTGATCATATTAGAATTCTCCATTGCTTCAAGGAAGAAAATTAAACTAGAGACTTCCCTGCATTTTAGAACTTGTGATATTGAAGAATTTGCCCAACATTTGCAATGTCAACTATCATCTCATGAAGGCTAGTCGACATCTTTTAACGACAGATTTCTTCAATATCATCTGCTTAGATGATTTATGTTGCCCTTATCTTTGGAGGGATTCCTAATATTTGCCTATTGTACAAATAGAAAAGATTGGGGTTATTTGTCAAGTAGGGGAAATTTCAACAGTACAATAGAATATGTCTACAAATAATTTTGCTGTATGAGCTATCAAAGCAAGCAATTGAATGCAGATTCGCCACCCATTGAAATTAACTGGAGCCAGAAATTTTGGTTTTGTATTGTCCTGTTAGTTTCCAAAACCAAACAGTGATAATGACAGGCAAAGAAGATTGAGAATTCAAAATAGTAACTCTAAACAAAGAAGACACTTGCATAGCACTTTACTTGTTACAAAGAAGGTGAACTAATTGATCATTGACCATTTATCCTACATAAACTCCATTTGTAGAGTTCAATTGATTCTAGCTTGGTTTATGAATCTCTGTAGCAATGCATATCACAAAAATGTATTGCTTACTGAAATCTGCAGAAAAAATGATACAAAAATCTAGTAATTCATCATTAAAATTAAGGCTAACTATCATGAATCAGTCTTCCCATAATATGCCACACAAATTTGACAAGTCTATAATGAGTTATATCAATCATATACCTGATTGTATGATCTTCACCACGCTTCCCTTCACAATTATTGTGCATAGACCCACATATATACATTATTAAGCATATTGTAGTCTTCTCTTGTCTCAATTAGCCACAGTTACTAGTAACAAGAGAAATTCCTATTGCTTTAATTCTTGAACATTCAGAAAAATCAAGGTACAATCATATTACCTTTGTATGGCACAGGTGTATTTTGTTGCTTCGTCTGAATCTCTGAACCAGGTGGCAGATGAATAGCTGAAATGTATATAGTTTTGCAAAATTCATGAAATGTTAGCAACAAGAATATTACAACAGAATTAACTCAAAACGGAAGCAATTAAAAATAATCAGTGACAAGAAGGCAAACAAACAGTGTGCAGAATAACAAACTACTAGAAATTAATTCATGAGAATAATGGCATATTTGTATACCTAAACTTTGAAATGTTTGCTTATTATATTCCTGTATTTGGCAAAAACATACACATTATGACATTTATCAAACAAGTTGGAAATCATCTTGTATTTGACAAATCAACTGAGTCCTGCACCAGATATAGATTGCCTTCTTACCAACCACTTGTTGGATGCAAATGGAGTTGCCATGACAATACATTTTGTGGCAGGGATAGTGTTAGAAGCATTCTATTATTGCAAGTGTAATAATAAACAACACATGCAAAGTATTGTCCCATTGCTTTCTCAGGGAAACAAATAATAAGTAATATGAAGACAAGTCTGAAACAAAGGCAGATATATTCTCTTTCTCCTGGGAAAAGGAGGATAGTAATCATCTTACAACTTGAGAATTTAAACTTTGTGAGATCCTCCAGACAAATATAAAATTACAAGAGATTAAAGTCTGCTAATTTAATGTTACAATCTCAGCATATTAATACAAGTGAGATTTACACCTCAAATTCTCCAGACAGCTACTGTCATATGTATAATATTATAGTAAGTAGCTGTCAAAGGAAAATTGGGTAGCAACAGAATGCACACTCATTAAACACAAAGGGTTAAGATAGAAGCAAGGAAAATTGTTATCCTGATCGACGAACAATTATTCTGTAACGGTGGCTAAGGATGGAATCCATCTAGGTGATCTAGGGCTTCTTTCTCCTTTCTCCCCTAATCTATCTATAAACTGTATGCTGACACCCATTGACTTGAGCGCCTCGGAATTCATTAGCATCTGTTTCAACTGTTTTCTTGTCACAGCAACCCTCAAGCTTCTGCTTTTAGAAGCATAATCCTCAATTGTCTTCTCAGGAAGAAGCAGATTCTGTTGCTGATCCTGAATCTGTAATTCTTCCTTTACAGATTCTGGTGGGTTTAATGGTGGAGGAGTTGGATGCACTTTTGCACACTTCTCAGCCAATTTTTTAGAACGCTTTATACCTAAGAAGTTCCTCATTTTCTTTCTTTTTGTTTTTGTGTGTACAGATTGAAAGTAAATGGGTTACAAACACATTTATATAGGATTTACTATGAATAATTACCTCTATATAAAATTTGAACGTGCAAGCAACCTCCTGGTTGTGTTCATTCCCACTTTTTCCATAGAGGCTGCACACTAACAGTTTATAAAAATAATACCTTGCAAAAGTCAAACACATTGTGCAGTTCATGAAGACATTAAACAAGGATATGCAAATAAAATAAGAACAAAAGGGCACAGGTAGATGCTTGATCTCCATCATGCGCACTTCATATAACTATTAAAATATTATACTAGTCTTAGGATACAGGTCAAATCATTAGAATAATATGAACACCACAGGCAAATGAATAACTAAGGAGCAATATGGCATTTTTGCACTTGCACCTTTGATGTGTGTTTATTTAACTTCTTTATTAAGTACACATCAGACTAAACACAATATGAGCTTGTGTTAATTTTCACATCACTTCTAAATCATGTCTAATTCTTTGTTCCTCCTCTACAAGACTGGCCTATTTTATGGTATACCTTGGCTAACCAATCATTATGAGCCCAAGAAAACTGATTTTCTTGGGCTCATTTTTCAACTGTATTCTGCACCTAACATTGGACATCCTGTTTCACAATGCAACCTCATATAGTCCATGCCTCCATTGCAATGAAATTTGAGAAATTAAGGGGGATGAACAATGAACAGCTTGAAAAGGAAATCTTTTAAGTAATGATTATGAAGTTGTAGATCTGGTTTATATACTTCTACCACCAAATTCATAAAAAAATCATTATACTGAGAGTTGCCTTTCAAAGTAAGACTTCATTCGAGCAACATACGAATCACAAAATCATCCCAGATAAACCTGGACTTTATATAAGGATAAAGAGACATACATAGACAAGGTTGACTGTACTCAATACAAACTCTTTGATAACTCTGAAATTCTACTCATTTTGAATTAAGTTACAGTGATATGATTGATCGCATGCTATTGCTAACAAGGCATTGCATAAAGCTAACATATACAAGCCACACCATTCCAAAAACTACAATATGAAACAAAAATTGAAGGGAGACACATACCATAACTCAATATCATAAATTACGAGGTAAAAGCTCTGCTAATCTATCTGAAAGCAACTAAGCTGACACGACTTCCTCTGAGTTTCTAGATTCCAACCATTGCTTTGCTGCAGATTTTGTGGTCAAAAACCAGCCAGCCTCATCTGCTGTTTCATAAAATGGAGAATCAAGGTTCTTCAGATGTGATTCAATCACACCCGCCAATCCTTTCTCAGAATGCTTGTGTTTTCCATGTCCAGTATTGATCCCAAGCGCTGGTGGAAGATCCTCATCGCTCTCTAAGGCCCTGGCCAAATCATTCATCCATATATGCAAAGCAGTCAGAGCAGCACCATAAGATAGAGTTTTCAAATTTAAAGACCACTTAATTGGGGTTTTGGACTGTAAGTTACTGTATATCCCAAGCTTGAGACCCATATCCAAAAGTTCACAAGCTTTCTCCAAGAAATTAAGATTAATACACAAGTCAATCAAGCAATTGCAGTAAGCCTTTTTGACAATAGGCTCAATTGTCTCGAATAGCTGCATGGCTGTCTCCCTAAACAACCCAATGTCACTGTCCTCCTTCACCAACAATTTCACCAGATAACCAAGTTTCTCATTAGCCCTTTCAGCACAATCAATCAGCTTACTAAGCTCTTCTGTAGGTGTTTGAGTCATCACATTCAGAAGGGAGCCACAAAATCTATCATCGGGTGTTATATCCAGTTCAAAAATTTGATTAAAAGTCCTCACCACATCATCAGTTCGATGAGCCTTCCCATAGCACTGGATAAGTGAAGTCAATATGAAGATATTAGGTTGAAAACCTCCTTGTATCATTTCATCCAGCATGGACTCCACCTCATCAACTTGCCCACTGCAGGAATATACCGTTACCATGGATGAAAACGTCCATGAGTCCGGCTTGCAAGTGTCTGAATTCTTCATATCTTGAAATATTTCAGCAGCTTCGTTATTATACCCGACATCAGCACACGTAGCTAACAAAGCATTATACAGAACAACATTCAACTCATGCCCTTTCTCCTTCATCTCTCTATAAGCCTTGATAGCCTCATCACCATAACGCGCCCTACAAAAGGCCCTTAAAAGCGCAGCATATGTCCCCCATGTCGGGGAAATACCACTATCAATCATTTCCTTGTAAAGAGTCTTTGCTTGCCATGGCTTCTTTGTCCTTCCCATACTATCCAACAGACTATTATATATAACATGATTAGCTTTGACCCCTAAAGCCTTCATCTCCTCATAAACGTTCAAGCACCCATCAAAATTACCAGACTTCCCATATATCCTAATCAGCGTGGAGAAGGTGACAACATCAATCCGCCATCTCTCGGTTCTCGCACGGTCATACAAGCTGAGCGCTTTATACACGTCCCCAGACCGTCCATAGACATCAATCATAGCCGAGTACGTCATGACATCAGGCTCACACCCATACTCAGGCATCTTCTCGAACCAATTCACAGCCTTTTCGTACAAAGAGCACGTCCTCGCACAGGTGATCAAAGTAGAAAAGGTGACGTTATCAGGCCGATCTCCTCTCTGAAGCATTTCGTCGAACAGATTCTCTGCACGCGCCATATCCCTACACTTCCTCAAAACCTTCAGCGTCACATTATACAGAACCACTTTTCTGGTAGACTTCAGCTTAGTCAGAAAGTACTCCAGAGCAATCAAAGCAGTTAGAGGATTGCTCATATTGTTAAGAACAGTGACCGCATCTTGCTCCACCAATTCACTTCCGAGCCCAACCAACACCCGCGAAACATCTTCAAGCGCCGGATTACACGAGTCCAGAGATTCAGCCATGCCAACAAGAGCAGGATACCTCGCATCGTAAGATTTCTGGCGAAGCTGAGACGCTCTGGGGCTATTCGGGTTGACCCAAACGGAGGACCTGGATCTCGGTTGAAGTTTGTTTTTCGATTTCGTGTCGGAATTCGCTTCCAATTTGAACAATTCAGGTTGTTTAGAGTCGGAATCGGTTTCATGGATAACTGGATCCTGCAACGATGGAGAAAGCTCTGAGCTTAGCCTGAGAGAGAAGGGTTTTGAGGAGGAACTCAGCTTCGGTAACTTCGTGGGAGTTGCGGAGTGCGAGTAAGAAGAGAAATTGAGAGGAAAGACTCGCCATGGAGGATTGGAAGGAGAAGAAGAGGATGAAGAGGAAGCATTGAGATGGAAATGAACTGCCATTTTTCCTCAGTCGTCCACTCTCGCCGTCTTCGCCGTTTTCAGTCGCCACTCGCACTGGTATAAAGTTTTTCGTTATCTTCTTTCTGCGAAACTTCAAAAAAACATTATAAGAAAATAAAATTATTCCACAACTGTCTATAGTTATTTGGGCCGAGGCCCATTTCGGATTTAAGAAATTTGAACCCCATGGCCCAATGACCATTGACTACCCAAGAATAGACAGATTGAAGACTATGTCATTCTTTGGGCCAAGAGATTTGGAAGCATTTATGGTTTAAGGTTCTCAAGAAAAGTTCTTAGCAATGTGTTGGCATGGGCTAAGAAAGTGCGAAGATATTACACCATTGAACACTTGCGAATAGCTTGTCATAACGCGGTCTTTACTATGTTTGGGTTGTAAGAAATAGGAAATTTTTCCAACAAGTTGTGAAATAGACGAGTGTTCTAGAATTGTGATTAATCACATTAGAAATTGTCTTAAGGCAGGATGGAGAAATATAAAATTTAACAAAGAGACAAGAAAATGAATTGTTAGGGCTAGAAACTCTTTGATTCTTCTAGGTTCTCTTAGAAAACAAATTTTTTAACTAGTTGCTTATATGAATGAATTACCTCCCTTCATTTAAAAATATATATTCTATACCTTATGACGATTAGAAGACAAATGAATATGAACAGTTACAACACATTATTATGTTTGTAACAAAGCGATTAATGTATTTTTTTATGAGCTATTTAATTCTAGTGATTTTTTGTCACGACGTAGGAGCAAATGAGGTTTGTACATAATTTTTTACATATGTAATGTAAGTGTTAGCTCAATATAAAGTGCCATTTTATAACACAAATAACCTTAGTAGGAGGATTGATTGGAAATAGCATACCTTTATTTTTATAGTTTTTGTTAGGGTATTATATATTTAATTATGTATTTTATGTCTTTCCTTGTTTAGTAGTTTAGGGTTAGTGGGCCATGTTCATAGTTTGTATATAAACCTCTTTTACGCTAATAACAAATCACGGTTTTTATGTCACACAATTTTTTAGTTTTGACCTCAAATTATAGAAACAAGCAATTTATTACATAAATCAAGCGTTGACTATAGCTCTAAATTTCTAATTATTGTAGGAATGGTTATAACTTATAATGCATGTTGTATTTTTTTTGCCGTTATTGTTATTATAATTCTTTTGCATCTCACTCAACAGTCGTCCTACGTACGTAGTACCTTTTGAAGTCTCTTCATTTGTTTCGAATCTTGTAAAGTTTGTGCAAAGGGAAAAAAGAGTTGAATATATAATGACAATACCAAAAATATCAAAATAGGCAAAGCCCTTTACAATTAATGTGTGATGTATACACCTCCGTGTATTTAATTTAGTAGCTAAGTCTCTGAGATAATATCCCGACATTACCGTTTTAAAACTCACGCGGGTTATCTCTATTGGATGTTCTAGACGAGCTCAATCAGTTCTTATGTGTAGGTGTTAAAATGTATCATGTATGAGATCACTAGATCACACAAGAATTTGTTTTGTTAGTAGCATCAAAATATAAAGAATAAAACTATCAAATTGAAAAGCAGTATTCTCTGCAACTATTCGAACAAACAATCTTTTAGGCAACTTGAAAAGTCCGGCAACTAAAAAAAAATTGCGAGAAAAGTTGGTCCCTAGTTTACACAAAAGAAGGTCGCACCATCTTCATAATGCAACTTTACACAATTCCACTACCTTTTAACTCTACAAAATCATCCCTTCAAAAGTAATCTTTAGACTTGTCAAATCTTGGCTTAACTTGAGATACTCATTAATCAAATGTTAATAATTTATGTCATGGGACTGGTAATTTCATCAAACTTCATTAAATGTAAGATACATATATAAAAGTAGATGGACTGAGTGATAAGTTTGGAGAAACATGATTGTACAAATAATAGTCCGCACCCACCTAGCTAAATGATCGATCATCTGTTGTTATCCTTATCATCGAGGTTAAAATTAATTCACTAGTGACTTATTGTTTTGTTCTATCACCTTCATATGTCTTTTTAACAATCATGTAAGTCCTCGTTTGGTTGAACACGGAAAGTGAAATTCCCATGAAGTTAGATCCTGGAAATTTAAGTTCCTGAGAATTGATTTCATGGAAATTGATAAATTATGTTTGGTTAAACTCTAATTCACATGAATTAATGGGAAAAAATTATCTTACCTAGTCAGTCCCTTCTAGATAATTAGAATTTTTTTAAAATAAAGGAAATTGAACATCACAAGAAATGAAAAATCCAGGATTTTGGATAAAAAATCTTCAACCAAATATGAGCCTCCCATCTCATTTCATGGGATTTTCAACTTCGTAGAAATTTCTTTCTCAACCAACCAAGCTCTAACTATTTAAAAAAACTAAAAAAAAAACTTTTTGTTTGTGATCACATTCATTTCCAAATTAGTTTTTAAAACTATTTCCTAATAAAAAAACGAGCAAAATCTTTTAAAAAATATAAAAATACTAATTAAAAATCATATATACTATATTTGGACATATAAAATATATATGCCCAAAAACACATATATTATAAAGTTTTTAATGAAGCATGCTATACATGATGCTCTACTTTATTAATTACATTGTAATACATGAGCCCATGAGAAATACAATAATACGTACTATATACTATCTTTGGCTATGAATAAACATTAAATTTCATTTAAAAAAGAAAGAAAGATCACGATAACGATGCTTTAAAATGACTCCATGGAATTTTGCCCCACAAGGAACGAGCACCATCCTTTAGCTTATTTGCACTACAGCCTCACATTTCATACATGTTTTCTGTTCCTTCATTACCGCGTATAATCAGTATCTATAACCAAAAAAAAAAGTATATTTGTATAATTGTATTTAACAAAAATAATACCACCACCAAGTATTATTCCGATCCATTGCAAAGCAAAAAAAAATGAAACTTTATCGAAATGATCGATAAATCATGCACGAATTCCATCGCAACCGTCCATTTAAACCCATTAATTGGCCTCACATGACGACGCAGGCCGTTGGATTCTCGTCATTAATGGAATCTCCACACCGAGTCACGCAATAACCCGGTTTATATTTGTTATAGTTATAATAATCCCCGTAGCCACACGGCGGCGGCGGCGGCTCACAACAGTCACTATAATAATAGCCCCACCCGCCCGCTGGTGGCGGAGGAACTCCATATCCGTACCCGTATCCATACCCGAACCCGTATCCTTGATAACACGGGCCCGTTGTCCGCCCCTCGTAACACTCCGAGCAGCACATATTAACCGGGTTCACATGGTGAACCGGAACCGGTTCAGGTTGTTTTTGTGATGGCGGTGGAGGATCCAGTTTAGCCGGTTCTGGTTCCGGTTTTGCCGGTTCTGGATCGGGTTTGGGCGAACCGTTCTTTTTCGACCCGTTTTTCGTGATTTTCTCTGGCGGCTTCGGATCGGCTGGTGGCGGGTCCGGTTTCGGCTCCGGAGGTGGCTTTTCGGCTGGCGCGGGGGCGGGAGGAGGCTTGTCGGCTGGCTTCTCCGGCGGCTTCGGGTGGAGGATTTCGATGGATTTGATGGATTTGCCGCCCTTGCAACAGAGCTTGTCCCTGATTTTCTCAGGGCTACAACAGATCACCTTGATCATCACGGTGTTCTGCTTCTCGTTGTAGATTTGATCGTGAATTTCTGTTCGATTAAATAAACACTGATCGAATTAAGCACTCAAAATCGTATGAAATTGAATTGTTGTTTAATTGAGAATTGAGGATACTAACGGGGGAATTGGCAGAGCAGCTTCTTGACCTTCTTGTAGCAACGAGGGCAATCGAGGTCGACCTTTAGCACCATGATTGTTTCCTGATCGATTAATTTACATCAAATTAGACAGGAGAAGAAGAAAGTAGTAAAAATGGAGGTGAAGAGAGATTGGGAATATACCTTTTGGGGCGCCATTGTGGAGAATTGATGATCATAGAAGGGATTGGAGCACGTAATTTGATCGACCGACAAGGAATACTGAATTGCTCTGGAATTGTGTGAGAGAGGAGATTTATGGATTGATTGGTTAGGAAAAAATATATGCAAATGAATTAAGAAAGAGGAAAAAATAGGAATCGGTTCTACACAAGGATGCTGTTAACTAAACGTGACTTTAGGGAGGCTAGTGCACTTCATTTTTTCGATCGGGATAAAAAGGTCATTTGCTTAAATAGAGGATCAAAGTGAGAGATTCAAGGCCCAATCCATACAATATAGGTCGGCAATTTGGAATTCTTTCTTACAATATTTTTTTTAAAATAATTGAGGTTATGACTTATGAGCGAAGATAAAAGTGGGCAATGATAAACATACATGATACATCAATCATGAACTGAAAATTAGGCCATAATTAGTGTAATCTAGTTCATGATAAATCATAAAAGTGGGCAATGAAAGATCGATAATCCGTTTTGATCATCGAGGTTTTCGCTTTGCGCAAGAGATTATCAAGATCATCTGATGTGACACTTTTTATATTATAATTGAGAGCGGTAATCTATTTATGCATGTTAAAGGTCGTGCTTGGTAACTGGTGCCGCCCATAAGAAGTTGATCGAGTTGGTTCGGTTGGATATCCACTGCCTGCCTGCTTGCTTGTTTCTATCTAGCCTTGGAGAGTGCCTCATGTCTTTTCGGGAATGCAATATGGTGGTGGACTTTATTACTGGCGTTTTTTGCCGCATCTCTTCTATCCCACTTGTATTTAATTTGAGTCTTCAGAACCTTATACATAAGATGCTATAGGACGACGTTCCCCTATTTGTTATGTGGTCGTTCTAATTCCATTCCTTATCAAAAAAATAATACAAGTGGCTGGGTAATGATAAACATATAACAATCATGGACTGGAAAATACGCCATAATTAACACTCTAATCGAAAGCTAAGTATCGTCTTAGTACTTGTAGGTGTCAAATGGGTCGATCAGGTCGGGTTCGGGTTCGGTTATTTCGGGTTCGGGTCGTAACGGGTCACCGGTCAAATCGGGTCGGGTTATTGCGGGTTGTCGGGCGGGTCGGGTTGACCTAATAGGTCGAGAAAATTGATTTTCTCACAATTATTAAAATATTTTTTATTTAAAAAATGATATTAATTTAATAATAAATATATTATTTTTATATATTTTAATAATAAAATATATTATAATTTTTAAAATATATTATACATTCTTAAAATATAACAAATTGGGTCAACCCAATGGTTTTTTCGGGTTTGAACCCATCGGGTTTCGAGTCTATCGGGTTCGGTTTATTTTGGATTTCGGGTTCAAATTTTCGAGTCTTGACCCTAAATTTTTCGAGCGGTTTGGGTCGGTTTTTCGAGTCGGGTCAGCTTTTGACAGTTCTACTTGTCATAAATATTACTCATTATAAAAAGGTCATTTAAAAACAAAATCTTAAAGTTTTTTTCCATTTTATCAACTTTTAAATATACATTACATTTTTCGTTCAATGAATTGAATGAAGAATTTTAGTTAAACAAAACAGATTTTAATAACATTTAATTCTCATACTTTACTCTAGTGAATTGCCTAGAAAATTTAAAATAACACATAAAATAGATCAAAATTTCAAATGCTAAAATGACGCTTATTACCAATCGATCGGAGGGAGTATAACGTAATCCAAGATATATATTTTGTACTAGCTCATGTGCTTATTATGTGAAGTAAATATTCAAGGCCTATATATATTCTGATTTTATCATAAACTTCTACATATAAAATAATTAATTCCAAATTTTCATAATTGAATGACACATAATTCATGCATGAATCGATCACACTTGAAACGACCCAATAGTAAAATTTTACAGACAAGAAACACGAATTCTATACGTGTATTCCATGAAGCATAGGTTCAACGTCAATCAAATTGCTTAATTAGGGGGAAATTGTAGTTGTTAAATCTTAGATGCAACGATACATGTTTGGCACGTACTAGTAATGCTTTTGAGGTGAATTGGCACAAGTAATATTAACCACTCAACCACCTTTAAATTTTGCAAGTTTTGCCATGTGCTTTGAATTACGCCATCAAGTTTGTTACACAAACCACCAACATTTGTATTATAAAATAAGGAAATCCTCTACTTCACGTTAATTATATGGTATGCATGCTTTTATTGTAAATTACATAATACTCTAACAACTATATAGTATTACTATAGTGCCAATTCCATCTAACACTTTTACCATTTTTACATTGTATGCATTTTTTTGGAATTTGTAATATATAGTAATGAGTGATCGGTTTTTGTTAATTGGTCTTGCTTTGACTCACCCAGTTGATCAATAAGCGCCGCTCTATGTCCAAACCGGATATTTCGTGACCCTATTTTTGGAGAGACCCTCTCAATATCAGTTTTTTCATACATGTCGATCGCCTGAAGGATTTGAACTCGAATTTCCTAAGTTTAAAGAGTCTAACACCACATTACCACTAGACCAACTTATAGTATTGGTTATAATGAGTGCAACTGAAAAATATAGACAATATAGGGTTGTTAAGCATAGTTTAATAATGATACCTTTTTGACATAGGTCATAGTTTATAGTTCAAGATGCAAGGTCAAATCGAAAATCAAGTAGTAAGTAAAAAATGTCTCTAATAAGTACTCCCTCTGTCCCATAATATAAGGGACATTTCCTTTTCCGATGTCCCAAAAAGAACTACCCATTTCATTTCTTTCTATATATATCAATAATTTTTTTCCCTTTTTTACCCTCATTATAACACTAAAATACCTAAACTACCCTCATTATAACATTAAAAACCCAACCCTACCCTCTCCTTTTTTAATCCCCCACCATTATTTATACCCACCCTCTCTCCCATTATTACCACTACGCTCCTCTCTTTCTCTCAATTAACCCTAGCCGCTCTCTCTCTCTATCCCTCACTCACGAAGAACCCTAATTGTGCCGCTCTCACTCTCTTCGATTCTCCCATCTCTGGATCTTGAGGCTTTCTTGCTTCCCATCTCTGGATCTTTAATCTCCATCAATTGAGAGCTTTGATCGATCTTGAGTTCGAGCTTGAATCTTGAGTTCGTTGGTGTCGTCCCAGATTCGATCTCCATCAATTGAGATCTCGAGTTTGCTGAATTCGATCTCCATTGTTGGCGTCGTCCCAGATCCGGATCTCGAGCTTTGTTGAGCCGGCTCCTTTGTCCCCTGTTTACAATGAGCTTGGACTTCGCCGAGCGCTTGTTTGCTCAAGATTCTGAGGCCGACTCCAGGGCCGAATCTGATCCTGACTATTGGGTTTGCTCGGAAGGTAGTGCTTGTATATGGGCTCCGGATTGCCAATACATGCATTGCCACACTTCTCCTGGTGAATCATTGGAGACCATTAAGTCTCCTCCAACCGCCGAGCTTCATGATGATGGTGGTGTCGATCAACCTCCTTCAAAGTCCCTTGATGATGGTGAATCTGTCCCCTCTGGATCCGATTGAATGTGATTGCTAAGTCCCCTATCCCTGATTCTCTCTTCTGATTTATTGCATGTGTTGCTTGGATTTGATGATGATGTTGTATGTTGATCTGTTGCTCTCTCGATTTGCCCTTGATGTGCATGTTGTTGCTCTGTTTTGATTGATGGTTCCTTGATGTGCAATCTCTGTGATGTTGAATCTGTTGTTCCTTGCCTTTGTTTGGATATTTGACGAATCTGTCCCCTCTTGCATTCTTTGTTTGTTCCATCAAAGCTGGGGTTAATGGAAAGAAAGAGAGGAGCGTATGTCTTGATCCTGCATCCAATCGTTGGTTCCTTGATGTGTGTCTTGATCTGTCCCCTCTTGATTGATGGTTCCTTGATGTGTGTCTTGATTTGTCCCCTCTTGATTGATGGTTCCTTGATGTGTGTCTTGATCCTGCATCCAATTGTGCAATTCTGGGGGAAATAAGTGTGACTTGAATGCTGTTTTTTGATTGGTTACTCACTTAAGGCCCATGATGTCAAATGCTGATGTTGGCAATCCTAGGTTACTTCATTGCTTAATTGTGATTGCTTGCTTGCATGACTGTTGTTTGATTGCATACCTGTGCAAGAAACATGCTTGAAGCTGTTTTTTTTAATAAAATTGCATGTGTTGCATTGCATATTGTGTAAATCGATGATGAAGTCTTCAAAATATACTGAGATGCAAATCCCTTCTCTAAGTTGACTAATTAATGTGCCATTGGAAACCAGCCTAAATTTCACTGAATGAGGCTCACTGGTATGTTAGTGTTGTTTAGCACTGATTGTGTCTGTGATAGTTGGGGACTTTGAGATTACATCAATATGTAATCAATGATGCAAATTTGTCAAATACTTAGACACTTCATTGCTTTTTGACAACACTAATGTGCTTGAGCCACCAGGTTTTTTAGACTGCATGAGTCCTATTGGTGTATTTATGATGTCAATTTGGGATTTGTATTAATAATGAATGGGGACAACCTGAGATTAAATGCAAAATAACCACACATTACTGTTTTTGCATACATACATTAACTTGCATGCCATTTGCCTTTATAAAATAACCAAGCATTACTGTTTTTGCATACATACATGAACTTGCATATCATTTGCATTTACAAAATAACCAAGCATTACTGTTTTTTGCTTCACAAAAAATTGGCTTCAAACTGTTTGCTGGTTTTAAACAAGCCTACAAAATGTCATTGAACTACTTCTCTTATACTCTTGCTAATCTATATAATCATGCTCTTCTTCACCTTGAGTTTCATCTTGGCCTGCATTTGATGAGCCTACATGTTCTGCATTGATTTGTTGCCCAACATGAACAAGGTCCCATGTTGTCATGACTGTATGCATAGGTGCTTCAACTTGGCTTTGTAGAATCCCTTGTCTTGCTAGCCTTTACTTTCCAACATGTGGAATGTCATAATCATTACCTCCATGGTGTTTCAAGACCTCATTCATGCAATATTGTAGAGTCATCCATACATCACTTAGTGTCTTAGGTTGCAACTCAAAATAAGCATTATAAACAGCCTCTAGCATGTCATCAACATCTTTTGGCATTTTTTTGTGCATTAAGGATTGAATGCTTCTAAAAAAACCCAAATCCAAAATGTTTAAGTCAGGACTATTAGGAGGTTGTTGGACTAGAATGAAAGTAAAACCTTCTTGTTGATAGACTTGTTGCCATGCTTCATCTTCTTGTGTGATATGAGCTTTGGCTTTGTCTTGTTGTATGAAAATGATTTGATGTTGCTCATCTTCTTGTGGCCATTTGGCCTTAATGGCTGGAACAATTTGTTGTATAAGCATGTCTCTTGTCACTGATCTGTTGATTGATTCCACTAGCTTGGTCACAAGTGTCCCCTTTTGCCTATTTTTAGATGATCTCTTTGCTGGCTTCTTGTATGCAAATGGGAAAATTCCTATTTTCCCATCAAATGTACACTCCCCATGTGCATTAAACCTCGGCCTTGCTACTGTTGTTGTAAACATTACTTTTGGTATGAATTTGGATGAGTGTGCAAACCTGTATTTTCCTTTCTCATGTTGATCTAGATAGACTCTTTGTGTCTTCTTGGTGAGATTAAACCACTTTTCATCAATGTGCACATAATCATACATTGCTTTGTATTCTGTCTTTGCTTCTGGTGTATCCCCTCTTAGCATGCTAAGAATCCATGCCAATCTTGTCAACTTATTTGCTGGTTTCAAACCTAGATGCAGTGAGTTTGTGTGTGGCTTGATGGCTCCTCTCTTGATCATTCTGTGAATTGTGCTTTTGGAAACTGAGATGTTTGTTGATATGTTTGTTGCTAAGTCCCTTATGCATGTCCTCTCTCCCATATTAAGTGATGTAATGGCTGTTGATGGCACATGAATTCTCTTTCTCCCTGACATGTGATAATTTTGTTGACATGTGATAATTTTGCTTTGGCCCATATCTTGCCTATGCTCTTCCTTGAAACATTGAATTCATGTGCATCTGTATTTATTGCACCATGATGAAGCTTTCCATCTTTTGCCCTCTCTAGAAGCCATAAAAGGATGTTCATTTTGTCCCTTGTGCTGAGCCGAGTCCTTGTTGTCTGGTGATGAGTTGTTGCCTCTGGATTAAAAGCATTCTCTGCATCCTGCTGCATTGATGACTGTGGAGCTTCATTAAGGTCAAAGAAAGGAGTATCTTCTCTGTCCCCACTTGCTGCTGGCTGGTTGAGATCAATATTTGACCTATATTCCTCCTCATTAATGGCAAAATGATGCACATTTAAATCAATTTCTGAAGGCATGAGGATTTGACAATGATGTTGCTGGTTTGAAAGGGAATTTAAGAGGGAATTTAAGAGGTTAATGAAGATGGAGAGTGTATTTATAGGCCTTTAAGTCCCCTTGTGTAAAACTAAGTCTCCATTATTGGAGGGTAAAAATGTCCTAATCATGGGTGAATCCGCGTGACTATGAATGCTTCATTTTGATTGGTTGTAAATTAAAGTTCTCTTTTGTATGTGATGAGTTGGCAATCCTAGACTTTTTTTTTTACTGAAATCTGATTGGTTAAGATATTAAATGAACTGTGCAACAATTGTAAATCAGAAGCATTAAATGCTTCTTTTCTTTTCCTTAAAAATTGTGCTTTTGGGCAAGTGTCCCTTATATTTTGGGACAGAGGGAGTATAATATTGGAAAGTTACATATCCGATCTTTTTCAGGTGAAAAATAAGTTATTTTTTTTATTAGATCAAACCAATTAGTCCAAACAAGTTTAGTTGATTCATGACCCTTTTTCTAACTATGTCACAAGTTCAAAATTTAACACCAAAAATACATTCCTCGTCATTCAAAAAAAAAAGTCATACGTGAAAACTCAAACCGGGAGTGCATGGCTTCGTAAGGAGTTTGAAATGCAATGCTAGCTAGAGGCCTAGAGAGCATAAATAGGGTTCGTGTAAGGTAAGGTGCATTGAATGGAAGATGTAGGCGCACATGGCTGGCCCTACACGTGTCCTCGGCTAAGGCGGCATTTGCATTGAAGTCAATGATGGATTCCCTTTCCTCCTATGCCTGCGTTTCATGCAATCAAAATATAGAGCCCGTACCGTATTTAAGTACATGCATATATTCATTCATATGACGTGGATATTGTTCTAAATGGGCCCCACTTCCACCGGCCCCCACCACCGTTGTCCAATAAATACCTAACGTGGAGAACTGCTCTTCAATTCCCGGCTGCTGCTGCCTATATTAATCTTCTTGCGTTCAAACCAATCCAATTCGGCTTGCCATGAAACAACTCATATCATGTGTGGATCAAGCTTATAATTAATATTGCAATCTATATATAAATGTTATTAAACTCAAGTAAAATGAAATCCTACTTGAAAAATTACATTAATTTTAACTCCAATCGCCATGGCCCCTAGTACATAGGTTTGAGGGGTTGACTCTCGGAGATTCCCGTTATAACAGAGGGCATCCTAAGAAGAGTTAGAATAAAATTATCAGACATGATTGCACATTATTAGCTCTTATAAAGAACGCAATCCACGATAGATCCTTGTGAATGAATAATATTCATGAGTAGAAAATGTGTAGGTATAAAAGTGTTATTGCAGACTATATATAAATGTTATTAACCTCAAGTAAAATGAAATCCTACTTGAAAAATTACATTAATTTAACGCCAGTGCATAGGTTTGAGGGTTGACTCTCGGAGATTCTCGTATAACAATGGGTGTCCTAAGAAGAGTCAGAATAAAATTATAAGACATGGTTTTTTTTGTTGCTCTTTGGCCATATTTATTATAGGTCTATCGAAAACACTCTCTTAAATTATTCGAGATATGGGTGTTTACATCGATACTCGACGTTGTTCATACACTAGGTAGTAGGTAGTTGTTGATGTAGACTTGAATGTATTTGGTTCCTAATTGAAATCACCTAACTAGAGATTGCTTTGAAGTTTAAACTAGTACGTACAAGTACAATGTGATCTAAAGCGACTTGAAGTGGCTATCTAACCTCATCAGCCTCACCCAAATGTAAAATGTGATGGGCTTGTTTATTAGCCTGTCCAATGAATCAATCAGTTTCTTTTTATAAGTGGGCCACTTCTTATTTTCTGGGCCCATGTACACGGGTAGCCCATAAAAATTTGAAAGGTTTTGAACTTCTCTCAATTTCTGAACTACATGCACTACTCTTGTAATTACGCAAACAAAATGTAAAATGTAGAATCGGTTTTGAACGTCTTTCATTGGTCACCACTCACCAATGGGCTTCTTCTTATTAGCGTATTATATAAGGGTATGTTCCGCGCTTCAAAATTGATATGAGTTGATGGTGATATTGATTTAATGGTTGAAATTAAGGATGCATATGGAGGTGGGGTGGGGCGCCATCCTCGTCCCGTCCCCGTTTAATCCCTACGGGAAACGGGACGAAATATTCCCATCGGGTATCAGGTTGTTAACGAGACTCTGTTTCTTATAAAAAAAATTTTTTAGCTTTTTTAAATTTCATTATATAATATATAAAAGTTTTTAAATTAAAAACTACAATTATATATAAAATCTATTTTAATTCTATGTTTTATCAATTAAAAAAATAAAAAAACATATCGGTTATATATAGTGGGGATTCGGGACGGATAGTACATTCCCCGTCCCCGCCCCGTTTTAAATCGGGAATACGAAATTGATCCCCGTCCCCGCCCCGTTTTAAATCGGGAATACGAAATTGATCCCCGTCCCTGCCCCGTTCCCCACCAAGTCGGGGAATCCCCCGCCCCTAATGGGTCCTCACGGATTTTTGTGCATCCCTAGTTGATACTGATTTTACAATTTAAAATTATTAGCTTATTTTTGTGAAAAATTATGTAGGTGTTTGGTATACTAAATTGATCAAGACTAATTTTATAAAACATAGATGTAAAATTACCCAAAGAATTTTTTTTATTTATAAAGAGAAGATTAGTTTTTAGATTTTTCAAAATTGAATTAGTGAGAGACAATCGAAGGAAATAAATTCCATAAGGTTGGTTAAGGCTGAGAGAAGTAGATTAAATTTTGGGTGAAATATAAACTCTCATCAACTCCTATAAGCTATAATAAACATATCAACTCCCACTACCGAACAAATAATAATTACTTTATTTTTATCATAAGTTTAATTAAAGTTGTATAAGGTCACAATAAGATCCGCCGAATGGACCCTTAATCAGTTGGTCTTTATAAGGAGGATTTGGGCCACTTTTGCTTATATTATGGGCCCATTAACATTGGTAAGCCCCGTATGATTACCGATTGAAGTTTGAACTAGCACATAAACACGTACACTCTTACAATGACCTTATGATAAGTCAATTATTTTTGTTTCAATCATGCACCATATAAAATCTTAATCTCTCGTTTCAAATATATATTCAACACGTAAACTATGTATCCGTGCATACATGAAATCACTATATATGTGCATATGAGTTTTCACATCGAAATCAAAAGGTTAATTACTCAATTGTGCCATCTTGATCAACCTTGGATTGTACATAGAGAGTACGTTGACTTATGTAGGTTAAAATTGAAATGGCAGTGAAGAAAAAATAGCTGATTTATGATTGTTGGTTATCAACGTGACAATGTAGTCTTGATATTTTTTTTTTCACAAAAGAAAAATGTCAAAGTGGCTTCAATCTGTCATTTATCAATACCTACCATGGATTTGAGGGATACCGTCCCACAATGGTGGTCTTGCTGACCGGTCAACGAGTCGGGGGTCTAGGGGGCGACATGTCCCCTCCAAAACGATACGCTATATATTTTATTTTTGGGCTATTGGAAAAAATTTTGGACCTACGACCCATAATCTCAATTACGATTTTAAGAGTCTCTCTCTATATATACTCCTAGAACCTTTCATGAGCGTATTCCGAAATTCGATCATTTGCCTCTTAATAAAAATAAGTTCTCCTTCTGCTCGTGGATGTAGCCAACAACACTATGTATTTTATTTTTGGGCTATCGGAAAATTTTTGGGCCTACGACCCATAATCTCAATTACAGTTTTAAGAGTCTCTCTCTATATATGCTCCTAGAACCCTTCATGAGCGTATTCCGAAATTCGATCATTAGCCTCTTAATAAAATAAGTTCTCCTACTACTTGGGATGTAGCCATCAACATAGCGCTGGTAAATCATGTAAATTCATGTATTCTTGTTCTTGTTGAATCTTTTCATATCCGTAATTCAACAAAAGTATAAATGTACTTGCGTGTTATTTTAAAAATTGTAACAAGTTTATTTTCTACCATATATGTACTTGTACACACACCCTTAGAAATTGGATTGATTCAATTCAAAGTATTTCTTTTCCATGCACCTAAAAGCAAATATGGCGAAGTGAATTACAACATAAAGAGCTACTAATAATGTGTCATTCTCAACGGTTGGTGATTCTTATATCTCCTCAACCATTCATATAGGTTCCTTCACTTTTGTATTATTTTTTTCTTCTATATATCTTCAATTGATTCCACATTGCTTAATTGGTCCATACCATCCGTATATCATCCACCACCATCATCATCAATATCAATCCCACATTCCCACCTATTCCAAGCAATCACGTAAGCATATAAAATATTAAAATGGCTACACTAGCCTTCCAAATTATCACATATTCCAAATTTTCAATTAGAGATGACGAATCTTCGATTATGAACTTATAAGACTATCGAACTAAAATTGACTTAAAATCAGAAATTACTGCAAAAGTGTATTGGAACTAGGGTACAATATTCTTCTTATGGCTATCCTATTGGTATTATAATTACTCATTCACAAAATTAGTAAAGTTTTATTACTAAAAATTACAATTGCTCCAAAATTTGTGATAGCTAGGGCCTATTGAGTGATATACATAAGAGCACCTTCATCGGGAGGGACTCATTTTGAATTGCTAAACAATTAAATTTTAATATTTCTCATACCATTCAATTTTTTTAATTTAATTTTGTTTTTGGATGAGGGACAACTTAAGAGCCCCGAATAGGAGTGCTCTTAATTCCAACCGAGAGTCTCTATACATTTATACAATTTTTTATTGTATTTTTTTTGGTTTTGAACAATGCCCAAAATTTATTTAATTGTATATATTCAAACTACCTAATTATTTCAAACTTACTGAGAGATCAATGATATTTGATTTATTATCTTACAAAAATTACATTGATAATCAAATCGAATAAACTCAAGCTAGATAACATACACAACAAAAATGAAAGGACCTAATAAACCAATTTAAATTGAAGATAAGTCTCTTCGTATCGATGGGAGTCATTCTGTCGTCCTTGACACTCTCTAGAACACCGTCTGGCGTATGACCAGTTTTATCGATAGTGGTGGTTTCCCGATAGTTATCTACTTATCAGTCTTGTTTGGTGATTCCACCTAAAACTATACAAAGACATCTAAAATCATGCAAGAGCAAATCAGAAGCGATGTAATTATTTTAAATTATTTTAGGGATGATTATAAGTGTCGAATGATTTCAATTCAATAAAATCACCCATCCTTATTCCTATAAAACCAACTTAAATTGAAATTTGTCTTAAACCCTTGATCATAACTAACCAAGATGGATTGACCTGTTACCTACGACGTTATTCATTTTAGTGCTTTACTCACCCCGATTCTAATTTTATTATACTCTTCTTTTTCAAGGATTTGTACATCAATAGTCATTTCTACTTGTCTTTTATGGCTTCTTGTTTATCCTCTTAGTCGTTCACGACTGCTGTTTTCTTTACGGCTTCTCAGACTACCAAATATGTTTGATACTCCGAATTCTCACCCGTTTGGAAAAAAATAATCAAGATAGATTAATAAGCTAAATCACAAAACAAAGGATGTAATGGTTTTTTAATTTGTAGATTCTCAACCACGTACCCGGTACCCACCAAAATGATGATATGCAATATAGAGGAGTCAATATGAAATGTGGTAACTTGGAAGTGGTAGTTTCACTGTACTAGACACCGACCACGCACCCACACAAGTAATAATTATTAGTGTGTAAATTTGAGTGATCGATGGAAGTTTGATTAGTCCTTTTTAGAACTACGACAAGTCCTATGTCTCAACTCCACACTTCATTCCATTTTGGACGGTTGATTCAATTCCTTCTCCACTACAAAAATATGAGATTAAGATATGAACAAGCAATACAATCACTATGGAATATGTATTATTTTAGTAGGAACATGGAACAATTTTGTTTGATGATCGACATGCATACACTTGTTTGCTAACTTCATTCTCATGAAGAGACTAATTCTCAAGTTAGAGAGAGTGCATGCACATATATGCAAATTAAAGGTGCTTTTATCTTATGGGCCAAAAGAATATTGCTTTTATCATCATCAACTAAAAAAATTCCATTTGACTTGTCCAATTTCCAAATAATTACACATTAGTGAGAATATAAATTTTCCAATTAAATTGAGACTAAATGTGCATAAGTTAAAAAATTAATCTTTCTATTTTTTCAATTGATTTTAGGATGAATTTCTAGAGTTTGGTTCCAATGAAACAAACTCTTATCCTGAAAATTGAAAAGTGCATTACAAAGTACAAAAATTGCATTACAAAATACAAAAAGTGCAATTCAAAAAGTGTACTACAAAAAATATGAAAAGTGCACTACAAAGTATGAAAAGTGCAAATGCGAAAAAGCGCACTCCTAAGTAGGAAAAGTGCACTATGAACTAGAAAAAATGCATTCGTTTTATTTTTCAGAATAAGAGTTTGTTTCATTTGAATCAAACTCTGAATTTTTACTATACAAGTAAAAATGTGTTTCTTTTCCACACACCTAAAAGCAAAATATACAAAAGTATAACATCATAAATTCATAATCAAAATATACAAATTAAAGTAAACTATACTATCATATATGTAATTATTTAAAAAAGTGCAAGTAATAATATAAACAAATTTGAAAAAAAAATGTAACAAGAAAAATGATTTTTTTTAGAGTTTTGTGTGATCGTTTGGAAAAGGCCAAAGCGGGAAAGGCATGGAATTAGAGAAAAAGAAGGGCAACTTTTTTATATTATAGGTGAAGGGTTACTTTCGACTTGAATAGCCATCTCCTCCATATATAAGATTCCGCCAAACACTTTGTGCCCTACCACCCCACTCGGGAGTTTTTATTTAAGAAAATTTGAGGAGGTTTTTTCCTTGAAATAGACTCGCAATTGGTGATCTTACTTCTAGGAAAACCTTATAGATTATAGTCATCCGCTCGCTAGTCTGGTCCTTAGGTGTCAAAACTTTATTCGTAAAAATTGGTCTATCCAATTTCGACATATTTATAGAGAGGCGAGAAAGTATGAGATCTTAAGTTCAAGTTGTCGATCTTGACAACAATAATTTGTTATCTTGACTCTTGAATTGCCCCCTATCCTAGTTGTGGGTATGTCTCACTTAACTTGGTTGTCGAGTTTGTATGAATACAGTTGCAAGTTTTCTGGTCAGGCTAGGATGAATAGTGAGCTAATGTCCTAACCTAGAGTTTACTTGGTCCACACTCATGTAATAGTACATGGTTGTAGTCTCTTCGTTATAAATAAAAATAGGAAACTTTTCTTTCAACGCTCTTGATTGAGGTTTTCGGTTTTCCTGTTGGTGTTCTAGAAAATAACTCTTTTTCTTTTGGTACTCTTGAAGTTTTTGACTTTCAATTGGTGTCCGAATCAAATTATTTAAATTCAGGCTTATTATTATATTACTCATCCTTAATTTAATAAGATTCAATTATTAAAATACCCAAACTCATACTTCATAGGTGATCGTTTTTTTCTTATATAGAGATATATTCAACAGTGAGATATTGATAAGATGGGACATGATAAAATTAATATATGCATATTATCAAAATTCAAATTATTTCAATGGTCAATTCGATAAACACGTAAGTGCCCGTTGGGCGTTGACTCAAATAATATGTAACACTTGGTAGGACATAAGACCAAGACCAACCCATTTCTTCTTACAAAGCATCATCTTTCATGCCCTAAAGATGAATTGTTGATTGGATACTATAAAGTCACAACTCCCGTAGGTATTTATCATTGCATGCAGTAGCCACTATGTAACCTACGCAAAAAGTGCACCGTGCATCCATAACAAATAATTACTCCCTCCGTTTCGCAATATAGAGGCGTTTAAGCTTAAAATGAGTTTTCAAAATATAAGTCCATTTTTCCACTATTTAATGCAAGACATTCCAAATTAAGAAAGAAATTTATCATTAACTTCATTTAAATTAAGTTATTAGTTTCAATGTATATATTGGAAGTGTAATTTACACCTAACTATATTTAATGTATGTATTGGAAGTGTAATTTACACCTAACTATATATCAAAAATAAAATAAAATGGGTGTTTTAATTAGAGAGAGTGGCCACGTTTTCTATGTTGATTGAAGTTACTCCTATATTCTACTAGATTGGAGTACCTACTTGTAAATGTAAAAAATCATTAAATACACCTATATTCTATTTTAAGCTTCTCTTAATATTTGTGCAAAATCCTAAACGCCCCTATATTGTGAACGGAGGGAGTATGTTTTTTTATAAATGAAAAAAATTTAACTATATAGACATGCTCGACTCAATTATTTTAGGGGTCTTAAAACAACATAAATTTAGGGTCCTTTAAACATAATAAATAATTATGTTTTTTTTAGCATAAATAAATAGATATTTCCATACAATTTTTATTATTTTTTACATCAGCTAATCAATGGGTCATTTTTAGTATTAATGGACTTTTTTAATATTAATAGACCTATTTTTACTACTAGTAATTTTGTATATGGGGGATTTTATATTTTGGGGTTTTATGGCGACCACCCCTCATCGCCTACCTAGTTAGCCGGGCATGTACATAGATATCTGGTGTGGTAGTTGAAATGCGTTTATACTAGTTGAAATTTTAGAGAAAAAAATAAAGTGATTGAGAGGAGTACCTTATGAAGTTGAAATAAGTTTATCTAAAGTAGTTAAAATTTAAATCAACCTTTTTATCTTTTTTTTTAACTCTTATAAACTACTATTTTTCTGCATTATATTTAACTTAAATAAAAATAAACATCTCATTTTAACTACTAATTTCAGCACATAATTTCAGCATGCATCAACTATATCAACATCAACATTCACTCATATGAGTACATCGTTGCAGAATGACCTCCAACCAATACAGGTAAGGATTTCAAAAAAAAAAATTCAACACTAACGTTCTCTAAAATGATGGCTAGGCTAAAATGTTAACAAGTAATTATGAATTAAGTTATAATTCAAACCATTAATAAGAGCTATATATTGAAATATATCAACCAATAATAAATGTTTGTGTATTGCACCAAAATGATCAATTTCTATATAATCCCTTCCTATACAAGTATAGGTGGGGAATACAACCATGTGATCTCAACTTTTTTAGATAATCATCAAAATATGCCAAATCAAATGTGATGGGCGATGAATGAGGGCCTTCCATCATTATATTTTGTACGAAGACTCTTGTCCTCTTGTAAATGTCTTGACTTATCTCATTCTCTTGGAAAAGACTTTGTAAATTTTGTTTATCTCGATCCTTAATGTCATGAGACTTAACACAAGACCTAATGATTAATCACGAATGTCATAATATTTAAATAAGGCTAGTAAGTAGACATGTCAATTGGGACGGGTTCGGTCATTTCGGGTTTGGTTTTATTATGGGTCACAGGTCAATCGGGTCGGATTGTAGCGGGTTTCCGGTCGGGTCGGTTAACCAACGAGTCTAAAATATATTTTTTATGATTATTAAAATCAATTTTTAATTAAATAATAATATTTAATTATAATATATTATTTTCATTTATTATAAAAAAATATATTATAATTTTCAAAATAAATTTTAAAAATTCTATATATATATACTAAATCGGTCAACCTAATAGGTTTCGGGTTTCAACCCAACGGGTTTCAGATTCTATCGGGTTCGGTTGATTTCGGGTTTCGGGTTCAAATATTCGTGTCTTAAACCTAAAATTATCGTGCGGTTCGGATCGAGTTAGCGGATTCGGTCAGCTTTTGACAGCTCTACTAGTAAGCCTCGACGATTAAGGGCCCGTTAGGGTTTGGAAAAAGACCAAATTGTAGGCCCCTTTGTTGCCTAAGAATTGAAGTTATCATGAATAGTAAATATTCTTGGCCCTTGTGGAAATGTGTTTAGCGTCAATCAATTGAATAAAAATAATTTTGGCCTATGCGGAAATGTGCTTATAATATATAGTGTCATTGGACATAGGACATAAGCAAAAACAAGATTTGGACATGGGACTAGTCGAACAAAAATTCTCAAAAAAAATTGACCATAAATGAAGTTTACGCTTTATTTTAACTTAAAAAAAAATCAAAACAAGTGGAATTTACGCTTATCGGTACAACAATTAATTTGTCATAAGTTCAAGTAGTGGAGTAGACCTTTTTTTTTGAAATACTAGTTGAGAGCCCCGTGCGATGCACGGGATTAGTTTGGGCTATAATTTTATGTTTAGGGTGGATTGTGGAGTTTGCAAATGCTCTGTTATACATATAAGAGTGTGTGAATTTCATTGTTTCTCTGTTTTAACACTCTTCATAATCAAATAGAAGTACAATAAAATGTTCATGCAAAAACTTCACCCAAAATAATAAAAAGATGCACAAACGTAATTATACATGAGAGGTTAAAGGCAAATCTACTTACCAAAGCTAAGAATGGAAAACTCATAATTCTCAACTGAAATGGACAAAAACCTTTACTTTCCTGAACGCACATATCTCTCCATTATGAGTGATCGTCCATTAGCATAAAATAAATCTCCATCACTTGGATACCCACTGTCAACTTACACACCTCCAATCATAGTATGTGGACTTGCCTTGTAATTAACAATTCCAGCCAATTGTTGTTTGGTATTGGTGTCCAATAAAATTAAGATCATTTAAAGTTAACCTCGCTGCAAGAAACACAAATAACATCGGACTTAGTACATGTTATTAGGGTCCTTACATTTTGTAGCAACAAAATACAACTAAAGCAAGACATGTAAGATTAAAACTGTTAACAAGCATAAGGCAACAACAATGCCAATTCTTACCATTCCTCATGACGCAATGAATAAACAATTGGAGTGTAATAATGAAAAGGCCAACGTTGTATATGGACTTGAAAACATGTTCTAATTTGCACCCTCCCACAACACAGAAGCAAATCAAACCATTCATTTTGAGCTTTTCTTCACTTGGAATCTACAACAACAATAAAACCAAAAACTCATCATTTGCACTACTTAACAATAAAACCAAATAATCAAACCATTCAGTTTGAGCCCTTCACCTTGTATAATACTGCTTCCATCCTTTTGCAGCAATCCTTCAAAGTGAAGCACAAGCATAAAAACCTCTGCTTTGGTTTTTCCTATAAAAAATCGAGAAACAAAAAAGCTCAAAGGAGACTTGCGAATTATCCGACCCAAAGAGTCGATCGGGATCCATTTGCACTACCCAGCACCCTTCTTCTTCCTCACACTTCATTGCGGCGATGACAACGACTCGACATGAACTATGCGCCCTTCCCTTCCCATCTCCCCTTTACTACCTGAAGATCACAAAACTAAAACTAAAGTAGACCAAGAACGCCCAATTTAGAATTTTATGAAACCCAACCCAAATAATTTAAATTTTTTAAACCCTAATTTGAAATCATAAAGGTGTGGTAGCCAGAAATGATTATTTCTCTACTAATAAATCATCTCAAAGAAAATCCACCTCGCAAAATCCTCATTCCGATCCCTTTATCATCAACAAAATATTGCTTGAATAAAACTGGGTGTCAATCTAAAACTATGAAAACCAGAAAAGATGGATACTTACCTCACATGAAGGGCATTCATAATTAAGAAATTTCCAGAGTTCTGCACTCAAATTTTATGAAACATACACCTTAAAAAGTTACTATGAAGACGAAGGAGAGAAAACGGGTGGAGGGATTAGAGATCAACAAACGAGTGGCTTTGCCACCTAAACCCTAACCTCAAATTGAAGAACGCAATGAACGCGACCTATATCATCCAGAACCAGTACAACTGCTCTTCCTCTCCTCTTGCCCATGTTCCTTCTTCGGAAAAGACCAAGCGCATTCGAACCTGAAATGAACAACGTTAACTCCAATTTTAAACCTAACCCTAGATTCAAATTCAAGGACAAGAAATTGAATAACAACCCACCTTAATTGAAGCGCAGTTGAACGATGGGTGCCCATTGAGAAGCATCAATACCACCAATCAACCGTCAAATGGCACCCATCTCCTTTATCTTGCCTCTCCTGCCATATTCATGGCTAGCGTGATTCCAAAAGTCCAATTGCATGCATGAAAAAAAAACCTAAATCATGAATCAACTTGCCCAAATTCAGGTCGGGAAAATTAGAAGCTGTAACCTTTGAAATTACCTGACCAAGCCGCCATCGCTTATCCACCACCAACGATGCCCGTCGTCGGCAACCGCCCCCAGATAGGCACCAGAAGAAAGATGGAAAACAGGAGAGGATAAAGGCGGAAGAGAGATAAGAGAGGAAGAGGGATGAGAAGATAATATCAAAATCAAGCAGGAGGTGGAGATAAGAACCGAAGCGACAGGCGGGGAAGAGAAACAGAAGAGGAAGAAGCGAGGAAAGAAGGGAAAAGCAGGCCGCCCGCCCATCTATCTCTCCTTTCAGTGAAGAATAGGATGCTTTTTTTTAGCAGTATGGATATTAAAACAAAAAGAAATAAATTACATAGTGTGCAGCTTGCTTATGTAAAATTTCGCTATTCATAAGAGCGTTTACGTGCTTTTATGGGTTTTTTTGATAGTGAAGTATTTTATCATGCAAATATTAAGTTTTTTGGTAGAAATATTTTCTAATATAAATAAAACGTGTGCTTATAATAGTCATTTTGAGACATAAATTTTTTATTATGGAAAATAGTGCGCATTAATATATTTTATAATATTTGTTTATGAAATGGAAATCGGGGCTTTTCCAAACCCAACTTTTTATATTTTGACAACTCAAAAGGCAATACAATACAAATATTGGCTTATATAAATCATATTAAACATTTTATTTTACTCCAACTATATACTCATTATAGTTTTTGTATCGAATTTTCGTGGGTGACTAAGGATACCACGTGGCATATGCAGTTGGACTTGTCTCACGTGGCATTGTAGGCTAGATGATGGTGTGCCCGGCTAAATTCTGAATTTAGGACTGAGACTGAGACAGGACCATATCGAGAAATTTCGATCTGATCTCCGGTTTTAGACCGATGTCCACTCGTATTATGAATGTGTGGACTATGGATCCAATTGACTTGTGTTTAGTGAAATTTATTTTTTTCATTCAAGTGAAGAGGCGTCGGTAGGCCGCATGGATCAAATCCAAAACCTCTTAACATCTTTTCATAAATAGAGAGTACAAAGAAACCCTAGAACATAGCTTAAGCCTCAAGGTAATAATTCTAATAGAAAGAATATTTAGATAATATATGCTAAGATATTCTTCCTATAATATAAGACATAAAATATGAAACTAAATATCTTAAATATCATTAAGATGCCCCCTCAAGCTGGACACCGGAAGAGTAAGTCCAAGCTTGGAAGACAATAGTTGATGACGAGGACGTAATTAACACCGCCTTTGTAAGCACATCAGCAAGTTGATCCTCAATTGACACATGAGAAACACGAAGAAAGCCCTGTTGAACAAGCTCACGGATGAAATGAAAGGCAATGGCGACATGCTTCATACGTGAATGAAAAACAAGATTGGAGCTCAAATGTGTTGCCCCCATGTTGTCACAATAGAGCACAGGCTGTTGGGTGAGATGCACGCCTAATTCAGTAAAGAGTGACATAACCCATAGCATTTCAGCACACGCATCAGCTAAAGCCCGATATTCCGCCTCCGTGGAAGATCGAGCAACCATTTTCTGCTTTCTAGAACTCCATGAAATGGGCGTACTACCCATGTGAATCAAATAGCCTATGGTGGAAGTATAATCGTCCTTATTGCCAGCCCAATCAGCGTCGGAAAGCCATGAATAGACAATGGGGAATGAGCATGAATAAGAATGCCAAGACGATATGTCCCGTTGAGAAACCTGAGCAGCCTTTTAAGGGCACTCCAATGGGACGATGTGGACGAGTGCATAAATTGAGAAAGTTTTGGTTTTGTGGAGGGGTCCAAGGGCGAGGGTGCGATTGAACACCAGGAGGCGTGGGTGAAGGGGGATTGTTCGGCCAAGGCCGCTGGGAGTTGTAGGGTTTGGGCTTGGGTTTTTGTTTGGATTACATTGATAGAGCCGTGGCTGGAGCCGAGGACGAGACATCCGAAGATTCAACCTTGAGTTGCAATTCTTTAGTGATCAACTTCTCATGGAGTTCTTCAAATGAGATGGCTGTGCCACGAGCCCGAACTCCATCGATAACGGATTGAAAAGACGAATCAAGTCCATTCAAAACGTGATCAATGGTATCCTCCAAATCTTGCGGTTTACCGAGAGAAGCAAGGAGATCGGCCCAATGTTTGATTTGCTGCATGAATTCAGTGATCGATTAGGACCCCTTCTTCAAGTTCTGAAGTTTGTCTTTGATTTGATGGATGTGCCCACGTGAAGGTTTCACTTAGGTATCCTCCAAAATCTTCCATGTGGCGCGAGTAGACGAAGCTTGCGTGACAAGGGTTGTAACAGTCGGAGATAACGTCCCAACAAGTGCACCAAGAAAAGAGCTTGTCTTGACGAAGCCATGTTTGATACGCAGGGTTAGGCGTGCTAACTTCAGGATTGACAAAGTTTGGCTCAGATTCCGGGGGAGCGGGATGAGAGCCATCAATGAATTTGACCAGCCCATATCCAATCAAGATTGATTGAATTTGAGTCTTCCATGTAATGTAATTTGTGGAGGTTAATTTGATAGCATTGTGAAATTGAACTACCACAAAGGGTTTGGATGGTTCAACTTCATTGGGAATTAGATGATTGTTGGAGGCCATGAAAATTTTTAACGTGGAAAAGAAAAAATGGATCAAGCTCTTGATAGCATATAGAGATATAAAGGTTGATTGTGTTATTGTGGAGAGAAATCTCCAATATAAATAGAGAGTACATAGAAACCCTAGAATATAGCTTAAGCCTCAAGGCAATAATTCTAATAGAAAGAATATTTAGATAATATATGCTAAGATATTCTTCCTATAATACAAGACATAAAATATGAAACTAAATATCTTAAATATCCTTAACAATTAGTTCAAATCTCCAAATTTTGATTATCACTAACCTCAAAATGGAGAAAAGTGCATTCGACATCTTCCTAGCTAGATTTAAACCGCGTGATTGATCCGTCTCCAATAAGCTTGATGCCGGATTGGAATTTATCGAGCTCTCTTGTGACCATATCATCTAATTAATTTCAATAGATACGATTATTTTATTTTATACCAAGTAAAAACTCTAATAGCGAGTTGAATTCAGATATTTTAACTGGTTCTGCATATTTTTATGTTGATTCTAGTATTAATATTACCTTGAAATAGGACCATAAAATACTCAACACAAATATAAAGCAAATTTAAATGGTTCAATCGACCAAGTATTTTAACAAGACAAAAGGGCCTTCAATAAAATTGCATCCATTCCGACCAAAAAATTAAATTAAATTATGTCGATAGACCATAATCAAGCGAAAAAAATTATATCAAAGGAATAAAGATAAGCGAAAAAATTATAAATTAATTATTAGAACTAAAAAACGTTTATGTGATTTGATATTATTGGTTCTCGATAAAATTGTGGAGAATTTAATCAATGATTTTCGCTACTACTTCTTTTTCCATCACAATTGTAAGCTCGTAGGCTCACCAATTAGGCACATTGTGCAAAGTTTATGATACACAAAACATATTGACTTTTGATTTAAATAAAATTTAAAATTTCGTATGGACTCTTTGTTACATGTTAATTGTTTTTATAGAAAGCAATTATATTTGAATGAATTTTGTTGAGGTAAAGAAGAATGTTTAAATACAATTCTAACATGTTTTAATATAAAATCTTCATCAAATTGCACTATACCTTCACCTTACACACACAAAAAAAGTAACCAAAATTTAAAAGTTAACATTGTATTCCAAATACAACGATTACTTAACAAGCGTGATTAACTGCAATTAATACGCTCTTATTTAATTTTCAAAATTGCATTAATGTTAGTTAATACCGTATCAAATTTAGCATTATACCGGACGTTGAGAGTACGCATTTCCAATTTTCCATGCACAGTTAGCAAGCGTTAAACATATGGCGCCCACAACCATTAATACCAATTTGGCGGTTACTACAGAAATATACACAAAATAAAAGGGGCAAAAGAGTCATTTTGCAGGCCTATCTGTCAGATTCCACGTGGCGTGCGCAGGGTGACTCTGGCAGTCCACGAGTTCCCTTCCCTCTGAGGCATGCATCCACAAGCCACCTCGGCGCCCAATCAGCATCCCCCATTTCCACCTTTTTAGAATTTTTTAAAACCCGAAATTCCGTTTTGATCTCGTGAGGATTTCGCCACTCGAGGTTTGTTATATATCCCCCACCACTCTTCCCAGTCAGTTTCGTCTCTACCTTCTTCTTCACAGCAGCCAAACAACCAAAGCGAGTCCGAAAAAATGTCGAGTAAACCCCACGCGACGAAGATCTCCGCCGGAGACGCCACGAACGGCGTGGTGGAGGAGGAGGAGCACGAGAGGTGTCCGGTGGAGGAGGTTGCGCTGGTGGTGCCGGAGACCGACGACCCCAACATGCCGGTGCTCACATTTAGGGCTTGGTTTCTCGGAATCGCCTCCTGCGTTCTCCTCATCTTCCTCAACACTTTCTTCATCTTCCGAACGCAGCCGCTGGCGATCAATTCGATTCTCATGCAGATCGCCGTCCTCCCACTCGGACGGCTCATGGCTTCGACTCTTCCGACTCGGAAATTCCAGGTGTTCGGCTGGAGCTTCACCTTGAATCCGGGCCCGTTCAACATCAAGGAGCACGTGATTATTACAATCTTCGCTAGCTCCGGGTATTCGGCTGGCGGCGGCGACGCTTACTCAATCGGCGCCATCGCCGTCATGAAGGCTTACTATAAGCAGTCGCTCAGCTTCATCTGTGGTATCTTCATTGTGTTGACTACTCAGGTACGAAATCGCTGCTTTCGGCGGTGTCGATTTGGGATTTAGGTTTTCGAATTGTTCACCATTTGTATGTATCCTGGTCTGCGATTTTCTTTGCATGAGTTGAAATTTCAACTATTTGATCATGTATTCATGTTTAGTGTTATTACGGTATTACCATTTCTGTTGCAAAATTTTCTCTTAGGGATTGAATCTATGGCCTACGGGGGTTTCAAATTGAGAAGATAAGAAATGTGAGGAGAGGAGGAGTTGATTTGTAGCTTCTTCATCAATTTCCGAGTTCCTATCAGAGTCTAATACACTGTTATGTGCTTGAATTATTGGACTACAAGACTAGTCAACACTGGAAATATAGGCAGACTGAGCATTTTAACGATAAAATTAGAGCCTTTTCCTTTCATTATGCAGTAAAAAAATAGAATAATTAGGATTAATGTCTTTTCTGGGTCAATTCTGTTTTTCCTTGGCCCTTAAAAACAGGGAAGAAAGTTCTGATTTAATGTAAATTATAATGAAATTAATAAGTCAGACTGAGCATTTTAAAGATAAGATTAGAGTCTAAATGGAATAATTAGGATTGATGTCTTTTCTGGGTCAATTCTGTTCTTCCTTAGCCCTTAAAAACAGGGAAGAAAGTTAGTTCTGATTTAATGTAAATTGTAATGAAATTAATGTTGTTGAATTTGAAAAGGTTCTGGGATATGGATGGGCTGGAATGCTAAGGAGGTATTTGGTGGATCCAGTTGATATGTGGTGGCCTGCAAACCTTGCTCAGGTCTCCTTCTTCAGGTACCAAAACTAATGAACCACCAACTCCAGTTAGCTTTGATTGTTTCCTCCTTAATTGCAAGTTGACACAGCATGTTTCTTCTTTCATATCTAAAGGGTGGGAAAGAAAGTTGGCCAAAAGACAACCAAGGATTTGATGTGGTGTTTTTGAAATAGAGAATTATTTAGCTAGATTGTTCTCTTTTAGTTACAAAAAAGAATATTAATAATTTTTTAAACAACAAGTATGGTATGGAGCTCTGTCTTGTTTAAGCACTCACTAAGTAAGTATGCTGTCATCATAATTAAGTAATCACTACCAACTTTAATGTTCAGACTCAACTAAGACCCCATTGTTGACCCTGGTCTTGCACTGAATTTCTCTAATTGATAACAATATATATTAAATATAAGTGAATAAATAAAGATTGATTTCCCACTTTTGACTTTATCAAGAAAGTAGGATTGGTATTGATATTAATATTGTGGTCTAGTATATCACATGCACATCATAAAGCATCTTGTTCTATGCTCTTGTAATAACCCCAGTGCCCATCATATTCTTCTTTTGGGTTTATGCTACGCTACATGGATGAACAGATTTGGCATAACCCCAAAAAGAAATGTAACAATGTTCGCATCTTCATGAATAATTTTAAACTTCAAAATTGTAAATTCAGGATCTCCGAGGGTATATTTTGATATTTTAATGATAAAACACTATCTTTATGCCAACTCTTAACTTGATTGAATAATTTGTTGTTTTGATGTCCATGTGTTCTGTGATTTGGGCTTTGTTCTACTTTTATCATTATAAAGATATTTTTAATTACGAAGTCTTTGAAATGCATGATTATTTCTTGCAGGGCTCTCCATGAAAGAGAACCGAAATCCCAAGGCATGACCCGAATGAAATTCTTTCTAATCGTCTTTGGAGCGAGCTTTCTCTATTACGCACTCCCAGGCTATCTGTTCCCAATCCTCACATTCTTCTCATGGGTATGTTGGCTCCACCCGCGTAGCATCACATGGCAACAAATCGGGTCGGCTTACCATGGACTAGGCCTGGGTGCTTTCACAATTGACTGGGCCGGCATTTCAGCTTATCATGGAAGCCCGTTGGTTGCCCCGTGGACTTCCATTGTAAATGTGGGTGTTGGTTTCATAATGTTCGCCTACATAATAATTCCAGTGTGTTACTGGAAGTACAACACTTTTAATGCTCACAACTTCCCCATATTCTCTAATAAACTCTTCCGGGCAAACGGTCTCAAATACGACACCAACCAGATTCTTACCCCACAGCGTGATCTCAACATTGCTGCCTATGATAGTTATGGGAAGCTTTATCTTAGCCCTCTCTTTGCCCTTTCTATTGGCTCTGGTTTTGCAAGGTTCACTGCAACCCTTACCCATGTATTTCTCTTCCATGGCAGGTAGGTGCGATTTTAATTAAGCTTGATTGATTCATATATAATTGTTTTAATTTTTTCTGATCCTCCATTGATATGATTTATATAGGGATATTTGGAGACAGACCAGATCAGCGGTGAACAGTGCCAAACTGGACATACATGCCAAACTCATGAGCAAGTACAAGCAAGTGCCCGAATGGTGGTTTTCCATCCTCTTATTAGGTAGTATTGCATTGTCTATTTTGATGTCATTCGTGTGGAAGGATGACGTGCAGCTTCCTTGGTGGGGCATGCTCTTTGCGTTTGCACTGGCCTTTGTTGTCACTCTTCCCATTGGCGTTATCCAAGCAACTACAAACCAGGTGATTTAGCTTTCCATTTTTTTTCCCTAACTTGGTCATAGGATAAGAAACCATATTTAGAAAGAAATTCTTACTTATTGAACCACTTCAATTTATGTTTGGATACTTCCTTGCAGCAACCGGGATATGATATCATAGCTCAATTCATGTTTGGATACGTCTACCCGGGAAAGCCCATAGCCAATCTTCTCTTCAAGATCTACGGGCGAATCAGCACCGTTCATGCACTCTCATTCCTATCCGATCTCAAACTAGGCCAATACATGAAAATCCCGCCAAGATGCATGTACACAGCTCAGCTCGTTGGAACCTTGATAGCCGGTGTAGTAAACCTTGCTGTAGCATGGTGGATGCTAGAAAGCATAGAAAACCTCTGCGACGTCGACGCTCTCCACCCCGACAGCCCATGGACCTGCCCCAAATTCCGGGTCACATTCGACGCATCAGTCATCTGGGGCCTGATCGGGCCGAGGCGGCTGTTCGGGCCCGGTGGGCTTTACCGGAACCTAGTGTGGCTGTTCCTTATAGGTGCAGTCTTACCAGTACCCATTTGGGCACTCAGCAAGATGTTTCCAGAGAAGAAATGGATCCCGCTTATAAACATACCCGTTATCTCGTACGGGTTTGCAGGAATGCCGCCGGCTACACCAACCAACATTTCTAGTTGGCTGATTACTGGAATGATCTTCAACTTCTTTGTGTTCAAGTACCGAAAGGGGTGGTGGCAGAGGTACAACTACGTCCTCTCAGCTGCTCTTGATGCAGGGACGGCGTTCATGGCTGTTCTCATCTTCTTTGCGCTTCAGAATCAGAACAAGGACCTGAAATGGTGGGGGAGTGAGCTTGATCATTGTCCCCTTGCAACGTGCCCGACTGCACCGGGAATTGTGGTTGAGGGATGCCCTCTTATCAAGTGAATGAAATGAAGTTTGCTGAAGTGAATCTGGTTTAGTATATAGGGGATCAATTTTTAGTAGGATGGAGGTAGAGATGTCATTTGAGTTCTTATGTTTTTCAGGGGTTGGTAAAGAGTACACACAGTTCTTGAAATATATCAAGAGCTGGGTTGGCTACCTTAATTGTTGCACTTTTTTTTTTTTCTTTCTTTCTATAAGTTAGTCTTGGTAATTCAGTGGCAGAAATTTTTGGGTCAATATATTATTTTAAGGGTAATTTTGAATGGCTTTAAGGTTTGTGTGTTTTGTTGGTAATAATGAGGCGCTTGATTACGTGGAAAGGCCTGGCAAGCTCATTGATCAAATGTGTTGTGTTGATGTTCCAAATTTATTGAGAAAGAAGAAAAAGAAAGTACAGATTTTCAATGAGCAAAAAGATGACCCTCATGGAACTGGACATCTGATGAAAATCAAAGGAAAATATTTATTATGCTGGTGAAGTATACAACACAGAAGAGAGCATTGATGCAAGAATTCAAGATATCTTCAAGGGAGGAATTGTGATCTTCCTTTTAATTGTATGCGCACTCTAAACATCATAATGGTCTGACAGAAACAACTTCATTTTCATTTGCTTGGCCATTAATAATCTTGTCTGTATCTGTTTAACAATTAGAAAAAAAAATTAGACAATCATATGTCAATAACAAAAATATGTTATTTAATTGGTCTCTTTGATTATTACCATTTCCAAGTGGGAAACTAAACAATCCTGAGTTGGGTAGTGCAGCTAGCATCCAAGAAAATGTTGAAGGTAGTAGGTTTGTCTTCCTTCTTATTGACACCCACAACAATCAATGGCACATCTTTTTTATTTTGGTCGGGAAAGAGGGCCTAAGGTCTTGCGAAAATCAATTGAGTAGAAATGGAGTTCACATGCCCTGAAAGGGCTACAATATCGTTATTGAAAACCGAAAATAAATTAGCATCAAGATGATTAAGGATAGAAAAGGGCTCGTGCATGTCTTTGGATTTCTTAGCGATAGCCTCAGCAAGCTTGTTCGCCTCTCTCGACTTGAACTCAATCTTTGGGGGCGTAGCAAAAGCCCTGAGTGCAGTCTTGCAGCTTTGAATGAGATGGAAATCGCGATGTGTCTGCAGCTTCTTGTCATGAATAAGCTTGACAGCCATGATCGAATCAGTTTCGATAATTAAAAGCTCCACTTCTATGCTAGCTGCCAAGTTAATGCCATGAACAAGTGCCCATAATTCAGCTGTTAAAACCTCACAGGAACCACACCGGAACATGTATGCCTTGATAAAATGTCCATTGGAATCTCGGAGCACACCACCGCCACCAGCATTAGTAGAGTCACTCATGCAAGACGCATCACAGTTGAGCTTGACCCACCCTGCAGGTGGTGCTTCCCAGCGAATTCCACTCCTATTAACAGCCGTATTCGTATCTTCATTTCTTTGGCTAGGCAATCTGGACTGGCACATCTTGGCCGAGCGTGCAGAGATGATCACCATATTTGCACCACCTTGATAGTTAAGAAAGATTTTTTTGTAAATGCTTCAATATATTTTACTGAAATATTAATCATAGTAATTGCTTTTGGCTGAGAAGAGTATACCTTTAATGTTTTCTTCTTGGTAGTGTGAACTGAACAATCCTCTTGAGATAGATGTCCCTACAGGTATCTTAGAAACAGAACAAATTCATTGGTTACAATTAGCACTTAATAGCCTAGCAAGAAGGGATAGATATATGATACCAATAATATATTCAAGGGTATATATGGTACTAAATACTTGGATAGCTAGCAGCCTAGCACATTACCAGTGTGTATATGTGGAAGCTTTCAATCACACTTGTGTAGAGACCACAAAACGGATGAAAATGCTATGCCAAAATACACAAGGAAAGGTTCAATATATATGATCACACCTTCATTCATTGAAATCTAGCCAAACTTATTGTAAGAGGAAAAAACCATAAAGCCAACCTCTTTGATTGTGCTTCATGCTTCTCTTCTCCTGTTTCGCCAGTCTTTAGAAGCAAAGCAGCTTTGGACACATTATATCTACTTGATTGATTGAGCTCAAATTAATGTTTATTACATTCATAGAATGAGATTGAAGCAAAAAAAAAAGAAGGTAAGACATAATCTGACTACCTATGATCGATTTAAGCTTCTTGTTCACTTGAGTGATGGGACTCAAGCTATTCATCATCAGAATATGACAACTACACCAGCTGAGGATTGATTATAAGGAGAAAAATTAGGAAATGTGGCCAACATGCAAGTATCATTTGCAATTGTAATCAATGCTGAAAAGTATTAAACTTGGAATTCTAGCCAAGGTGGAGAGTAATACAAACAAAGGGCATGAATATAATCAAGCTTGGTACATATATGTGTTAAAAGGATGAATTGTGGTCATCCTTCCAATTGTATATGCGGTTTTCCGATCCAATCCTTACTTGATGGTCATTCAACTTTCTTGTGTGCAGCTGTTTAACAACTAGTGAAAAAATAGACATTCATGTCAGCAAAAAAAAAAAATGCTATTTAAAATTGGTTTATTTGATTAATTATCACACCATTAACCAGATTCAAGTTGGGAAGTTACCATATCATCATTAGATTATAGACCCTCAAAAAATATTGAAGTGAGTTTTGTCTTCCTTCTCATTGACTTTTTACCCTAAAAAAAAACACAAGGAACGAAAATTTATCACGATTCAACTTTTACCAAATAAGGGCATCAGTGCATCACCCATTACACTACTCAAGCTATTGACATTCATGTTCATTTCTTGCGCCTTCTCATAATTAATGTGGCATAAAGCAATTGGACTAGTTCATAATTCAGATACAAGGAAGATTTTCACCCAACATAAAAAACACCACTGTACCTCGAGCTAGAATGGTAGGATGATCAATGGCCTAGGCTTGATAAGTCTTTCTTCTAAACCTGTTAAGGTAGTTACATGAACAACTACTAAGGTAGTTGAATGCATTGTTACCCTAGCTCGATCGATGGTCCACATCTTATAAGAAACTACATCTGGTTGAGTAATTTTGGCTTCCAATCTATTCCCTGTTACAAGTTTGTAACTTGTTCAGATCCTGCTACTTCAAAAAAAAAAAAAGATATAGATCATTCAACCTTGTATATCTATCCATGGTAGGTACTTTGATAAACAAAGTCTGAGGTTTTGCATTCCTTGCAATATATTGGTGTCAAGGACAAACATTAAAAAATATAGCCAGTAAGTATCATTGTAAATGTAATAGGAGAGAGTAAAAAACCAAGGAAATTACAATTAAAAAAAATACTTGAATAATGTTTGAAGTTGGAAGCTAAGATGTTAAATTAAATTATACATGTACTCACCCGATCATAAATCATTAATTGGCCAAGGGCATGAAGTTGTCGTAAGCAGTGGGGAAGCTTCTCCGGAGGAGGGAGTGGATCAAGTATTAGCAGACGGAGGTTGGTGAAGGAATCCCAATCCACATGGCACAACTCCAACTCATTGCATCCCCGTATCAACAATTCCTCAAGGGCATTGAGATGTCCAGCAATTCGCAAATTCTTCAATTTAGGACACCAGGTAATTTCAAGAACCCGAAGGGATGCTTCTACCAACAAATCAAAACTCTGAAGCTCAGGGCAGTGTTCGATGGCTATTGCTTGAAGTTGTGGTGAGGTCAAGTGCAAACTTTTCAAGCTATTGCAATTATTAATTTCCAATGACTGAAGAGAAGTAAATGCCTCATCTTTAAAATCCTCCAGCCAATCCAAACATCTAATCCTAATCTTATCAATTGCAGGTGGAGAAGTGGAAGTAGAAGAAGAGGCAGAAATAGTGGAGTAGCGGAAGATTGTCGAGCCCACATAAATATCCACTATGTCGAGGCATTGTTCTCGAAGATGTGGGTCCAATGGGAAGTACTTGGGCTCAACCTTTGGACATTTATAAAGGTACAACAGAGAAAGAAGAGGGAAATGAGGAAGGGCTGTTGAGGATGTTGATGCTACTTTCCTCCACCATCTCTTCAATCTTGGCAACTTAAACATTCTAAGCTCCTCCAAACTAGGGAAAAATATTGAGCTACTGGCATTATTATTCTCCTCCTCTTCCACACATTCCAATTCCGACAATTTAGAAAGAGTAAGAAATCTGAGACTAGGAAGCAACCTTAAGGGTGGCAAATATTTTACTTTATAACACCTCTTCAATTCTAGAGATGCGAGGTTATTGATAGTTGTCCCATTAATGTTCCAATCTGGAATTTTCTTGCCTCCGTATCCCCGTATCACTAGTCCTTGTAGAGATATAGACCACTTCCATCTGCATTCATCTAAATCTATGCCATCTTGAAAATCGATCGACAACTCCCCTCTGAGCTGATGCTGCAATCTAGCTAATACATCAAGCCCACTCCTTTTATTAACCCCCTCCCCCACCTCACTTGCTGCTTTCCCTACCTTGAAATTACTCAAGTACTCCAAACACCTCATATGCTCTAACCCATCTGGCATATGCTTCAACATTTTACATTTGTTAATATTCAAGAACCTAAGGTTAATCAATTTTCTCAAGTCATCTGGCAACACTTTAAGTTCCCTACACCACCCGATGTCCAACGCAATCAAATTCACCAAATTTGTCATGGAATCTGGAAGAGTTTCAAACCTGTTCCTTGAAAGATCAAGATATCTCAAGTGTTTCAACTCCCCAATAGCACTTGAAACATTCTTAATTCCCAAACTTGGCAAATCCAATGCCCGCAACACCTTAAAACTTGCAAATAGTTGATCAATAGTTGCCGAATTGCAAATTGAACCATAAGCACACGTCAACAGACATGAACGCAGTCTCTTGACGTCGAGCAAAGGTGTCAGAATAGCCAGTGATTCATCAATTAAATATCCCCCAATGCTTACATGTCGTCCACAATAGCTTGTATTTGATGATAAGCTAGCCAACACAATTCTTTCCTCACCAGCCACACGCACTGCTAGCTCATGAATTAAATCGTGCATTTTGCACCTTTCAATCTCACCAAACTCATTTGCCCTTGCCTCCTGGAAAAAACCCCTCCTTAACAAGTACAAGAAACATGACTGGTCTTTATCCTCATCAATATATCCTTGGGCAATCCAAAGATTTATCAACTTTTGTACACCAAACACAAAATCTTCTGGAAATAGGGAACAATAAGCAAAACAATGCTTCAAATGTGACGGTAGGTGGTCGTAGCTCAATTTCAGTGCACTCATAATGGAGTCACCACCTTGCTCCTTTAGCTTAGATAATTCTTCATTTTTAAAGGACTCCCATTCTTGGATGGTATTTTTTTCAAAGAGAAGGCTGCCTATACTTATTATGGCTAAGGGAAGATTTCTACACTTTTTCACAATCTCTCTCCCAAGAACTTCCCACCTTGGATCATTCTCTTTTCCATGAGTAAAAGCTACTCTTTTAAATAAAGACCACGACTCATCCTTTGATAAACCATCTAAATTATGAATTTGTAATGAGCCTACAGCCTCAGCAACTAATGGGGATCTCGTGGTGACTATTATCCTGCTCCCTTTTGCACCACCACGTAGCAAACTCATTCGTTTTAGCCACCTAGCACGATCTTCATCCCACACATCATCTAGGACAAGCAAAAACTTCTTACCCACTGTAGCCTCCCTGATTTTGGTTTGTAGATGGCCGACATCGAAAGTATTATAGTTTTCTCCAGATATTGATTGAAAGATTTTCCCTATGACTTCTTTCTCGTCAGATATATCAGAAATACATGCAAACCACCTCTTTTCAAAACGTATTTTAACCTCCTCATCATTGTAAACCAGTTGGGCAAATGTCGTTTTTCCCATGCCCCCTATCCCAACAACAGAAATGACTACGGGAACATCTGGCTTAGCACTATCAGACTCATCAAAAAGCATTTCTAAGAGGGCTTTCTTGTCTTCATCTCTACCAATGACCTCTTTTGCATCTACAAAACACCCTGGATCTTGTCCTCTCCTTAAACCTTTCGGTACCTCTTCCTCTCTCTCACATAGCACAAATTGAAACCCATCCATATCTCTAGAGATCTCAAGTAAACTCTTCCTAATAGCCTCAACTTTCTTAGCGATGGAGTTTCTAGAGATGATTGGGTTCAACTTAGAACAAGAAACCCGTACCTTTTTCAAGAAGAGCTTGTCATGTCCCTCCTCCATCTGTTGCTTGAGCATATCATCAGTGGCAACCTCGTCGAACAGATCCTCTGCATCGTACAACACTTCCTTGACCCTCTTAATCCAGTCCTTGACAGCAGCGGAGGACTCTTGCTTCTTCTCAGCATCGAGAAGCCTGGCTTGGATGGTCTGGATGGTCCTCTTAAGCTTAGCAAGCTCATCCCTTGCTTTCCAGATGGATTGACCCTTTTCGTATGCCTTGTCAAACGCGGGGGACGCGATTGTGGATAGGAGCTTCGAAGCAACGCTGAACAAAGCCGCTTCAGCCATTGATCGATCGATCTCAACTCTTTAGTGTTGGTGATGGTTGTTTTTACTGTGCTAGTAGGCTTTGAGTAGAACAGATTGTAGAATACACACTTTTTCGATCGATTGCCCTTTAAATTGGATGGTTTATGGTATTGAATCACTTTGATAATGCAATGGAGATAAGTATCGTAGTTTGATGGAATGCCATTGGTGTATATGATGCTACGTCAGGTAGTATATATATGACAATAAACGTATACAAAACTAGAAATTCCAATTTAATTTGGGACCTAAAAGTGACCTAAGTGGTCAGAAAATTAATACGTTGTCGGACAAGTTGGCATGTATTGTTAACTCATCAATTATTGGCTTTTCACAAGTACTTTTCGATATATCTTTGAGCTTTACAAGTTTAGAAGATAACTTCACCTCTTTTCCCAAGTATTTTTTTTTTTACTATGTGTTAGAACAATGGTTGTTCCATGGTTTCTCTTAGTTTTGATGATAACAAACTTAGTTAATATAACTTGCTTCTACATGTAAGTGTTTCAGGAAAACAAGTACATGGTCACGAGTGAAGGAACATCGTGAGGAACGATGGAGGGAACGAGTGACAGATTTAGGAAGCGCGTCTGAGAAGGAACGCGACTTTCTATAAATAGCAAGTTACCATATCTTCTGCGAGCGATCTTCTACGAAGATTCTACATCTGTAGGCGGTTGATTAAGGAGATAAAAGAGATGATAAGATCAATCTTCACACGATCTTATCTTGGGAAATCCGAGATCATTCGGTTTTGGGAAGAATCGACATGGTTGAGGATCCGAAATCACAAACAATCTTTTTCCTTATTGTGTGGGATTTGTTAAGTGGAATATCAGCGTAATTAGGCAAGAATTACGTGTGAGATCAGACTTGACTTATCTGTGTTCTTACTGTTTGATGATGTCCAAAACAGTAAAAGCAAAAAGTGGGTCCAGGAGGACCCCCATAGGCAAGTAGGGGACAAACGTCCACGCTCGGTTATTTAAAAACAAAACTCCCGACGAATGCGAGGTCTCCCAAACATCCCGGGACGAGGTCGAACATCCCGGGACGAGGTCTCGACCTCGTCACCGACTCTGCTAATGCGCCCGCCCGCTCGAACCAATCACCAGCAACCTCACTCCCAAACCAATCACAAGTGGCCTCACTCATGGACCAATCAAAAGCCCTTATTTCGAGTATCCCACATCGAACATTGACCTAAATTCAGCCCCCCAGTTCTCTATAAATAGAGAAGAACCTCGTAGGAAGAGGGGGTCGAAAAACGACTTGAACTCAAGAACCCTCTTGTTAGTTAAAGATCGACGTGATAGGAACATCGTCAAAGGACCTCGCTACAGATAGGAGAAACCCACAGAAAGAACCCAAAGTCGCACAAGGACCTCGCTCACGCCTAAAACCTCGCTACAGAAACTCACAAAACTCCCTACCTCATATCCTCAAATCTACCTCGCCCTAGAATCGACCTCGCAATGATAGGTGCGATCTCGGAACCTTGTAGGAGGTCTAGGTGTGTTTCTCGAAGTTGTACATCAACCTCGTAGGTTTGTAACCTCGCAACCACGGAAAAATCATAAATAAAGGAGCAAGTGTTTGCACTCAAATATAATAATATTGTTTCTTGTCTCATAGCGTAGCCATTATTTCGGGTTTCATCACTGGCGCCGTCTGTGGGAACCTCTTCATCCTAAGCAGCTTCCCATTTAAATGCAAACCTTGATTCCTAAAACCCCCTTAGAATGGCTTGTCCAAACAATTTCTTCCCCCAACATCCCGACAATATGGCCGAGACCCCTCCATGGGCGACGGCAGGTCCGTCAGGATACCCTTTTGTGGTCCAGCCAGGCTGGACATACAGCATCCCGCAAAACCCATACCCGTTCCAGGGGTATGAACAAGGTGGCGCTCCTTTCAACCAGTATCCCTATCCGGGGTACGGGCAGTACCAGCAGGGCCAAGCTCCCCCATACGTCCCGATTCCCCCCCAGGGGCAACCTCACTCCGAGTACGTGCCCGTATATGTCCCGGGCTACATGCCGGGGCAGGAGGCGCCCACGAACGGGTCTACCACGGAGAGACCCTCCCGAGATCTGATGCAGATCTCGCGATCCCGTTCGCGACGTGCAGAAAGGCGCGACATGGAGCTGTCCGAGACGGCGGAAAGTGCGCCACGCCCTCTGGCGAGGTCAAAGTCAAAGTCTGCTCGCCCATCCGTCGAGAGTGGGCACAGGAATCCCTTCGTACCCGAAATCCAAGAGGCACACATGCCCAAAGGCTTCCATTGGCCACAAATGGGACTTTACGACGGCACGGCCGACCCCGAAGATCACATAAAACATTACGCCGTCCAGATGAACGTCAACTCTTACAATGACACCATTTTCTGCCGGATCTTCCCAACCACTCTGGACAAAGCGGCAATGACGTGGTTCACCAACCTTAAGGTCGAGTCGATAGCCTCGTTTTCCCAGCTATGTGAGTCCTTCGTCGGGCACTTCAACGGCTCGAGAAAGCGCAAGAAGAACATGCGCGATCTCCGTGGCATCGAGCAGGGGGAAAACGAGAAGCTGGGTACCTTTTTTACGAGGTTCACCACCGCGGTCGCTGAGATCGCGCAAATCGACGAGGCCTCGGTCCGCGACATCCTCATGGGCAACCTTCGCCAGGGGGATTTCAAATGTTGCATTTTCCTCAAAAATCCGACCACATATGAGAGCCTGTGTGCTCGGATCACGGCACAGGTCTACGCCGAGGACGCCGCCAGCCAGAGCTCGCGACCAAGGACCGACAAGGAAATCGTGACCGAGGCTAAAGGAAAAGCTAAGGTGGCTGCGCCGGCCGCGAGGGACGCGTACATGACGCAAACTCACGACCGGCGTGCCGATTACAAAAGCAACAACAACAATAAAAACAACAACAATAACAGAGGCAACAACGACAATAGAAGCAACAACCGCTACGACAACCGTGGCGGTGGGGGTTGGAGCTGCTTCGGCGGGAAGCCACGAGGTTACAGAGGCAAAGGTGGCCCCGCCTACAACCCAAACGAGAAAAAGCGCGCCAACCCCGCGTCGGGGGCCAACCTTGTGCAGCAGGAACCAACCCGGTCCCGACCAAGCAACACAGAACAACAAGCTCCGGCAAGGCAGTCGCACTCCGGACAAGCCGCGGCGCCCGATGGGTACATCAACACCATCTCGGGCGGACCCTCGCTGGCGGGCTCGAGCCAGGCAGAAAGAAAAAGATACGTGAGGGCAAGTCACCATGAGCCCTCGGTATACAGCGTGACACAAACCTCACGATCCCACGTGGGTATGGCCTTCACGACAGAAAACGCCGAAGGGCTCCATATGCCCCACTCCGACCCCCTGGTGATGCACGCTCAGTTGGGCTCGAAAATAGTGAAGCGAATACTGGTGGACACGGGTTCCTCCGTAGACATCATGTATTTTGGCGCTTTCGAGCAACTAGGGATCTCTGCGACATCCTTGAGGCCCTACGCTGGGAAGCTCACCTCCTTCTCGGGAAACGAGGTCGATGTCGCTGGTCTCATAGACCTGTGGATGACCCTCGATACTAGCTCAACAACAAGAACCGAGGTAATAGAGTTTACGGTGGTGCACCTGCCCTCGGCCTACAATGCAATCATCGGGAGAGTCTCCTTGATGAAATTCCAGGCGGTGGTCTCCATCTACCACCTGAAAATGAAGTTCCCCACCAGCGTGGGTGTCGGAGAAGTAAAGGGCAACCAAGAAGAGGGCCGCGTCTGTTACATGACCTCGGCTAAGCAAAAATGCTCTGTGTTCATGGTGGAGACTTCGGGTGAAGCAGACCTCGAGGTCCGGGATTTCACAATACCCACTCCCGAGACAGAAAGAAGGGTGATCACCCCCTTCGAAAACAAATCAGAAAAGATCTACCTCGGGGGTTGCCTCACTGGGGATGCAGCAGCGTCACTAGAGGCCCTGCTTGCTGGGTCCCGCGACGTAAAGGCTACTCTTTTGAATAGAGACCATGACTCATCCTCTGATAGGCCATCTAAATCATGAATTTTTATTGAACCTATAGCCCTAGCAACTTCTGGGATTCTCGTAGTAACTATTATCTTGCTCCCTTTTGCACCACCACCTAGCAAACTCATTCGTTTTAGCCACCTACCACGATCCTCATCCCACACATCATCTAGGACGAGAAAAAACTTCTTACCCACTATAGACTCCCTAATTTTGGTTTGTAGTAGGCCGACATCGAAAGCGCTATAATTTTCCCCAGATATAGATTGGAAGATTTTTCCTATGACTTCTTTCTCGTCAGATATATCAGAAATGCATGCAAACCACCTCTTTTCAAAATTCTTTATAACCTTCTCATCATTGTAAACCAGTTGGGCAAATGTTGTTTTTCCCATACCCCCTATCCCAACAACGGATATGACTATGGGAACATCTGGTTCAACATTGTCGAAATCATTAAAAAGCATTTCTAAGATGGCCTTCTTGTCTTCATCTCTGCCAATGATTTTATTTGCATCTACAAAGCACCCAGGATCTTGTCCCCTCCTTATACCAAATATTCGTTCCTCATATTGACATCTCACAAATTTAAACTGAGCCATATCCGTAGAGATGTCAAGTAAACTCTTCCTAATAGCCTTAACTTTCTTAGCAATGGAATTTCTTGAGATAATTGGGTTTAACGTAGAGCAAGAAACTCGTACCTTTCTCAAGAAATACTTGTTATTTCCCTTGATGATCTGTTGCTTAAGAAGATCATCCGTGGAAACCTCATCAAAAAGATCATCAACGTCGTACAACACACCCTTGAGCCTCTTGATCCAATTCTTCACAACATAGGAGCCCTCTTGCTTCCTCTCGGCATCAAGAAGCACGGCTTGGATGGTCTCAATAGTCACCCGAAGTCTGTCAAGTTCATCCCTTGCTTCCCAAATAGAAAGGCCCTTTTCATATGCCTTTTCAAATGTTGGGGAAGCAATGGTGGACAAGAGCTTTAAAGCAAGGTTGAACACAACTGTTTCGGCCATGTTTAGTTAATGGTACGTGGTTGATAAAAAAATTTAGGAGATGTTAATTGATTTGTTGAATGTGGACTTTCCAAATTGCTCCTTGAAATTTATAGAAATCTTGTTCCGTTTATAGAATCACTTTCATGCAAAGTCTGTAATTTCTTGGGTCCCAAAAGTCAGCATGGTCAAGAATCTCAATCTTGTTACATTGTCGGACACGTAAAGTATATAAACTTGTTACCCCTCTGTACGTTTTGGGTAAATTTATAGTGTCTCAAAACGTAATTCATATTTGGTATTTTGGTATCCAATTAAGTTTGATTTTTTTTTATAGATTTCATCTTTTAAATTTCTTCTTATGGGGAATGATTAATTCAAACTAGAAATGTACTATTAACTGAATTTAAATATACTCAGATGTTATATATACTATGTAAGATTTTGAATTATGATTTATCAACATCTAAGAAAGTAAATAATAAATTTTTATAAGAAGAAACTACTTTACGCATAGAATCTAAGGATTCAACTGTCAAGGAAGCAAGCAACATACAAAAGGGGAATAGCTACAACTTACAAGCAAGGTATATGTAGGATTGATGTTAGTCAAGACAATCGGGAACTGTTCCAGTGACAGTTCCCTTACGCAGCGGAATAATATAAAACTAAACAGGAAATTAAGACAGGGATACAGTTCCTTATAGAGGAACCTCTTTAGCCAACTAGCTAAAGAGTAAACCTCTACCTCCCTTGGAGGATTTTGAACACACACTATATTCTATTGATATATCTCAGGTTCCACAATACAAAGTCGAACTTCTCTATTGTTCGCAATCCCACTCACAAACAATACTAACGATTAAGACATAGTAGTTCCTAGATCTAGACACAACTGAATATAGAGAGTGAACCTTACTCGTTCCTGTGCAGTTCCCTTTAGCACAGGAACCTCCTTCTTCAAGCTGATGAAGATCTTCACGCAGCCTTCATCACTTGATACTTCCTTCCTTGAATTTCTGGATTGATGTCTTCACTGAATCAGCTCGGGCTCTCGATCTCTTTCTTTTCTTTTGTAGATCTGGTTTTCTTGTGTGTGAGAGCTTGATTTGACCTAGCGGCGTCGCATACTATTTATAGAGTTTCCATATTTAGTTCTGACGCCTTTGCCCTTCTTGTCTTGGGGAGTACGACACTATTCAAAAAGACTAGCGTACCCTTCTTCATCTCTATTCATTCGGAGCTTTGGCTTGCCGCCCAAGACAATAGTGAAATGTCTTTCTTGTCCTTTAAATTACTTGCCACGTACACAGGTGGCTTGACAGGGAACGTTTCCCTTTGCTTTTTCCTGTAAACCTGCTATCTTTCCTGAGATCACTTTGTTCAGGGAATTAGTTCCATTTGTTTGTCATTATCAAAACTTCGATTGCTCGAATGGAGAAACCATTGTTCCAGTGTTAGTTTCCTAACACTGTTCCAACAAATTCCCCCTTTTTGATGATGACGAACTTTCATAAAAATGTAAGTATTAGACATTCTGGGATACAGGAAAGATATGAGAGAATTAAACATCAATAACACAGGCAATTCTTTGTAGATACTTAGTTCCCCCTGGAATGGACAAGCAGTTAAACTTTCAAGATTTTTAAGCTTATAGTTCCCCCTCAGCTTATGACTAATTGTTCTGTATTCTCTTAGACACAACGCATCTCTGCATTTTTCCACTTTTCCCCCTTTTGACATCATCGAAAAGAATCAAGTATAAGCATGCAAGAAAAAGCAAGTAGAGCACAATCATAACTAGAGAACAAAAGCAAAATGCATTTCATTAAAACATTGTTCAAACAGTTACAAGACCAGATTCTTAAGAGCATTGAAGGAGGGATAAGACAGCTAAGGATTGTTCTTGTATAGGGCTGGTTCATGAGTGAGAGGAGGAAGAGGAGGAAGGCAGCTTCTTCTGGATATCTTGAAGAACGGCAAGGATGTGATCGTTGGTTCCCTTTGTCTGTTGGATGTCTAGAAGAACATCAAGAATTCGCTCAGTGACCCCACACAGAGGGTTGAGAGCTTGAAGGACTGTTTTGGAATCTCCTTGTTCAATAAACACAGTAGAAGGAGCTTTTTCTTGTGGTTCCTGGGAGTGCTTCATTCTCAGAATGTTGGACATATCCATCTCTTGTCCAAGCTCTTACTCTTCTTGAGGATTGTAGATGTCGTTCTTCTTCATGATTTCCTTCACCAAGGCAGCATAGGGAAGAGCATGAGTTTCTTTGGCAACACACTTGCACATGTGCAAGATCATGATCTTGGGTAGGTTGATTCGTTCCTTGCGGATGAACAGATCCAGGAGAATGGCATCGGTAGAGTTGAGTGTTGTTCTTTTCTCCTGTCTTGGAATCACTACCCTAGTGATGTATTGGTGTGCCATCTTTCCCAGTTGACTCAAGCTGTGAGTCACGATTTCCTTCCCTTGGGCTGGCACATGGCCTAGAAGCCTTTGTAAAATCGCTTCTCTTCCATCAGTATCTTGCCATGGGCATTGTGGAAGCATGTCAAAGCCCTCTCCAGGAACTTGAAGAATTTTCTTGATTTGGGCAGCGGTGATGGCGAAGTCATCCTCTATAGTCTTCCATCTTATGACAGGATCAAGCTCAGTTCCCTTTGTTAGGGTGAATTTGGAGTAGAAGTACTTGATTTGAGCTTGATCAACCTTTGCAGGTTCAGAACAGAGCTTTTCCCATCCCTGAAACTGGATGAGTTCATGAAGCTCGTTGAACTCATGTTCTTGTAGGAACTCAGCTGTGACAACCAGAGGAATGACCAACTTCCTCTCTTCTTTCTTCTTCTTTTCCTTCTTCTCTTTCTTTTCCTTCTTCTCTTTCTTTTCTTCCACCTTTTGCTTCTTGGAGCCTCTTGTGGAAGGACGCCCAGTTGGCGGTTCCTTGTACCCTATTTGTAGAGCAGGCTCTGTGTACGCCTACACTTCATCATCGGAGCCCTCAACAGTGACGATTTTCGTTGATGGATTAAGGGCTCGAAGCCTCTTCATTTTCTTCTTCTTCTTCACTCAATATTCTGAGCTTTCTCTTGTTGGACCGTGGTCCCGTGGGAACTTTAGGAAGTGGAGCTTGAGAAGAAGATTGTTTTTTGGGTGTGTGAGAAGAAGAAGGGTGGGTGGGTTTGATGGTTGGAGTTCCTTGTGAAGTAGGGAACTCTTCTCTCTCAAATTGGGAGATGGATTGATCAAGAGTTGAGAGATCTAGTTCCCTGTGAGATGGAACTAGAATGGTAGGATCATTTGGAAGAGATGAGGGTGCTTGGGTACTTTGGAGTTGAGGAATAGGGTTGTGAGAAGTTGAGGCCAATGGATCTGGTCTGCGTTTGGGACTTAGGTTGTCATGAATTTGAGTATGGTGTTTTGGAGAGGAATAAGAGGAGTCTTGTAGAAGCAGGGTAGGATTGGAGTCATGGATTGTGGTTGGAACTCCCTCGATGTTGAGAGTGAGGGTAGAGGAGCCATCCGGTCTCGTAGTGAGTACCAGAATTTCAGATCTTGGGGTTGGAGGTGGTGAATTTTGAGGAGTAAGACTGGGTTGTCCATCTCTTTTTCTCTAGAGAGAATAGAGACGATCTTTGACATCAAAGATGTATTCAGGCTCATGATGGTCAAGATCGAGGTTTGTGAGAAGCATTTTCTGGAGATATTCGGGGTCATGGTTGAGAAGATGCTCAATGAGAGGGTTTTTGTGATGGACGGTGAACTTGATGAGAGGTTGATTTGCATTGGCCATTTGAGTGAATGTGTAGAGTTTCAGAGAGAGATTGGAAGTAGAGAGATTCAAAGTCTAGGGTTTGGAAGAGAAGATGGAGGAAGACGGTGAAGAGAAGAGAAAAGAAGGGGAATGGGTTAAGTAGTAAAAAGAAAAGAAGTTGAAAGGGTGAGAGAGGGTACCAGTTGTCTTTCCTTGAAACTCGCATTTAGTTACTCCAAAGAGAACGAAAAAGATTTTTTATCCTCCATTTGAAGATTCTTTCCTACTCAACAGTCTCGACGTGGCAACGGATAAGCTAGGGTAGAGAGATGAACGGTTCGGATTCACATTTCCCTTTATGCAGCTTGTCGCTTCATTGACCAGTTTTCAATGTCTTTTCTCTTGCCAATAATACAACTGAGAGACGCATTCGAATTTCAAACATCCTTGTAGTTCCTTTGTAATTCGAAGCGGTTCCTTTCCTTTCTAACTCCTCTTTCCATGAACAAGTAAGACAAGGCCATGTTTGGATACTTAAAGGATTTTTGTGAAAAGATTGAGAGAGATATCCAAACAAAATATGGGTAGGTTAACAAGTGATGTTGTCATCCAGGTAATTGAATCCCGTAAAAGGGGGTTTTATTTATTGATTGAGGTTCATAGGAAACGTTTACCTGCATGGGCTTTGTGGGACAAGTCTGATGATCAACCATCCTTTCGGCTTGTAGTGAGGGATAGATAAGATCAGGTTGATCATTTTGGGCCAAAAATAAACAAAGTGCTCTTAAGGAATCAGTTCCCATACATAGTTATAAACATGTTTTATGCAATTTTGCAATTATTTAAAATGAAAGTTGCTAGACCATGCAGTTCCCTAACTATACTGATACTTGACTAGTCAATCATTGAGGGAAAAGATGGATCGGGACTTGTTTAATGTAAGAGAATCATCGCTAAGAGCATGCGAAGATGCTCAAAGGGTTGTCTGTCCAAAGCTTTGGTGAAAATGTTAGCAACTTGTTCATCTGTCCTGCAGTGAACCATCTCAATGGAACCTTTCTCTACGTGATCACGCAGGAAATGGTGTCTAGCCTCTATGTGCTTTGTCCTAGAGTGATGCACTGGGTTTTTTGAGATATTTATTGCACTAGTACTATCACATTTAATAGGAACGGTTCCAAGAGACCTACCATAGTCTTTGAGTTGATACTTGATCCATAGGACTTGGGAACAGCAAGCAGCTGCGGCAATGTATTCAGCTTCAGCAGTAGAAAGTGCCACAGAGGATTGCTTCTTGGATCCCCATGATACTAGACAGTCTCCTAGGAACTGTGCCATTCCTGATGTGCTTTTCCGATCAACTAGATGTCCTGCAAAATCAGCATCTGTGAAGGAAACAAGTTCAAAGGAACTGTTCCTAGGATACCACAAGCAAAGATTATCTCTTCCTTTGAGATAGCGAAAGATCCTTTTGACTTCCTTCAGATGTGATTCCTTAGGGTTTGCTTGGAACCGTGCACAGAGACAGACAGCAAATATGATATCCGGTCTACTAGCAGTAAGATAGAGAAGGGAACCAATCATTCCTCGAAAGAGTTTTTGATTGATACTGGTTCCATTCTCATCGGCATCGAGGCGTGTGCTAGGTGAGATTGGAGTGTTGATTGGCTTTGCAGTGTCCATCCCATATTTGGATAGCATTTCCTTGATGTATTTTTGTTGATGAATCTTGGTTCCATCTTTTGTTTGAGAGATTTGAAGACCTAGAAAGAAATTGAGTTCCCCTACCATACTCATCTCGAACTCACTACTCATTTATTTCTCAAATTTTTCTGTAAGCACAGGGTTAGTGGAACCAAAAACTATATCATCAACATAGACTTGCACAATTAAAATGTCACCTGATTCTTTCTTCAAGAAGAGTGTCTTGTCAATGGATCCTCTTTAATAGCCTTTGGATAATAGAAATGAAGCAAATCTATCATACCAGGCTCGAGGTGCTTGTTTGAGACCATAGAGAGCTCTTTCAAGAAAGTAGACATGATCAGGCTTGTTGTCATCTTCAAATCCAGGAGGTTGCTTCACATAAACTTCTTCTTGTAGATAGCCATTGAGAAAGGCTGTTTTGACATCCATTTGGAACAGCTTGAACCCTTTGTATGTAGCAAAGGCAATGAGTAACCGTATTGCTTCAATTCTGGCAACTGGTGCAAACGTTTCCTCATAGTCGATTCCCTCCTCTTGATTATAAGCTTGACCCACTAGTCTGGCTTTGTTCCGGGAAACGTTTCCTGACTCATCTAGTTTGTTACAAAAGACCCATCTAGTTCCAATGACATTTTTATCTGATGGTCTTGGAACTAGCTTCCACACCTGGTGTCTTTCAAACTGATGGAGCTCATCTTGCATTGCTTGAATCCAATCTGGATCTTTGAGAGCTTCCTGTATGCTTTTGGGTTCAACAAGAGAAAAGAAGGCATTAAATGCACAAAAGTTATGGAGAGATGAGCGAGTTTGTACTCCCTGTTCCAGAGGTGTGAGGATGTTGTCAAGAGGATGATCTTTTCTCTGATGGTAGTTCCTTGGTTGAGGTTGATTTGATCCTGGAATTTCCTCCTGAGCACTGGAACTATCTTCAGGTATGTCTTGTGGAACCACTGTAGTTTGATTGTTCCTAGAGGTTGATGCTTCGATTGTTGTTGGTGGAGTGTCCTCTTCTTCAGGAAAGTGAGTTGAAGGATCATCAAATCGCTCCGTGGTATCATTCTCTTCATGATCGTCTTCAAAGTTTGATTCTTGTAGTTGAGGTTCACTTCCATTGATGTACTCAGAGTCATCTCTTCGAGGAGTTGGATCATCATCCTCGTCTATTGATTCCCTTGTTAGTTCCCATGGTATAGTGAATGGTTTCATGACTATCCTTGAGAATGGATTTCTGGACGAGGATCCATGATGGATAGGATCTTCATCAAAGATGACATGGATACTTTCTTCAAACTTCTTGGTTCGTTTGTTGTAGACTCGATATGCTTTGCTATGAAGAGAGTATCCAGTGAAAATTTCTTCATCACTTCTTGGATCAAACTTTCCAAGAGCATCCTTCCCATTGTTATGGATATAGCACCTGCAACCAAAAACTCTGAGATGGGAAATGTTTGGCTTTCGGCCTTTGAATAGTTCATAGGAAGTTTTAAGCAATAAAGGTCGAATCATGGCCCTGTTAAGGATATAAACCGAAGTTGAAATGGCTTCTGCCCAAAAATTGGATGGAACTCCACTTTCTAGCATCATGGCTCGAGCCATATTTTCCAGAGTACGATTCTTCCTTTCGACAACTCCATTTTGTTGTGGAGTTCTTGGTGCAGAGAAGTTGTGAGAGACTCCATTTTCATTGCAGAAGTTGACAAAAGCTGAATTGTCAAACTCTGTTCCATGGTCTGAGCGTATAGACTTCAGCTTAGTTCCCAGACTGACTTCTGTCTTCTTGATAAACACTTCAAACTCTTTGAACACTGTTCCTTTGGAAGACAAGAAAATAACCCAAGTAAAACGTGAATAATCATCTATTATAACAAACATATACCTGCTTCCTCCATAGCTACATGTGTCCATTGGTCCACATAGATCCATGTGTAGCATTTTCAAAGGTTTAGAAGTGCTAACATTCTTCTTTGGCTTGAAGGAACTTCGAGTTTGTTTCCCTCCAGCACATGCATCACACAGTTTTGCTGTGTCTGGATTTATCCTTGGTAAGCCAACCACAAGATCTTGCATAAATAACTTCTGGATGAGATTTAGACCTGCATGACCAAGACGTCTATGCCAGAGATCGGTATCATTTGTAGAGACTGTAAGACATAGCTTTCTTGGAGGTTGTAAATCTTGATCAACAATGTAAACATTGTTGAATCGTTTCCCTGTAAGAATAACTTTGTTAGTCTCTTTGTTCACAACAAGACATTCATTTGAATCAAATGTAACTATGTTGTTCCCTTGATCACAGAGTTGTGCCACACACAGTAGGTTGTATCCAAGATTTGCCACAAGATTTACATTGTTGACTTTGATTGATTTGTTGAACTTTACTTCCCCTGAGCCTTGTATTGCCTCTTTGTTTTTGTTGCCGAAGGAAACGTTTCCTCCTTCAACTTGGGTGTTAAGCGAGGTTAGATTGTTCCTATTTCCTGTCATGTGGTTGGAGCAAGCACTGTCTATAAACCACATACAGTTCCCCCTCGCTTTCACCTGCAAAAGAGTCAATGTTTGGTTACCCAGGCAAGGTGTCCCTTGCCTGGTTCCTTACAAGGATAGTAATCAACATAATCTGCAATGTTCACATCAATCGAATGATAATTCATGTAGGATTTTGAGTGAGATGTCCTGTTGTTGCTTCTATTTGAGAAACTTTTTGAATAACTAACTTTAGGACATTGTTCCTTGTAATGACCATGACCTCCACATGTCTAGCAAGTTTTGTAATATTCTCCTAGATAATACTTAGGATGTGGTCTCTGAATCCTATTTTTCTCAACTGTTTCCTTATTTGGTCCTCTGAAACCATTTCCCTTAGCTATCTTGACATATATTTTGTGAGAGTTGTTCCTAGTATAGTAGTCCTTTTTTTCCTATAGTTCCACTCTCTAGAACCCTGATCTTCTCTTCTAAGTGAGAATTCTTAATTTTTTTCAGTTCGTAACTCTAGAGCTCTACTTTCACTTAGTTCCCTTAGAGTAAGAGTTGTTTGATCATTTCCAGAGTTTCTTTTAGAATATCCTATTCCATGCCTAGAAGGGACAAATGTGACCTTAGGAGTCTCTACTACTTTCTTTCCCTCGATTATCTCTAGTTTCTTACTAAGAGTCTCCTTTTCTGAAGTGACAATGGCAAGAGTAGAGATAAGCTCATTTTTAGTAGTCATAGTAGAGTCAAGTTCCTTTTTCAATCTATCACATTCAGAGCATTCAACAGATTCAGAGTTTTTTAAGTCAAGTTCCATTTCAGAAGCATCCTTTTCAAGTTTAAGACAATGTTCTTCAATTTCACTCACTTCCTTTTGTAACTTCATATTGTCTTTAACAAGTTTAGAGAGTATACGAATGAGATCAGATTTAGAGTATTTATCAAAGCAACTAGTTAGAGATAGAATACTCACATCCTCTTGAGGTTCCTTTAGGTCTCCCTTGATTGCCATAGCACACATGTTTTCTGAGATCACTTTGTTCAGGGAATTAGTTCCATTTGTTTGTCATTATCAAAACTTCGATTGCTCGAATGGAGAAACCATTGTTCCAGTGTTAGTTTCCTAACACCGTTCCAACAGTATATAATTGTTCTCTTTTGATTTCAAGAAGGAATGTCTACCCCAGGGTGTCTATCAATTTTCTGATCTTTGTTTGTTTGTCTACTCCAAAACAGAGTTTGGTTCAAATGAAACAAACTCTTATCCTGAAACGAACTCTTATCATGAAACGGATGCACTTTTTCTAGTTCGTAGTGCACTTTTTCTATTTTAAAGTGCACTTTATCGGATTTGCACTTTAGGCAGTTTGCAATGCACTTTTCGTATTTTTTATAGTGCACTTTTTCGGATTGCACTTTTAGTAGTTTGCAATGCACTTTTGTATGAAAAGTGAATTACACACTAGAAAAAGTGCATTCGTTTCACGTTTTAGGATAAGAGTTTGTTTCATTTGAACCAAACTTTAGTAAAGGAAGGAATTTAAAAAAAAAGATATTCCTTTCTTTGTTTTTCGTCTAAGTTCTATGCGAGGACACTTTTTATCGTGAGCATAAATCTTATTAATTGGACAGTCAATGAATTTTCTATTTTATTTTTATGGGAATTTTTTGTACCTTTTCATATTATTTTTCTTTTTACAAAAATATGTATAGATCTTAAATACGGTAGTTTAATTTTTATATATTAAGAGTTCATTTTTTAAATACTAGAAGTTCATTTTGTGTATGATGGGAGTTTATTTTCTATGTTGTATGTGTTTAATTTTTATATTTACGATTCTGTTTATCTATTATAAGTAAGTTTATGTGCATTGAGTTCATTTTTTATAATTCGATTTTCACATAACTAAAAAAGTCATTATAAGTACGTTTATGTGGATTGAGTTCATTTTATTATTTTATATAGGTTATGAATTAATATATTTGTTTATGTTGATGAGTTCATTTTTTATGTATTATGAGTTATTTTTTATAAAATACAAGCTTATTTTTTATATTATTTGAATTTCATGAAAAAAAAATTATTTTTAAAAATTTTAAATAAAAAAATAAAGTGAAAATAAATTAAATTGAAAAAAAAATCATAACCATTCAATACATAGTAAGGAAGTAAATTAAATAGAATTTCTCCTCACAAAAAAAAATATCATTTTCAATTAGAAGACATTACATCAGTAAGTAAAAGATTTGTATATTGCCATTACACACGTACACTTGCACAATGATATATATAGCATGCATTTAGAACATTTAATGTTATCTATTTTGGATTTTTTATTTAGATGATTCATGTATTTTTTGAGGTTTCATAGCATTATTAGTATTATTTATGTTTCGGGTGTCTACATTAGAATATTTTGTACGATTTCAAAAACTTTGGAGTTAAGTTTTTAAAATGCATGTGGAAGTTTGGATATGCTCAATTATCTTTTATAAAGACGTGTATAAGCCAATTTTGAAAGGCAATAGACCGCAATAGATGATGGGAAATTGTTGCTTGAACTCGAACTATGCATTAAGGTTGTGGTTTTAATATCTCTATATAGCAACGCTTTATTTGGAAACTATAGTTGTCCATTCGAGCTCATTTTAGTGTTATTGGAACTCTAACCCGACAAGCTACATTCCATATTTTTACTCTTAGTCCAAATCCACACTCAAAGTTGGTCAAAATTGTGCGTCAACGAAACATCCAGAGAAAAATTCGAGCAAACAACTCAAAAGAGTTATACCCGAGTAGTTGCACCAGAGGAGTGCACGGTCAAACTACTCGATTGAGTAGTTATGGTAGTTGATTAATCGGTCAAGTAGTTGACCGACTTGTTTTCCGTGTTAGTTTAGGCTCGTGTCGACTTCGAGGAATTTCTTTTGAATTGAGCATTAGATAATTAGTAGAAGAAGACGAAGGTTTCTACTTCCAACCTCTTCCAAGGTCAATAAATAGTAGAAGAAGACGAAGGTTGCAAGGGTCGAAAAACATCTCTACCTTAAGATCTGTTCTTATTAAAAGAGATTTGACATATTAAATAACAAAGTTATTTATGAGGGGGAATCTTAAAAGGTTCTAAGTCTTTATTTATAAGAGAAAAATACCAAAACTTTTACTAAGAGCGCGCATACTTTGAATGCGAACAATTCGGGATTGTAAAATCTTTTTCAAAGCGACGTGAATCGATCTCACACGCTGAATAAAGAGTGAAAGCTTATGCATGCATGTTCTCTATTAATTTAGGGAAATTCCTTTTGGTGCCCCTAAGGTTTTGCCTTTTCCTTTTGGTGCTCAAGAAAAAAACTTATTCCTCTTGGTACCCCTGAGGTTTGGCTTTTCCCATTGACGCCCCTCCCCGATTCAAATTAGCTAATTTCAAGCTTACCATTATGTTCATCACCCTTAAATTAGTAGGATTCAACTCTTAAAACACTTAAATTCATAACCAAACTACATCAATTTGAATTTTTAAACAATCCTCTATTGTAAGGAGTTGTTTACAAAATTGTTTAAAAATTCAAATTGATGTAGTTTGATTATGAATTTTGATGTTTTAATAGTCAAATCCTACTAATTTAAGGGTGATGAACATAATGGTAAGCTTGAAATTGGCTAATTTGAACCGGAGAGGAGTGTCAACGGGAAAAGCCAAAACCTCAAGGGTACCAAAAGGAATAAGTTTTTTTCTTGGGCACCAAAAGGAAAAGGCAAAAACTTAAGGGCATCAAAAGGTAAGCTTGAAATTGTCCTTGAACTTAATGCTCATTTATTTCGAGTTTTAACAAATATGAACTTTAGAAATCACTAAGTGATACTTGTAATAATACCAAGTATCACTTGTTATTATTAAAAGTCATTTTCAACTTCATCTTAATTATTTTTTATTAATATTGTAATAGTTTAGATACTATTTAGTGATTTTTAAAATTCATATTAATATTGGTTCAAAGTGGATACTTGATATTATTATGAATCATTTTTTCAATTATTTAATAATTATAAACTGGATTTTGAATCATTGTTCAACACCCTCCACCAAAATGAAAGATTTTCAAAGGCCTCTAAGAATATAGTGTGTAAAGTCTTCTTCCAACAAAGTAGAATAAAGAGAGGTAAGGAGATCAACCCCTACTTGGTTTCATGGATTGCATGTCATCCGAGATGGAGGAGGCTCCCTTCTTGAGTGACTAGATACGTTATTTGATTTGTTTCTTATGGCCACGAGAAGTCATGCCATAAGTTTACTTGAGGATGTCCTAACCCGCTTTAGATGTGGCGGCTTGGGTGACAAGTGTGACGATCGAGGAAGAGAGAGTGTCGATTAGGGCACCATAGAGGAGGTGGGCGTGCCTCTTCCAAGTAAGGTTAGGGTGTGAGAATTGTCTAGAAACTTGAATAAATCACAACCATAAAACGTTGTTTGATTTTGAGTCTTTCAAGTAAGATAATTGAGGGGTGAGTATGAGAATGTTTGAGAAATAAACAATAGTAAAAGGATGGTCATATTGGTGCGGATTTGCCAAAGTGGTAGCGAATTCGAAAGCCATGGGTATGGTTGCATTTGAAAATGCGTTTGGGCTTGGTTTTATCTTGATAGTTGATACCATATAGAGAAGAGAAAATATGTAGGAATGCTTGAACGAATTATTATTACGCACTAAGGTTAAATGTTGGAACAGTGTTAGGGAACCAACACTGGAACAATGATTTCTCCATTCGAGCAATCGAAGTTTTGATAATGACAAACAAATGGAACTAATTCCCTGTATAAAGTGATCTCAGGAAAGATAGCAAGTTTACAGGAAAAGCAAAGGGAAATGTTCCCTGTCAAGTCACCTGTGTACGTGGCAAGTAATTTAAAGGACAAGAAAGACATTTCACTATTGTCTTGGGCGGCAAGCCAAAGCTCCGAATGAATAGAGATGAAGAAGGGTACGCTAGTCTTTTTGAATAGTGTCGTACTCCCCAAGACAAGAAGGGCAAAGGCGTCAGAACCAAAGATGGATACTCTATAAATAGTATGCGACGCCGCTAGGTCTAATTAAGCTCTCGCACACAAGAAAACCAGATCTACAAAAGGAAAGAAAGAGATCGAGAGCCCGAGCTAATTTAGTGAAGATATTCAATCCAGAAGTTCAAGGAAGGAAGTATCAAGTGATGAAGACTGCGTGAAGATCTTCATCAGCTTGAAGAAGGTGGTTCCTGTGCTAAAGGGAACTGCACAGGAACGTGAAGGTTCACTCTCTATATTCATTTGTGTTTAGATCTAGGAACTACTATGTCTTAGTCGTTAGTATTGTTTGTGAGTGGGATTGCAAACAATAGAGAAGTTGGACTTTGTATTGTGGAACCTGAGATATATCAATAGAATATAGTACGTGTTCAAAATCCTCCAAGGGAGGTAGAAGTTTACTCTTTAGCTAGTTGGCTAAAGAGGTTCCTCTATAAAGGAACTGTGTCCCTGTTTAAATTCATGTTTAGTCTTGTTCTATATTATTCCGCTGCGTAAGGGAACTGTCACTGGAACAGTTCCCGACTGTCTAGACTAACATCGATCCTTCACTAAAAATATATACAAGTACATACAAAAAATTGAAGCACAAGTAACTAGTAGACCACCAGACCCAAGAGACATAATAATTTTAATATTTGTAATAAAATCATATTATCTAAAAGAGAAGACAGAAAAATATGAGAAAATATTTTTCTTTTTTGTCAATATGAGGGTGGTGACGCGACCTTTGCCTCAGGATGTCTTAAAGGCGCCTCGGAATGGGATCTAGACCGCATAGCTTGTCTCGACACTCTTAAATCGACGTAGGATCCCTCGCCAAAAGGGAAGGGGCACGCAAGTTTGCGGAAGATTGTGGAATGAGAGTGATGGTGAACTTGACGAGATCTTGGAAGGGAAATCTAGCCAAGATGAGTAACCAAGGATCCTACGTGTAGGTGCCTTCTTGGAATCAACGTGATGACTCCAAACAAGATCGATCAACGTGATGATCGATCTTGCTAATAGAACAAGAATCCTACGTGACGGTGCCATCTTTTTGTGTTTTTATTTAGTGATTTTTCGACATGCTTATTTGGGTCTATTGAAAGCACCCTCTCGATGTGCACGGTGTACAAGTGCAAATATGCATTAGGAAGTTGTACGTAGTTGTTGTAAATGAAAGTATGGAAAACCTTTCTATATTCATATGATATAGATACAGCATTATATTAAATACAAGATTTAAACATGGTCACTACACACACGCATAGATAACACAACTTTGTAACAAAAATTGATGTGGTGATGCTTTTAGCCATTTGAGCTCATTCTTATGACCACGGCGTCATCCTAAATGAGCCATTTCAATTTGTTCATGTCGTACGTATGTTGTGCATACATAATCAATAGATTTCATGGCTTTCTCTCTTGCATCTTCTTGGATTCTCAAAGCGGAGAGTCCTTGCAGAGTAGGTTCGGATTCCATTTCCAGCAGACGACAAAACTAACTCGTGTGATTTATGCTTGGAAGCTGATCGACATGGAGATAATTTAGGCATCCTTAATACCTTTACCGAGCAGGCCTCGTGGAGGTCAGGAATCGAGTGAAGATGCGAGGGCATGTCGATCATGAACTCGCCATTTTTGTTGGTGACGCCCTTTATAATCCAACTTTGTTTCTTGTTTCCAGTCTTGTGATGTGTGTTTGAATTGCAAGTAGCTGCAACTAGAGCCCCTGAAAGGAGTTCATGCACAAAATTAGTGTACTCTAATTAAGCTTCATGATTAATTTGTGTAGTACAAACGTGGTTGTATTTGTTAGACATGGACATGGGCCGGGTCGGGCCGGAGAAGTAGGGTCCGGGACCGGCCCGGTATTGTACCGGGCTGGAGCGGGCCGGGCCCCGGGCCGGGCCGAGCTGATATATATAGGCCCGGTCCTTTATTAAATTTTCGGGCCGGGCCGGGCTGGCCCGGGCCCGACCGGGCTGGGCCACAATTCCCCAACCCGGGCCCGGCCCATGTCCCAGGCGGGTTGGGCCCGTCTGGCCCGCGGGTTGGCCGGGCCGGGCCATTTTGGCCCACAATTGCGGGTTGGGCCGGGTTGGGCTGGGCTGGCCCGCACTAATGGCCATCACTAGTATTTGTCAAGACAAATTAACTAGTTAATAGTAACTAATTAAGGAAAATGTATAAATTATGTTTATTATATGAAATTAAACTAATTACTAACTAATAAATTAGTTACAATAATAAACTAAAAACCTAGATTTTCTACTAATTTATCAAGTTTATTTGGCTAAAAAAAGAAAAAAAAATCTACCAGTAAAAGATAAGAGAATGGATAGTGAGTAGATCGAGCTGTCAAAAGCTGACCCGATCCGGAAAAACCGACCTGAACCGCCCGAAAATTTTAGGGTCAAGATCTGAAAATTTGAACACGAATTTCAAAATAAACCGAACCCAATAGACCCAAATCAAAAGGTTAGAGAGCTCAATAAAAATTTATTCAATCAGGCCGAACAAGGTGGATATCAGTTGCTGACCTAGAAAGCTTAATGTATATTTATTCAATTAGAATACAAATCTTTTTAGGTTTAGATTTACTTTTCGATTTCAGTGCCATTACAACAAGTACTATTTATACACACAATTATATGATTTAATACGACACTTTCGTGACACAGATCTCAATCCTTTATACATATCACAAGGCCGGTTGAGATGAAAGGTCGATCTCGACTCAAGATTCAAGCAGAAGCAACATAATTATGTGTAGATTTAGATTGATAAGATAGCTAGCTTGATTGAAAATGAATCAACTGATATCTTGATGTTTGTATTGAAAATGGAGACGAGTGTTGATAGTGATTTATCTTAGATTTGAGCACTACTATATTAGAATCAAATGAAGCAACTTATTAAGTAACAAACTTAAGTGTAAGAAACAAGAATTAGAAATACTTTTAGAAAATGCTTAATTATTTGCATGCAACCATTAACTGAAGAATGATTTAGTTGAACAAAAATAAGAAAACGATTTTGTTCACCAACTCCAAGTTTGGTACCTAATTCTCGTCGGCATATTTAAAAACATATTTGACTTTGCAAAACAAAATTAATTAAAACGTACATTTTGACTCACCATATCTATATATATATAAATATATATATATATATTAAATTAACTTGACCAATCACATTTTTCCACGTAGCACCCAACGACTTGATAATGCTTATTATATTTTTAATCCACCAGTCTTTACATTTGTATCGGCCTCCTAATGATACTTAAAGATTTTTTTCCCTCTTGTTCATAGTAGTCGAAACGAAAATTCTATAGTAGTACCATAAATATTGAACAACTTAACTAGATGCTCAAAGATAATAACACTAAAGAATTATCATAGCTATACCAATTGAGTATTATCCTATTGGTTCTTATATATTTTGAAGTAACAAGGAAGCTTTCAACCAAAATAACCTAGCAAAATTATATGAAATCAAAATTTTGAATAATACACTAGTCCAATCTACACTAATAGTACCTAACCCAAACTAGAAACTTTGTCAAGCATTACTCTTTGATTTCCAATTAATGCATGTATAACCACATTCAGAATTTGGAATAATTAAACTCATATTGAGAGCAGGTATAAACACTTGTTTAAAAATTTTGTTTAGATCTCATCCAGGCCCGCCAAGGCGTTGGAAGGTTCCAGTCCGCCTGGGCATCTAATCCGTCTAGGTGTCCGTCTAAGACTGCGTAGACAACCGTTCTGGTTGTCTAGGCGCTAGGTGACCCTTTTTCACCTAAAGTCCACCTAGTGTTTTTTAAAACAATGGTTCTGGTAAGTAATTAAACTCCAAATTGATCAAGTTGTAAACACAAACCTGAAATAGGTAGGAGTTGAAGCCGATTAGCCAAGCAAGATGAACATAGCAAAGTTCCGGTAAGAATGACGGTGGAGAGCTTCTCCTCGCCATAACCCGCGATTCGAATACTTTCATCTCTTGTAAACACCGACGTTGTCTGTCTTCCTGTAGCGGAGACAGACGACGACATAGCAGCTACTAATATCGCCATGAAAACAAAGATGATGCGGTTGGCGCCTGAGTTGCTCATCATCTATTGATTCTTAATTTGTAGGGAACTTAATTGCCTTTGTTGTTTGCTCGATCTTATATCTTTGGCGCGCCAAGAACACTTGTCAAACTAACTATGCTTGTTCAACTGGTTTTATAAGGGAAGGTTTGTCCAAATTGCCCTTATAATTCTTCTAATATTACAATCATATCAATCCTATGGTCGTCACTCTGGTGACTGGTCCGAATATTGGGTTAGGTGACCAGGTCAAAACTTTTAATTTGGAAATTAGTAACCTACTTATGATATCCACTGAAAGCGCGCAATTCAAACAATCTAGGTTTTTAATTATGAAGTTTAAATAAAGTATTTATGTAATCGAAAAGTTATATAATGAATTGTCTAGTATATATATACTTCTCTTATTGGCAATTGATTTTGGGATAACTTTGTAGACTTATCCTTGGGACAGTCTGCCCCTTCCCCAGTGTATTGTGGCCCACCGAATTTTGACATGAATAAATTGTGGTATATGTTTCGGTGGACCATAATCAATCGAGAGGTACATAAGAGATTACATTGTATTTTTTTTGTTTTTTTACTATAATATCGGGATTTATTTTTCAATCCAAAAATTTAAGCTAAATGGGTAGGTTTTTTTTCCTATTTATATAGTAGTATTTTGAAAAAATGACTCAAAATAATCTCAAGTATCAACTTTCAACCAAAAATAATCCCAAGTTTGAAAATCATCACCAGCGATACGAACTATTGCAATATTAACTAAAAACGATCCGAACTCATTTTCCGACGAGTTTTCCGAAAGAATCAATGATGTAGGATCAAAAATCTGACATAACAACTTAATATTTTACGCTTGTTTAAAATATATCTAATCACCACATCATTGAATCATCCGGAAAACTCGTCGGAAAATGAGTTCAGATCGTTTTTTGTTAATATTGGGATAGTTCGTATCGTTGGTGGTGATTTTCAAACTTGGGATTATTTTTGGTTGAAAGTTGATACTTGAGATTATTTTGAGTCATTTTTCCTAGTATTTTTACATTCATATATATTATATATCAACGTGGGCAAAGTCTCTTCGCCCATCCCCTCAACCGCATCTAATTTTAAGGTATGTTCGACACTAGTGTTTTGGGAGTTTTTTTCCGCTAAATGGAATTGAAATGAGCCAAATTTAGCACTCTCGTATCCCAAGGAGATAACTTTTCCGCTAGCTTATTCTAGCTAGATAGAGAAAGCTACCATCTTGTCGAACGGAACCTTAATGTAATTAAGGCTTGATAAGTCTTTAAAGATAGTTAATTCTAACACTTTACCTTTGTTTAAATATGCCTTAAAGTTGGCTAGCTTGGCCTACTAGGAAATGACCCTAGGAGCGGTCCTACCCTCTAATGCCATGTTAAATTTTCTAGGTGAGTTGTAAGCCGAAAGTTGGTACTCAGGGGTTAAATCTTACAACGTTTTTATTGTTTTTTAGGGTAAGATTGGGATTTATCGTTTAACCAAAAGTTTAAGCTAATGAGTTAAATTTCTCTCTAATTATGTATTACCTAGTATTTTATAATCATACTTAGTGGTTGCTAGGTTGCATGCCCTTCTTCTTCTAGCAGTCGTATATTCATTGGAATTTCCATAATATACTTAAGATCGACGCAAATTCTCTATTCCATTAGTGTTTCATTTTTGTGTTTCACTTAGTTAATAAATATAAAAATTAATATTAAAAAAATTAAAATTTAAAATTATAAACACATATATTCATAGGTGTGTAAATTTTTATCTTATAAATCATATTATATTTTTTTTAAAATTAAGAGAACGTTTTTCATACAAAGTATTACCCTTTTAATTTTTGAAAATTATATACTGTGGTTTTTAAGTTAAAAATTACACACATATGTATTTAGGTTTTTTAAATATAAATACAATTTTTTAATATTTTTAACATTAATTTTATATTTATAATATCATTTGGAACACAAAATTAGAACAATATTGTGGAATAGAAGATTTGTGCTGATTTAAATTAAATAAGTGATTAATTTGGAAAAGTACGTTATTAAAAAAGAAAGGCTTTTGTTTGTCTAGCTACTATTTAAGTAACCAATCAAACATTTTGAACCATTCCAACTTCTAAGAGGAATTAAGGCTGCTGAATTTTTCTTCTTCAGAAGGCGTCTCAGGTGAAGTCGTTGAAGTAGAGACCAGATTCAAGTGTCAAAACTACAACTTTCTAATATCAATTATTTTTATAAATCAATATTATATATCACACACCTTTTTAATAAATCAACATTACGTGTAGTCTAAGACCCTAAAACTTATATGTTTTAACTTATATTGGCAAACATCAAGTGGATCGGTTTTGGTTTTAGTTTCTTTGTTACACTAACTTTTGTTGTGAATGTCCATAATTAACAAAATATTTTATCATTCAAATTTCAGGGTCCATGTTACGTATCGAATTTTTGAATTATTTTAGCTAGGCTTTATTTTAACATATAAAAAATCAATAGGATTTGTTTTTTTTTTGGTAGAAAAATTTAATAGGATTTGTTTTGTTTTTTTGGTAGAAAAATTTAATAGGATTTGTTAAGATGATGTTAGATATTTTTTTTTTTATCTCTCGCTCGGTTCAATTAGCCGGGGCCAATCTACATCCGAACCGGATACTGCAAAGGCCCATTTATAATGTTAGATATATTAAACAAGAAGTAGGAACCTCAATGGAAAATAGATGAGAACATTTCTTCAACGCTTTAAACTGCTAATCAGTCCAAATAGATTAGAGTTTACGTCTTTCACACATGTTTGATTGATCAAAATAATCCATTCATCATGTAATTATTTCATTTTTGACGAAAGTGTTTGTGAGTGTGTGTTTGATTGGTGAACTGATTGACTTCGTTAATTAAATTGGGTGATAATGATCGGGTGTTTATATGAAATTGAGATTTGAGAATGAATCCGGGGCGTTTAAATTAAAAGAATTAAAGACGTGGATCAATTTTTTTTGGTAGAAAAGAAAGATTATACCCGTTTTATTAATAAAATTGTAGACTAGTGTGAGTTATAGTCACTGATGTGGTATTTGTAGTTTAGCCTTGTAAGTCACTGACGTGGCAGTTTTATTCTCATTCTCATTTTCTGTTATGTAGTTAGCTTGTATATAAACCAGAGAATGCTTGGTTGTTACGCACCTTTCTGAATACAGAGAAAATTCCCAAATTGAGTCTTCTTGCTCTTGTTCTCTCGGTTGAGTCGGTTACTGGATATTGATCATTGTTGATCAATTCCTTCTTCTTCTTACTACATTTCTGTTTCTGGAATCTCTGATTGACATTATACAGAGACTTTACATGGTATCAGAGAGGTTAGGAGAGATCTTATCGATTTTTTTTTTAGCTCTAGAAATTATGAAACCTAGGGTTCTTGGAAGTCTTCGTTTCGTCTGGAAGTTTGTGTGATAACTTTGTCTAAGTTGTCTTGTGTCCATCTGAACTACTTGATTCAAATGGAGGATGTAGAATCAGTCACCGGAGGCAGATCGAGGTCACCGATGAGAGATCGCTCGCCTAGGCGGTACAGAACTCCGATGAGGAGGAATCGGTTTGATCAGAGATCCTTTTCACCTCGGCATTATCCAAGAGATCGAGGATCATTCATAGGAGGTAATCAAAACTCCTTTGATCCATTATTTCTGTCCAATTCGGACAATCCAGGCAACCAATTGGTTGCTATCAGGTTCAACGGATCGAATTTTCCTAGTTGGAGTCGGAGCGTGAAGATGGCCTTGGGGGCTAAAATGAAGTTAGGCTTCATTAATGGTGCATGTGTTAGACCATATCAAGATTCTGATGAATTTGAACGCTGGAAGCGTTGCGACTGTATGGTTATGAGTTGGATCATCAACTCAATGGTAGGAGAAATTGCTGAAGACTTCGTGTATGTACATTCTGCAAAGGAACTGTGGGATAATATTGTTGAGAGATTTTCTGAGTCCAATGCTCCGCTTGTTTTCAAACTTCAAAGAGAATTAAGCAACACAAAGCAAGAAAATCTCACAGTGTTTGCTTATTACAATAAGTTGAAGAGAATATGGGATGAGTTGCAAGCTATTGAGGGAATTCCAATCTGTTCCTGTGGAGCAATTACACAATGCGCTTGCAATTTGATGAAAAGAATGGTCGAGAAGGAGAATATTCTGAAAACAATGCAGTTTCTAATGGGGTTAACAGATACTTTTGAGAATGTGCGTAATCATATTCTTTCTCAAGATCCTTTGCCTAACTTGAACAAAACCTATCAGACAGTTATGATGATAGAAAGGCAGAAGGAGATTATTGTTGGTTCCAGTTCTGGACACGATGTTTTAGCCATGAATAGACAAGGAAATTATAATCATGGCAAGAACACTGGGAATAATGCTGCTGGTGCTTATGGAAATAAGCAAGGAAGCTCATCATATGGCAAAGATAACAAGAAGGGAAAGAGTGACAGAAAATGTGAGTATTGTCAGGAGATTGGTCATGTGCGAGAGAATTGCTTTAAGATAGTTGGATATCCAGATTGGTGGAAAGGTCCAAAGACACAAGGTTCAGGGAAGGTGATGGCAGCTGTTAATGGGAATAATGGTGAAGAGTTTGATACTCCAATGGACAGTGAAGACAAAGAAGAGGATCAGAATGATGTTGCCTTGATCAATGCTATTGTTAACAGAGTCTTGAAGAAGCTGAAAGGGAAGATGCCTGTAGATGAAGGAACTAGCAATGGTTATGTCAACACCATTGGTTTTGCAGGTATGTTTGAACATTCTTATTGTTTAAACATGCAAATTAGTAACAAGCAAGTAGTATGGATCATTGACTCAGGTGCCACAGATCATGTAGCATATGATAGGAGTATTTTTAGAGACATGAGATCACTTGCCACTGTTATTAAGATCAGTTTGCCAGATGGTTCTATACAGACGGTAGAAAAGTGTGGTACAGTACAGGTCTCCAGAGATTTGATTCTGAAAAATGTGTTATATATGCCAATGTTCAAACATAATCTGATTTCTGTCTCACAGTTGCTTAAAACTCAGCAGCATAGGTTCGTGTTTGATATAAATGGTTGTGTGCTACAGGACCCTATAACTAATAGAGTCATTGCTTATGGGACAAAAGATGGAGGTCTTTACAAGATTGCTGCAGGCAGAACAGAAGAATGCTATAAAGAAGATATAAGTAGGAATAAAAGTGTTGATTTGTATCATGGAAACTCTCTTTTACATGTTAAAAAAACAATACCTTTTGGACAAGTTTCTATTGATGTATTTCATGCTAGGTTAGGACATGTTTCATTGTCCAAGCTTAAGCATTTGACAGAGGTTGATTGTAATCAGTTACATACTCTTGATTGTGACATTTGTGTGCTTGCAAAGCATCACAAGCAACCTTTTGCTTCTAGTAATTCTTGTGCTAAACAGATGTTCGAGCTAGTACATATGGATGTATGGGGCCCGTTTAGAGTTCCAACTTATTGCGGTGCAAGATATTTTCTGACTGTTCTAGATGATTTTTCTAGAGCAACTTGGGTTTTTTTGCTGAATAACAAGGAACAGGTGTATGAGAAAATAGTGCAGTTCTTTGCTTATGTTCAGAGACAGTTTCACACAGAAATTCAGAAACTTAGGACTGATAATGGTACTGAATTTGTTCAGAAAAGGGTTAGGGATTTCTTGTTAAGTCAAGGAGTGATTCACCAAAGATCATCCCCTGGTGTTCCTCAGCAGAATGGAAGAGTTGAACGCAAGCACAGGCACTTAGTTGAAACTGCACGAGCTATAAGGTTACATGCAGGTTTACCACTTCGATTTTGGGGAGATTGTATACTTTCTGCTACTCATTTGATTAATTTGATGCCTTCATCAGTATTACAGTGGAAGTCACCTTTTGAGATTTTGCACAACAAGAGAGCTGTTTATGATGATCTACGAGTGGTTGGTTGTTTGTGTTTTGTGTTGGAACCAAAGACAACCAGATCCAAATTTGATCCTACAGCCAAGTCTTGTGTATTTCTAGGGTATCCACCAGGGCAAAAGGCATATAAAGTTCTTGATCTCACTACCAACCGAGTACATGTTGCCAGACATGTTATTTTTCATGAAAGGAAATTTCCTTTCAAAAACAACAGTTCTAGAGACACACAAGTCTCCACACACTTACCACTTGTGACACTTGATGGTCCTGATTGTCAGGATGCTTCACAATCATTCATACCATCCTCAACAGTTAATTCTCATACAGATACTCAGTTTTCAAATGTACCATCAGTGGTACAGGATTTTGTTCATAATGATTCAGGCAGATTGGTTTCAGACACAGAGGCTCCTTCACCACCTGTACAAGATTCTGTGCTTGAACCTGTAGCTTTGGCACAAAATGCACCACTTCGAAGGTCTGACAGGTTAGTTAAGACTCCTGCTTATCTTGCTGATTTTGAATGTGGAAAGTTGCCTGGTCGACATATTTCTGAACAAACAGGATCTTTGTCTCAAGTATTCCATATGTTCTCTTTAACTGATTTAAAAGAGTATTCAGAGGATTATGTTCATTCCTTGTTTAATGTGCTGGCTATTGAAGAGCCTACCTCTTATGCTAAGGCAAAGAATATTCCAGGATGGGTAGAAGCTATGGACAAAGAATTGTCTGCTTTGGAGTTAAATCAAACATGGGAACTCACTACTTTACCACAAGGAAAAAGAGCAATTGGGTCTAAATGGGTATATAAAGTTAAATTTAGACCTAATGGAGAAGTGGAAAGACTTAAAGCAAGATTGGTGGCTAAAGGTTTTAATCAAGTAAAAGATAAGGACTACAAGCACACTTTTTCTCCGGTTGCTAAGTTTACTACAGTTTGAGTGTTGCTTGCTCTAGCCTCCATACACAACTGGCCTTTGCATCAATTGGACATTAATAATGCATTTTTGCATGGATACCTAGATGAGGAAGTTTATATGGTACCACCTTTAGGATATCATAAAGCTAAGGCAGACCAAGTTTGTAGGTTGAAACGTTCTCTTTATGGCCTCAAACAAGCTAGTCGACAGTGGAATATTGAACTCACTCGGCATTTGCAGCAGCTTGGTTTTGTTCAATCCAAGCAAGACTATTCCCTGTTCATCAAGGCTGCTGGTAAGTCCTTCATAGTTGCTCTAGTGTACGTTGATGACATGTTATTATCTGGGAATGATCCTGATATGATAGCATTCACTAAATCTTCTTTGGACAAAGCTCTTACCATTAAAGATTTAGGGCTTGCTAGGTATTTTTTGGGGCTTGAAATAGCTCGTTCGGCTCAAGGGATCAAATTGAATCAACGAAAATATGTTATGGATTTGCTTAAGGATGCAGGTATGCTAGACTGTAAACCTTCTGCTTTTCCTATGCAACGAAATCTAAAACTGCAGCCTGATGTTGGAGATCTTCTTTCTGAGCCTGAGTCATATCGTCGATTAGTTGGGAAACTTCTGTATTTGACATTGTCTAGGCCAGATATTGCTTTTCCTGTGCAACAGTTGAGTCAGTTCATTGCTTCTCCTCGTGGTCCACATATGCAGGCTGCTCTGTTTTTGCTTCGCTACCTTAAAGGGACTGTGGATTGTACACTGTTCTATCCCAGTGATTCTCAGTTATCCATTTCAGCGTATTGTGATGCCGATTGGGGAAGTTGTGCATTCACATGTCGATCCATTACTGGCTACTGTGTCTTTCTGGGAAAATCCTTGGTATCATGGAAAACGAAGAAACAGAAGACAGTCTCTAAGTCCACTGCTGAAAGTGAATATAGAAGCATGTCTCATACGTCTAGTGAACTGGTTTGGTTAGAGGGTTTACTCAAGGATTTTCATGTTCAGATTCCTTTACCAATTCCCCTTCACTGTGATAATAAGGTTGCTCAACACTTGGCTGCTAACCCGGTTTTTCATGAGAGAACTAAGCACCTCCGCATTGATTGCCATTTCGTTCGGGACATGGTGCAAGAGGGTTTTCTACAAACTGTTCATGTACGTTCTAGTCTTCAGCTGGATGACTTGTTTACTAAACCCCTGGATGCTCATCAACATCATTTTCTTGCTAGCAAGCTTGGACTTGATTATTCATGTCCAGCTTGAGGGGGGACTGTAGACTAGTGTGAGTTATAGTCACTGATGTGGCATTTGTAGTTTAGCCTTGTAAGTCACTGACGTGGCAGTTTTATTCTCATTCTCATTTTCTGTTATGTAGTTAGCTTGTATATAAACCAGAGAATGCTTGGTTGTTACGCACCTTTCTGAATACAGAGAAAATTCCCAAATTGAGTCTTCTTGCTCTTGTTCTCTCGGTTGAGTCGGTTACTGGATATTGATCATTGTTGATCAATTCCTTCTTCTTCTTACTACATTTCTGTTTCTGGAATCTCTGATTGACATTATACAGAGATTTTACAAAAATCATAAGTGTTACATAAGTTCACTCATCCAGACATCATCTAATATATTCTTAAGCCCATCAAGAGGATTAACAAAGAGAACATAATCTCCAAATTCAGTTTTGATGACTCTAGAAAGCTAATCAGCAGCTTGATTCGCCTGTCTTGGAATGTGCTTAATGGAAATTTCCCAGTGCGTCTCTTGCAACATGTTCCTGATCTTCGATAAAATTGCCCAGTTAGCAATCGGACATGGATCCGATTCGGTGATTTCTTGGATGACTTCCTTAGCAATTGTCAGCCCCTGTAGTATACCAAGCGCCTCCGCTTTGAATGCCGAGTTTCCATTCATCTTTACAGCAAACCCCTTTACAAAAACCCCATTGCTATCCCTGAGAAGGCCACCAGCAAATATAACATTCTCCCCTTCCATGAATGAACCATCAGACGAGGATCAAATTATTAAAAGGGGGAAAACAACGTGGATAAATTATTGTCAATTTTTTTTGGTGCCAAATTATTGTCGAATTATATGCATATGCGAAAGAAAATGAGCATGAATGACGCGAAAGGTTTTGTCGTGGATGAGTATCAACTCATACCTAAATATGTACATACATTCTTTTTTGGTAGAAATATGTACATACATTCTAGTGAAATGTACATTTGATTTTTGATGCACATTTAAGCAAGATTTCATGCACATAATTTTCTTGCAAGAATAACAAATATACTAAATCAATCAACCTAACAGGTTTTCGGGTTTCAACTCAACGGATTTCGAGTCTATCGGATTCGGTTTATTTCGGATTTCGGTTTCAAATTTTCGAATCTTGACCCTAAAATTATCGGACGATTCGGATCATATTTGTAGATTAGGTTAACTTGTAACAACTCTAAATATGAGACCTTGTTTTTTTCAAAGGTCGAAATTCTATCTCATTCAGTATATTTTCTTGACAGCCGCTTTATCTTGGTCTTAATTTGTACAGTATGATTATGAACAAGCCAATGCAACTGATCGACGATTCAAGTAGAAATAAATGCAGTCACAATATTTTACAGTAATAGGACCATATTAGTTCGGCGGCTCAACTTGATCAGTTGATCAGTGAACGGGTCATTTACAAATAATAGAATGATAGCTCAAAAGAATTTTGAACTTTTAGCATTGGGAGATCCAAGGTACATACTCTTCAGTACCAAATTACATTCGTTCATCTTATATAACTTTATTATCGTAGTTACATAGTACATACTAGTATACAACAACCGATAGAGAAATCATAAACCAAAGAATATTGCACTATTGTACTAAAAATGATGAATGAAATAACACCTACAAATAATATCTAACATATATAAATTTCTCCATAAATTCCCCATACACCAATCAGTGCTCAATTGGGGTTTCACTGCTCAAGAAAAGGCAGTCCATTGCTGGCCTGAAACTGGCCTTTATCGACACCCCGGAAAAGCCCTTGTATTTGCCTTGCATTTTCGCCGAGCAAACCTTGGTGACGTACCTCAAGAGCTCGTGTTTCTGAACAAATGGCTGAGCTGCGTATTCTTCAAACTTCATCCACTGCAATTTCCGAATAGGGCGCGTTTGAGAAGAGATGAACATGAACACTAGTTTTAGGCAATAGATAACATCATCGCGCAGTATAGTTCCGCTCAAGCGGGATCTAGGGGGTCAAGATGGGGGCACCCATAACCTGAACATGTCAGGAGGATGCATCCGATAGACCCAAAGTAAAACTGAAATTCAGCTATGTGACAATGATAATCAGAATTTAGTTAGAATGCACCAAAATTGATACAAGGGCTAAATCCATCGCAAAGACAATGTATAAAAAAGCCAATGAACATGAGGATGCACCCCAAAGTATGATCTTCATGGACAAAATGGGAATTTACCTTGGCTGCAAGTATCTCGGATTCTTGTATCTGGATGTCAAAGGTTGAAGGTTCCAAGAAGCATACAAAGTATAAATCCGACTTCTGGAAAAATGCATTGTGGCTTTGTCTGTCGAAAAATGCAAAGGAAATCCTATAAATGCCTTGAACTGAACCATGATTAGGTCATGGAAAATAAGATATAAGACAGATATGCTATTTAGCTCATTCTCATCTAAATAATTACACAATCTGCAAGATGCATTTCAAAATGCACTTGAAAAAGTTTGCATTTCCAGTATTCAATTCTAGGATTAAGGATTCAGAGTAGGAAAGCCGCTCGCTTGGTTTGGGAATAGTGGAAAATAAAAATTAATGTTTTAACTGACCAGGGAAGAAGAATGTAGTTTGAAGGTATATACAAATAACATATGTATTCTTTATGAATTTTCAAGATGAATTGCATCAACATACTTATGCAAATTTGTACCGAAGGTGCAATTTATTTACCTGAATGTTAGAAGTTCCTTAAATTTGGTATCAATCTGCAAAAAAAAGCAAACCAGTATTAACAACAAAGACCATCAATAATACAATATATAACTAAATGTTAGCAACTTCTTCACTTACTCCAGTTTCTTCTTTGACTTCTCTAGCAGCTGCTTCACCAATATCTTCTCCCTGAAAATAGCATCATTCAGTACATAGACTACAATGCAGATTTGTAATCTTCCCACTTAAAGTAGATCTAATTTAAACACCTCATTGGCAACTCCGGTAGGGAACTTCCACACCCCCAATTTTCTTAACATGCCATTCTTCTCTTGGACTACTAAAACCTACATTAATCAACAATTTAGTAATGTCTCCATAACCATAAGGCACCGACAGAAGAAAGAAACAAAGAAAGAAAAAGGTGAGGTGTTAGATTTATATATCTCAAATAGTAGATTAATGACTTTATACTCAATAGCAGACAACAAATTGACAGGAATTAGTAAGCGTAACACAAAAGGAAAGTCATTTTGGTACTTCTCTTCTTCGGAGCTAAGGTACTAATGGCAAGTGTGAGAGCACCAAATATAGTGTTGAGGGATACCACTTAGAATTTAAAAAACTGCAGGCATCAAATAGAATTGACAAAAAAAACTTAGGGGCCGGCGGGCCGCAACCAAATTTCCCAACATTTTACTCATCTAATCCACTATCACTTAAACATATGAGACCTTCATGTTAAGAGGATCACATCACACTTTCAAAGACAGCTCCTAAAACTGAAGGGATCATACGTGGCAGTTTTTACTAATATATCAATAAGAGCATACACCAAAGCATAAAATAGCTAAACAAATGAAGAATCTGAGACATAAACCATAGACAATGCAAGTAAATTTACCTCCTTTTTTTCATTAAGCACAAAAGCACCAACGCCAACACGATGAGATGCATTGGCAGGCAACGGATTTTCAGTCTCAGGAAGCCAACGTGCAAGCATCAAGTAACTTGGTTCTGCGTGATGGTAATAAAATCCTTCCTAGAAAATTAAAAAAATCAGATAAACAATCGACAAACCAGAAGCTCAATCCAACACTACAAGCGCTTAATTATCCCCCCTTTATCAACAACACATGAAAATTGATTACTCATTCAGGAAATGCAGCACTCACTTTGACAGCTGCATCAACCAAGCTAGCATGCTCAATAGGCAACTTTAGCCACACACCTTTCTTCCCCTGGAGAACAAGAAGCACACATATTGTTTAATTTTCAGTTTTGCAAGGACTGGAATTGCACAATAGACCAATGTAAATTGTAAACTACACAAAGCTACCCTCCATAGTCCACCATCTAGAAGCAAAATTGCATTTAACTACCACAACTCTGCTAGCAATGCAACATTCCTGCAAGTTTCATACTTCTTTCACCCAAGTATGAACAATGGGTAGTGTTTAAAGCAAATTTCTGATCATAAATGGCAGCTTTATACATAGAGAGGTGATTTGGTGCAAATTTACGCAATATACGATTAATTAAAGAGAATGGAGAGATTACCAATTGGGTCCAGTGGGATATAGAAGACCTGAGTAAAGAGGAGAAAGCCTGAGCTTCAATTGGACGGTGCATTTCAACAATGACGCCATTGTGTTCGTCTTCAGTGGCCGGAAGCAATTGATGTTGCTCCATTAAATTAAAATTGGGAACGGAGGAAGCTGAAGAAGACATAGCCAAGGCAGGTCCGCAACGCTTAGGCAAAATACCCGTCAGATTCTCCGACGACAACCCTAAAAAAATGAAGAATCGAAAACACCCAAATTAGCAAATTTGAATACGCGCAATTCGGAATTGGGAAGGTTGGGAGATGTCAAACCTCTGGAATTGTAACGTGGAGGGTTGATTGGGAGTGTGGAGCAACGATTGCTGCTGACATTGCAGACGAACGATGAAGAACGAGAAGAGGAAGAAAAGAGGCGATGGCGCTTCGTGAGAGTGGAAAGAACAGAAATTGATGATCGAATCATCTTCGAATAAAGCTTTGGGTTTCGAATGTTGTTGGGATGTACTTGTATGTGGAGTATGTGTATGGCCATTACAACTAGGAAGAATTTATAGAGGAAGAGGATGAAGATTTCCCCCAAATCGTGGGCAGTGGGAATGTTTTAATGGATTTAGGTTTTGAATTGAAAATTCTTTCTGGGTGTAAAATGGTTTGGCGCGTTGAGATGGTCATGAACCTTTGTAAGCGCCGGTAAACCAACGGTTGCTGATCGGAGACTGATTCGTCGGCCGTAATTTGAAATGGAGAAGATAGGAGGAGTTCAACCCGAATTACACAAATTCACCTTTCGAAAAAACAAATTACAGAAAATCACCCTCGCAATAGGAAGGTTTTACAAATTATCCTTATAAAAATATGATTATACAAAAAAACCAACCAACTTACAATCTTGTTGTGTTGAATACTTTTTTAGGGGACACTCTAAGCATCTTTGCGTGAGAGTGGCTCGAACCATTGTATATAGTCGGGAGCCACATCCCAGCCATGAATAGCGCAGAGCAAACTTAGAATATAACTTTCTAGGTGTTCGCCACTGGACTCCCATTTGCAATAAACTTTACTGTATTCAAGCTTGTATTTTTTAGGCTTCGGCCCCCTTATAGCAGTCAATGGTGGGATGGGATTCCGAAGTATGTGTTGTACAAATTCAAATTGTCAGGTGCACCTCCCAGGTATGTATGCCTCTTGGATTTTATGATATTGGATGATGGATCACTCCCAGTATAAGGAGGAACGATAGGCTTCATGAAAATCAAGTGATGCATAAAAAAGCATCCAATTAACCTATAAATAAAATTATGAGCGGTGAATCGTGTAAAAAGTAAATAAATAAACTATAAAATTTCATAAAAAGTAGGTAATACCCGATTAACTATGTACTGATCAAAAACTTCGCGAAAATATTGCAGTCTACTCCTATCCTCAGTCGGCAATCTTCGATTTCACCTCGGTGCACTCCTTGGGCTCTTGAAGCAATTATAGGATTTGTTTGGCGAATTACGTCTACAGTCGCATTCATCCAACAAAAACGTAGTATACCACTGGGCGGTCTGTTAGGATGCCTCAGCTGCATACATCACTGCACTTCCACTTGACACCTATCGTAATGATAAACGGCTCGTCTCGCCGTGACCTTCTCTTGAATTCTCAAAACTTCTGTCGCTCCATCCCCGCAGGGGCAGAGAACCCGTCGCTGTCTCATCTGCGGGTTCAAAGGGGCAAAAAGAGGGACACCGTTTGCTGCTCAAACCGCAGCAGGAAACGCTATTCGTAAACTAGTCGAGCAAGGTATGCAACGAGCAGAAGTCATGATAAAGGGTCCTGGTCTCGGTTCCAAAAAAGCGTACTTCAATTTCCAAAAAACGTATTCGTAAAAAATTTTGGAAACGAAAAGGATATTCGGCATTAAAAGCTTTTGCATTAGCGAAATCTCTTTCTACCACGAGGCCTCTAAAATCCGGAAAATAGCTCCATATCCAATTCTAAAAAGAATTAATCGTGAGGTATTGAATACTTACATATAGGGGTGTCCATAAAAAACCGAAACCGAGAAACCGGAAAACTGACACTTTTTTTGGTTAATCAAACCGAGATTATTTGAATTTTCAGTTTGGTTAACCGAACCGAGAATATCGATGGTTTCTCGGTTCAGTTTCGGTTCCTTATTTTCACACAATTTCGGTTAACCAAAAAAACGAAAATGCGGGACCGTTTAATTAATATTTAACAAGAAGTTTCATTTGTATAAAATGTATAATTCATACACAAGTAACAAATGAAGCTATCAATCGGTTTTTTTAGCTACCTAGACATGTAAAATTAGTTCGTATTGAAATGTTCTAACCGAGTTGGATAATATTTTTTTAATACAAAGTTGATATTTTTATTTGCCTTTTAAGTGTATTATTATAATAAAAAAAAGTACATAAATGGTTATTGGTTAACCGAGCCGAACCGAAAAATTGGTTAACCGAACTACGGTTAACCGGGATTCACGGTTCGGTTACAGTTCATGATTTTAACTAACCGAAATCATGGTTAACCGAACCTTGGTTAACCGGGTTTGGACACCCCTACTTACATATAGTAGAACGAGACAACCAGCAAAACCCATTGTTTCGTCTCGAGTTGTCTTCCCCATTTGGTTGTACAATTGTGCAAGAGTGCACACACACACCATGCATAACTCCTCATTTGATCCCATCTGAGAGCCAAAGCAACTAAATTGTAGTTGACTCTTGTGGTTGACTTGTCTGTCAAAAGGCCCAAGGCTACCAAAAGCTCCAAAATTGTGCCAGAGATGTTATGGGTTGTACTTCGTCCAAGTTGCTATGGCGCACCAATCTACCATTGTACTTGTATTATCTCTCCCTTGTATATTTGCTTTTCCTTGAACTTGGACCAATCTTGGTTGTGTAATTAAAAAAAAATAATTTACATCATCAATCTTATCACATAAAGGGTTTTAGCATTACCTTCAATAAAGATCCCTAATATGAATTTGACATCATGGAGGTGATTGTCATTTCACCCCCAGGGAAGTGAAAATTGTTGGTTTCCGGATACCATCTCTCCAAAAATGCATAGATGAGGGCGTGGTCTACACCAGTCTATGGGATATCGAATAAATGCAATATTCCCGACTTCGATACCATGCTGTAACAAAGAGTGTTCCTATTACTCCTAAGGAATGCTGACAATGTTTCTATACCCTTGCCTCTAGAGTGAATTTGGGTTTCTTTCACATGCTAAAATTACAACATATAAACACAATGAAATAATCAATGTTGTACGCATATAACATTCTAATAAATAAAATAACAATATAAAATATTTGAATGTAATATTCTAACCATATAAATAATTTAATTAAACAATATAAGATATATGGATATGACATTCTAACAAATAAAATAACAATCTAAGATATATGAATATAATATTCTAACCATATAAATAATAAAAAATTGTATTTGGGTCATCCCAAATGACTTTAGCATAATCGGCGTCGTAGTCCACGAACAAGTCTTTTATGATTGACCCACCCGTGTCATAACCGTCATCGCCACCTTCATCATCATCATTGTCGCCGCCGCCTTCATCATCGTCGTCGTCATCCTCATCATCGTCGTCGTCATCATCATTTGGGTCATCCTCCCCATCATCATCGCCATCCACGTCGTCATCCTCATTTACTTGTCTAGAAGGACCCACATCACACCTATGACTAGATGAGGATGCAAAATCGATATAGTGGGGCATTACGATCATCGTCATCCTCATTCATTGCTTGGGCATTACGATACTCAATGCTAATGTGCCTTCTCGAAATAGATCAAGAATCTCCATATCGTCTTTTATATTATTTTGGCGTTATGGAATCCTAACAAATTTGAGAAATACATTGGAGCATCATTCCGACCCGGATTTGGGTTTCATTTTGAGGATCTTCGGATGGCGAAAAATACTATTGCTTCGATTGGTGAAACTCGTTTGGATTTTGAAAAGGAGTAATTCCCAACAAATTTGAGAAATACATTGGAGCATTATTTCGACTATGATTTGGGATTTCATTTTGAGGTTTTTCGGGTGGTCGAAAATAATTGCATATATCAAAAGAAATCCAAAACATGTTATGAAATAAGAAGTGAAGGAAGAAGGATAATACACCTCAAAATGAAATATGAGGGGTTTATATAGGCACAAACACCCTATAGTTACTTTCTCCCGAAGGCCCATGTTGGCAATTCGGGCGCATTTTACACGAATTGCCAACGTGATAATCCATGTTTTTTCTCCTCGATTGCCAATGTGGTAGTCTAGGAAGGAAGTTAAAAAACAGAGATTCGACTTTCAAAGTCGATTGTCCTTTGAACCGATCTTGTAGACCAGTTCTATCTGACACAAAGTGGGGCGAAAAAGCCTCTGCAAGCGGGGAAAAAAGTATTGACCTTAATATGTCTATGGATACATGAAATTGTGAAAATTGGTTGGTTCGCACCTCTACTTCTCATGTCGCTTCACCGCCAAGATTCGTGGTGCCATCATAGTCCTTGCCACCAAGAGCAACTTCATCCTCGTCGTCGTTAATCAACATAAGTATATGAAATGATCCACAAGGTTGAAAAATGGAGAAGCGGACCATTAGCTCCAATTCGACTCGACCTCCTCCTACTATACATGCAAATTTAGAAAGTAGAAGAGGTCTGAACCGCCCAAAAGCTCCTTAAAAATACCAAATTTATGAACTTGACATAAAATTTTACAAGTCGTATGTAAAACACTTAACAAAATCACAGTGACTAATTGTTCAATAAAATGCAATGAGTTAAGTTTAAATGTTTAATAAAACAAAATAAAAATAAGATATCTAATTGGTACAAGCTCATGTGTCCACCTAACTTCATGAAATACCAAGAAAACACATAGTAAAAACATGATTAGTTTTTCACTTCATAAGCAATAGAAGCATATCCCAATACCAATTGGAATCCATATTGTTCTCAATTCGTGTCTCGTTCTTATCCAAATTTACTATAGAGTATTTTTGTTATAATGAAAAAGATTAAACAAATAGTTGTTGTGATAAAAAGGTGACAACCATATTTTTTTATCCCTAATGATTGAATTGGAAATGGTTCAGGTTATGGTTGAGTTGAACAATTTCAGAACAAGACTTGTGAATGAAAATGGTTCATCCAACTCACCTATTATTCATCAAATGTTCCCTCTATATTCTACACATCCATCACTCACGGAACATGTTTTTCTAATTTTTACTACTCTAAGGATATATTCCTACTATGAGATTCAATACAAAAGTACAAAAGATTTTAAATTCAATGATCAATTCCATGCAATTAAATTGTCAATACGTCATCCAAATAAGCGTGTACACAAATTCAATAAAGTGATACACATGTGAGAAACACAACTTATACACGTGAAAATATAACAAGTGGTTCGCAATTTAGATGAGCAGGTGAACTCTCATTCGCATCTAACATGTAAACCATATCAATCGTCACCCGAAGTGTCTTCCATCCTATTTTATTTGAGTTTTCACCCTTGTATTTGGAATGAGTTTATCAACCGATTAGGGTATAGTAATTACTGGTAAATAAGACATACTTTAAAAAAATAATCTCCCAATAAACCATAGTACTAAATTAGAGTTCATCCAAAATTACAAGTATATTATTTAATCCATTACCTTTTAGATTAAATAATTTGATTTGTTACTCAATTGTCTCCATGCCAAGAAAATCCACCCCAAGGTCTCGCTTTTCACCGAACACCAGAAGCAGCAGTCATTTCTCATCTTTAACTCGATTTTCCGGTGACCATGTTTTCCGACAACCGGCAATTTGGTAGCTCCTCCGTTGCCTTCCCCGAAGATCATCTCACTCCTTTTCCCGAAAACGCCGATTTCTTCTACGGCCATCTGATTCCTCCGCCGGCAATCGATCCTCAGCCTCCGCATTTGCCGCCGCAGAAACTCCGGCCGATCAGACGCAGCGCTCGATCTCTTATTCACGACCATTATAGCTCCTTCGACGCATTCGTTCAGAGTATCAAAGGCTGTACATCCCTGGAATTAGGGTTTATGCCCGAGTCTCAGCTGCCATTTCCCGACCTCCAACTCCGTTCCCCTACTCCTGAGGCCGGTGGTGCCGATGATATTTCGGCGGCATTGCGACGAATTAATCCTGTAGAAGGTTTCGATTCCATCAATTCGGAGTTGAAGAAACAGATTCCTCCGTTGGATTCTACCAGGTCCGATCGTCGATTTTTCCCCCTTTTACTTTCATTTTTAGGGTTTCGATTCTACTATGCCTAATTTCACTTTCTGCGTTTTATTGTTGATGCTTCTGATTTCATGCGAACGAGCGATATGGTGATTTTTTGGATTTGGGATTTCATTGCTCCCATTGCTACACTAGTAATGGACTATCACTAACTCAAGAGTATCAAATAGGCTGAAATTGCTACTTTGTGAGCCTTTCTATTATCAAGAATCTAAATTGAATGTTTGCCACTAAAAGCGTTTTATGACACTGTTCATATGATACATGTTAACACTTTGAATATGGTCCTCCTTGTTCAAGTTAAATTTTGGTTTCAGTGGTAATTTAGTTGAAGAAAATGCAGATGATTTCCTGGTGCAACTGATTTGACATATTTGCTTTTATTGGCTAACTACTCACAGTTCATCTTCAGAGGACAGTGGTGCTTATCCAGATTCAGCTGATGTTAAAAGAAACCCTAGTCACAGAAAAAAGAGGAAACGAATGGAATCCTTTTTGGAAGATCTAGTGATGCAAGTGATCAATAAGCAAGAGCAGATGCACGAGCAATTAATTCAAGTGATAGAGAAAAGGGAGGCAGATCGAATTATTAGAGAAGAAGCTTGGAGGAGACAGGAGATTGAGCTTGCAAGCAAGGAGGAAGCCATTAGAGCTCAAGAGGCGTCTCGTAGTCTAGCTCTCATCACCTTCATTCAGAATGCAATGAGTGGTCACGAAATCCAACTCCCCCAACCGCTGAAATCTTCAACCTCTGAGGAAGAACACGGTGAAATTCAAAGCCAGAGCTACTCAAGCAACAAGAAATGGCCAAAATCCGAAGTTCAGGCACTCATAGCTCTTCGCTGTGCATTTGATTTCAGGTTTCGGGATGCGGGTTCCAAGAACTCACTATGGGAAGAAATTTCGTTCGGGTTAGCTAAGATGGGATTTAGTAGAAGTGCAAGAAAATGCAAGGATAAATGGTTATACATCAACAAGTCCTACAAATCAGCCTTTAAAAAGGGCAAAACACGCCATGAGAACGCCAAGAGCTGCCCTTATTTTCAAGAGCTAGAGATCCTCTATAGGAACGGGTTCATACGATAAAGCTAGTCGCTCTTTGCCTTTAATATGTGTTTGCAGAAGGTAACCAAAGCATTTCGGTTCGTATGGAAAATGATCCAATCTTATTTAGTAGTAGAATTCAAGAGAAAGGTGATTCTGTGATTGGTTGAGGTTCATTTCTGTACTTATCCTTTGATTGAAACTTCTCAGCCTGCCCGAAAACCGAATCCTACAATTTGTTGACATCAGAACAAGGGTAAGTGTGAATTTTTGTTTGATCTTCATTAATCAAATTAATGAAACTTATCCTTGTCTTTGGCTAATCATAGTTAATCTCAGTGTTTTGCTTATCCTAAGCTCCATGTAAGTCATCTGCATATTGTCATGCTCAGTGCTGCATTCAACATTGCCCAGTTTTGTTTCTTATGTTGGATAGCTAACTCAGTTTCTGACCTGACTTGTGACTCTCTATAATTCAAGATTCTATGATCTGAGCCCTCTTTATAGTGAGAACTCTGTGAAATTTTACAACTTTGAATCAGTCTGGTGACTACATAGCATTGGATATTTTAGAGGAGAGCGTTTTTTTTTTTCCGTTTCCCTCATGGAGAATCGGAGGGATAAAGATGTAGACACCATTGGCTTAACATAGAGGGGTGCGACCGAGAGACCCAAGGAGACAAAAAACACAAAACACAAAACAACAGTAACAAGTAAAGAACGAAAACAAGAACGAGAACAAGACCAAAGATAAGACAAAAACAGAAGCAAAACGAAAACAAAAAACACAAAAGCAAACACGAAGAATCAAAAGACCAAAACAATGCTAGAAACCCAAGCTGCCAAGACCCCAACTAGCTGTTGTCTACCACCTGTATCTTCTCCCTCCACCTGTCTGGTGACTACATAACATTGTATACTTATGAGAGCTTTTTTCGTTTCCGTTTCATGTCACAAATTTGAAAACTCATTTCTAGTATAAAAATTTTAGTAACTATACACTTTTTTTGGTCATTTTCCGTATACATTTGTCCTGGTCATTTTCCGTTTTCGTTTATGTGTAACATAAGTTATATATGTTGATGTAGAATTTAGCAGCTCATAGTAGTAGTATAGTACTAAGATCAAGTTGTATAACATCAATAGGTCATGAGCTTGAAAATTACCATATGATAGAATAAATGACCATAGATTGTTGACTTGATTCATCAACCGGTCACGAATAAATCAAACCCTTTTTGAGGCTTGAAGATTTTTAAATATTGAATTGAATCTCTCTTACTAAAACTTCAACCTTTTTTTAGCTCCAAGGTACTTCAAACTTAATTGAATATTTCTTGTTGAAATTCAATTTTTTCAGATAGGCCAACGAATCTGATCACCTTTTGACCAATATACAATTCCTCCTCATTGTTTAATTGCTACTCACATTCATTGCATTTTCTTTAACTTTCCAAGGAGAACACATTAATTAGAATGGATTATTGAAGGGACTTCTAATATTAATGTGAAATCAATACAATCCTTAATTAATATCAGAACTTCAATAGACTTGAAAAATCAATGGCCCAGCATGTCTTATTGACTCCACATAACAGATTTTGACCCTCCAAGTCCTTTGTCTCAAATGTTGTTTTCCACTATAATTTATAAACAAACACTACCTTTTTTTTTAAAAAAAATTACCATTTCATTAAGGTCACGACCCTAGTTGCTGGTTAGGCCGGTTCGATGGCTCTATATAATTTAGCAGTTTTTGATCTCTTTAATCCCGTTCTTGATCCGAATGAGGTTAAGAATGAATCAAACTCGTATCAATGTTTGTTTTAACTAAGATATGAGAATGGATGATTCTCATACCAACAAAATATAGTAAAATTCATACCCATCTTAAAATTAAGGTATAGGTGATTTCTATTCCAATCCAATACTTTATTTCAACCCGATTTTTGGTATAGAAACAAACGAATCCTTATGAGAAAATAAACGTGACATCAGGAGGAACCGACCTTGGAACCGGACGGAATCAGAAAACCGGCCTAAGGTCGGTTTCGGTTCCGGTTTGATGGTCCAATGGAACCAGAACTGGACCCGTGTTCATTCAATACCTCATTCCAACCCGATTTCTGGTATAGAAATAAACGACATTTTATAAGATAATAAATATGACATCATTTTGTTTTTTGGTGAATGGTTTTTGGAAATGCAATTGCCACGTGGAGTCCACCTTTGTCCCCGGAGGCCTCTGCATATTTTCCTCCTTCTGCCTCTCTTTATTTGCCCTCTCTCTCATTCACACTTCACAAACTATCTTCTCTTCTCCTTCTTTCATCTTCTTCTGTTAAATCATTTCTCTCCTTCACACTTTACATGGAACGTGGAGGCTTCCATGGCTACCACCACAAGCTCCCTAGGATGATCAGCTCTTCAGGTAATCTTTCCTCATCTTACATTCATAGATCTCCATTATCATCCTTTCAAGATTCAACAAAAAGTTTTCATCTTTGAATTACTAAGTCTATGACCCAGTTTAGCAATAACTTATACATACAAGCACTAAAGTTTTCATCTTTGAATAACTAATACAATGGTGGGTTGATTCTAATGCTACATATGCATGCAAAAATAGTCTTATCTTCTTCTTCTTGAATGAAACAGTAAAAACAAATCAAACCCATACTAAAAAAATAAAAACAAGGCTCTAGCTGTCTCACATGTTTCATCTTCTACATGACCCACATTTTCAGTTTTTTTTTTGTATGTTATTTTTATTATTTGGGTTTGGTTTTGTTTTGTTGTTTTTCTGTCTCTGCACTTGCTTGTGTATATACTTAAAACTTTTGTTGGAACTGATGTGAGAAAGAAAATGAAAAGAAAGCAAAAGGGCAGAAGTAAGTGCCAATGGAGGGGATGATGAAATTTGAAACCAATTTTTATTTCTTTCTCAAGGCAACGGCCATAAGGGTTTTGCTCCCAAGTGTCATGCATGCACTTGTATGTTTAAAATTACACCCTTTCCAAATTTCACAATCCACGTGTCTCTCTCTCCTTCCTCCTCTGACCTAAGCCACACTCCCACCTTTTCCACTACTCTCTTTGTGTTGGGTAGTTTTGGATCATGGGTTACATTCATCTAGTCTTGAATTTTTCATCTTTGACCACAATTTAGAGTGGTAGACAGCTAGTCACCTGGACAGACAGACGGTTTTGCGGGGTCTTTGTGGCTTGGGCGTTTATGTTCTTCTTTCTGTTTGCTTTTGTTTTTGTTTTTGTCTTGCGGGTCTTTGTTGTTTTTGGTTGTGGTGCCTTGCTTTTGTTGGCCGGCCAGGATGTTCCTTCGGGCCTTTCGGTGCACTTCCCCAGCGTTGAGCTAGAGGGTGCCCCCATCTTGACCCTCTAGATTTTCCGGTAGGGAAACTGTACTGGGTCAATATTGTTGTTGTTGACCATATTAATTTAGAAAAAAAAAACTACTTGAAATTGGTGAGCTGGGTTGGTTGATTAAGATTATTGCAATTTTGGGTCATTTGTTGCAAAGATATCAATATATCATATGAGATTTGAGTTATTTTCTTTTGGGTCATCTAAACTGTGTATGCAAATGATCAATAAAATGTTTGAATCACCTTTCCTTTCAACTAGTACATAGATATGCCTAACATTTCAGCTTCAAACTGCATATGTAACACTTTTTATTGTTAAATGCTTAGCTCAACTCTAAGGTTTCATTCATTAGTTTTATATATTGTTTGTTAGTTGTCAAAATGCAAATTTGGATCCCTGTTCACTTTACTCTTTTCCTTTCAAGTATTGGGTTTCACTCATTGATAAATTTGGATTCAAATTTTCATCTTCTGTTGATTGATAGACATGACCCAACAAGGGCAGCTTGCAAGTGATCATCACATGATGAATGGCAAAACAGTGCCTAGTGTTGATCACCACAATATGATGATGGTCCATGGAACAACAACCAACGGCAGGATGATGCCTCATGATCATCAAATGCTCAACCACAAGTCCAATGCCGAGGACCCGAACGAGTGCACGGTGAGGGAGCAAGACCGGTTCATGCCGATAGCGAACGTTATCCGGATCATGCGAAAGACGCTCCCTCCCCACGCCAAGATCTCCGACGACGCCAAGGAGACGATCCAAGAATGCGTCTCGGAGTTCATCAGCTTCATAACGGGCGAGGCCAACGAGCGGTGCCAGCGCGAGCAACGCAAGACGATCACCGCCGAGGACGTCTTGTGGGCCATGAGCAAGCTCGGGTTCGACGACTACGTCGACCCGCTCACGCTCTACCTCCACCGCTACCGTGAGATCGAGGGCGACCGAGGCTCGATTCGAGGTGACCCGCTCGTGAAACGGGCTTACGAGGCGTATCCCCCGGTTTTCCACATGGCGCCACATCATCCTTCTGGCGCAGGGTACTATGGACCAATGGCTCCTGTGCCGCCACCGTGTAATGGGTGTAGTGGTGGTGGTGGTGGTGGTGGCAGCGGGTCGGGTCAGCCCGGGTTTGAGCCTTATGGGCAGCAGAATAAAGGGTGAGTGAAGTGTTTGTAAGGGAGTATTGGAATGTTGCTAACATGCTTGTTTGGTATCAAACTTGAGCTAGTTAATTTGTGTTTGTGTGTGTGGTTTAGAGTAAAGAAATCTGAGTTGAGAAGTGAAGAACATTGTAGTTGTAGTTTGTTTGGTTAGGGTATTGAACTTGAGGAAGGCTAATGGATTATGAATTTGGATTAATTAGCATGATTTTATTGCTTCATTTTTCTTGCATCTATCTACTTTTAAGTTTCAAGTTTGTTTATTTTGTTGTTCATAGTTTCTAGTGTGTATCTACCTACAATTTCACTGGATTGATTGGCCTTTCAGCAAGATCAACCATAGCTACTCGTCTGAGACTTAGTTTATCCGTTGGGCACTTGGGCTTGCTAGGATCATATAGTTTTTATCTTGATAGGTTAGGTTTTTATTTTATTTGGGTCATATGATGACAATCCAAAGTTCAATTTGAAAATATATGGCCCATATTCATGGGACTTTTAAGTTGTGCCTGATGTTTGCTTGTTATTCTTGTGATCATGAATACCCTTGTCAGAATATTAGGCTCAATTCATAAAGAAAATATTGGCCCACGTTTTTTGCATAGACCAAAATTAACAGGCTCTAAAAATGTATTCTCTAGCATCAAGGATGTTTTGATAATATAGAATTTGGTTGTTTCAAATACACTTATGGTTGTAATCAAACCGAACCAAGCCAAGCCAACATTAAATTGCTCAGGCTCGGATTGTTTAAAAATAGGCGAGCTCGTTTGAGCTCAAAATTTTGTTCGGGCTCACTTGATTTGTTAAAGTGCTCATTGAGCTCAAGCTCGGGAGTTAAGTTTGTTTGTGAGTAAATTAAACAAGCTAAAATGTTTACATGTTCTCAAATTAATACAGACAAGTATGCCGCTCATTTGGGATTTTCGGTTTAAAAACTGAAAAATAAACAAAATATGTGTAATATTATATATAAAAGGGTGTCAAAAGCAATTTACCAAAAAATATAATGATGTTATATATATTCAAGCTTGTTCATGGGTATATAATCGAGGTTGTTCACGAATATATAATCGAGCGTGCTAATGAATATATAACCAAGGTTGTTCACGAATATGTAATCGAGTGTGCTAATGAACAAACAAACCAAGTTTTCTTGTGTTTATGTTCGGCTCGTTTATATTTCGAACTGTTCAGACTCAGCTCGTTTACAAATCGAGTAGAGAATGAACGGGTTTTAACCGAACCAAATACCGAGTTTTTCATGAACGGCTTGGTTCATTTACAACCCTACTTATTTCATTGTTTGTTCTAGTATTCTTGGATGAGATAGAAATAAGTGTAAAAAACAAGGAAGCATGATGCTTAAACCAGCAAGGCACTATAAGGCAGAGCAGACACAAAATTGAGAAGTTCCTAATTTATATAAGTTTTTCTTATACCAAAAATCAAACTTTCAGAAATTAAATAGTACTACAAGTCTACAACTAACAAAAAAACCCTTCAGAGCAGACACACAATTCAACCTCATTCAACTCAGTGAGATCAGTACTTGAACAACACACTGAGAGTAATGTATATAATCCCCTAATCAAGACTTTGATCACAAAACTTGAAAGTAATTCTAGTCCTCACAATCCAATCTGTTAAGCCTCGGGATTCTGAAAAATGCTCTTCGTCGGATGAGATTGTTGATTTTGATGCTTCAAAACTGAAATAATAGACAAAATTTAGACGTGACTCACAAACTAGAAGGTGTTGAAGGTTAATCTTTCTCAGGTGTATCAACCTTCTACTCAACGTCATCGCGTTTAGCTGGTTCTTAATCTTCATTTTCCCCATCATTGGCCTTGGGAGAAATCTTGATCTTCTTTTGGCCTTCAGACGAATTCTCTGTGTCCTCTGATTTTTCATCTGCAGCTTCTCTCCCATTCTCATCAGCCCCAGCTTCACACCTTTTCCGTTGAGGAATCACTTTAAAGAACGAAGCTTTCCAATCTCTCGTTTCCATGTATGTGAGCAATATCTCCAACACTTGATTAACAGTAAGAACCTACAATTCACATCAAATCAAATACAAGACATAATATAAATCTGATTATTGCATTTTCTTGTTGCAAGACTCCCATAACTACATTTGCTAGTTTTCACTTTACTACTAATCCCCCAAATCATCAAGAATTATGCAGTATAGCTAACTGAACATTGTAGAAGAGAGAACATAAGCTATGATGATTATTATTGTCACATCTTGACCAAAAACTATTACACTACAGTTTGACAGGGATTTCACACTGAACTAGATCAAAATAAACCTTGTTCAGAAGCTTCATCATGCAAATCTTAATGGAGGTATGCTTGCATTATAATATGACATTAAAGATGCAAAAATAACAAGCGTGTGAAGCAAACAATTCAACATTTTATATTGCTTGACAATGAACAGCAAAGAAAGTAATTTGAACAGACCTGAGAGCTAGACATCTTCAAGTAACTCCCAATAGGTAGCTTGGCTGTACGGATCCCCTCCTCCTGTGCTTTCTTTAGAGTTATCCCTTTCCATCGGTTGCGATCAACCAGACCACCAATAATGTAAATATCATTCAAATCCAGATCATCCAAAACGGTTTCTGCATCAGCAGTCAAATACACTAGTTTCTCCTTACGATCCTGCAAGGCTTCAATGTACGATTTCGTCTCTTTCTCCACCATCCACTTATCAAATCCAGAGATCGCGTTCAACTTCTCCCCCATTTGTCCGGTGTAACCGGTTAGCCACAGGTGCGCAGGGGAAGCAGATTTTGAATTGACGGCATAGCAGTACAGTATCTAATGAAATTCAAATTTAATAACTGGCGAAATTACATGATTAAGCTGAAACTGGGGATTTAGGAAAGAAATTGAGAAATTACCTGCTGAGAGAGGCTGTTCATCTCGGTAGGCGACATGAGATGAGAGAACTGGAAATCGATGACGACGTTCTGGCCATGGAGTTTCGCGTGAGTGAGCCGCTGAATCTTCTTCTCCTTTTCCTCCGATCTCTTGTCCATTCTCTCCTTTCTGAGGCACTTCCTTGACTCGAACAACTGGAGCTTTTCCTCCTCGGAAGCTGTTGAAAGCTTCTCCTCCCATTCAAGGCGCTTCTCCTCTTTCTTCTTTAACTTAAGCTCCTTCTCCTGAGCCTTCTTCTCCGCCTTCTTCTCTTCCCATCTCTGCTGCTTAAGAAGTTTCTTCTGAGCGTTTTTTGATAACTGTACCTTCTCTGGTTCTACTGGATTTTGCTTGATTTCCTCCATTGAAACGATTCTTACTCGAGCTCTGGGGGTTTAGCCGTTGAAGAGTTTAGGTTACGGAAAATGTGAGGGTTTTGGTCTCACACAAAGTTCTGCCGCTTATTTTTTGTAGTAGGCAATGGAAACTCACAGGAAACAAAACGACGTCGTCACCATACGTCTCTTTTCTTTTCGTTTTCGGAAATTTCGCTTTATAACCCTAAGATTAAGATAATTTCTTGTGGTATCCTACAAATATTTAAATTTTGTGTAATAAATCTCAAGTTTTAATAAAAAAATTGTATATACCCAAGTGTTAACTTTTTAACACATAAGAATAAGATACTATGGGGAGTTGATAAATATAATTATTTTAATATATTTTCTCTTATCTTCTTTCCCAAATTTTTATTTTTTCATGAATTACACAATGTGTTGATGTGATATTGCTCTATTCTTCAAAAACAAAGATTAATTAAGAACAAATTTCACTTAACGCATCAAAAACTTCTTTCATGTGTTTATTTTTTGCCCTTGCCTAATATCACTATCAAACCACAATTCATATCATGAGTTGAGTTTAATAATATATCACATATATAGAGTACATATTATATACTAGTACAAATTTTTAAAAATTAATGGTTGTCATATTAATATGGACAGAGAGTCGAAGACATTAATTTATTTTTTGATAAATAGGGTTTAACCATCGGTGACATATTTTTATCTTTACTTTGATAAGCTATAAATCATGGCTAAACCCTATTCATCAAAAATAAAAACTTAACATTGTAAATGAAAAACTTAATTTCCACTTTCTCAATTTACTTAATCCTATTTATCATAAAAATTAACAATTGGATTAGGGTAAATTTTTTAAAAGTTGAGAGTTACCATGTGAATTTTTTTTTCTTTTTTGACAATGTAAGAGACTAATTTATCAAACATGTCTGAAAATTAAACGATCAATAAAACAAATAGCTAGACAAATTGACGAGAGTTTGAGAACGAGGGAGTACGACACATCCATGGATTAGAAGAGATCTAATATGAGCATAGAGTCCTAAGGAAGCAACACTCTCATGTGAATGTACAACGAAACCTTCTAAGAAATGCTCCATCTCAAGGAGCCCATAAGAATCACCTGACCAAATGGTTGTATCTCAAGAAGCCCACAGGAATCACTCGACCCATCCTCGTATTACTCTCGCCCATGCACGCTTAACTTTTGAGTTCTTTATACTCACTTAAACCTAAAAAAGAAAGAGCTCTTGTTGACATGGGGAGCACCTCAATCCCTTATAAATTATCGGGGTGTTACAATCTCCCCCACTTAAATACTTGACGTCCTCGTCAAGGCCCAAGCACCGCCCTCTAGGTCGAGTGACCGCCCATCGGGCCAAGCCAACTTGTAACCTAGAGTCGGCTCTGATACCATTTGTAAGGCCTCAAGTCTTTAGAAGCGCTATTTCATGCCAACCCGAGAACTTCCTAGGAGGTCACCCATCCTAGTACTACTCTCGCCCATGTACGCTTAACTTTTGAGTTCTTTGTCCTCACTTGAACACAGAAAAGGAAGAGCTCTTGTTGACATGGGGAACACCCCAATCCCTTATAAATTATCGGGGTGTTACACCTCATATATTATTTGAAAAAATATCATATAACCCAAACATAATTATAAACCCAATAATTGTACTGCCAATGGAAAGGTGATGTCATGGCTTGCCTTATACATCTAGTGATAATCAAACACAAATGTTGAACAAATTATTGATAAAATACGACACTCGTTGAATCCAGTGAACGTATCATTTGGAAGAGCTAAGGGCATCTCACACTGATGAGGTATTGTCGTAATCGTTAATACCTATCAAAGAAATCTTAACTAACCAAACTTAGTAGTGTGGTAAGTAAGGAACGGTCCCACAAAGACTCATGCATTTGTGCTTTTACTTGCGTTTCAAGTAATAGTAATAAGGGGGAGGGGGTTTGGATGATTGAATCATTATGAAAACCTAAGATGCAAAGTAAAATCAAAGTATGTACGAATGCAAGTATGTTTGTAAATGTAAAGTATGAGAAATGCAAGTTTAACTAATTAATATCCATCATAAGCACACTTATTGATCATTCATTCTCTTTTTGATCATTACCCTTGAATAATCCATCGTGGAATTTTGATCCAAACTTCAATTTTATTTATTATAACTACTAGTCTAACAATCCTAACCATTAACAAACTAGAAGACCTTCTAGGTTCAATTAAACAACTACATGAACACTCAAGTATCGATAGAGACAAATTCCTTAAAACAACTAATCGTTGAAGTTATTTGTGAATTTAATCAGACCAACCAACCCTAATCAAGTATAGACTCTACTTTAACCAATTAATTCCTACCGGTTCTTAATCAGTTTAGTTGTAAACTAATCTAAAAATCTTATTAGGCGGCTAAACCAACAAAAACATAGACCAACTTTATTCAATCAAGCAAAAGAATAAACTCTATTCAACATTATTAAGAATCAATTAAACCTTGTAATATTTAGCAATCTATAACTTCAATTAACTAATTAAACACAAGAGAAATTAGTTACACATAATTAGAATAAAAAACTTACTATAAGGTTCCAAAGTCTTTATTGGTAAAAAAAGCTCTCAAGAACAAAACCCAAATTCCAAATTATAATTGTAATAATGATAAAATATAAAACTAAAGGTTTTTTTTAAAATAGCTCCAACATAAACACCGAAAGATATCCAAACATATAATAAAACTATTCAAACACGGTCATCCCAGAGTAGGTAAAAAATCTCATGTGACACGGGGAATTGTGCTGCCTGGCTCCACATTACGAGGTCACGCTTTTCTCCTCATGCGTGCACTTTATGTATCTGTTGGAATTGCATGGTTTGGTCTAAAATTACGCGGCCGCGCAATTATCTACCAAGCTCGTGCAATTTCCTCGATTCATGATTCAAGTACATTCTAGGGACTGTTTTGACTCCCTTCGAGTTGGAATTTGGACTTGGATTAAAAATATGAATTGTATCTCTTTGAATTATATTTCCAGTGATACCAAAATTAGACTGATCATACCATTATATCTCCCAAACGAAGCATTGCGGGATAGAGGTGTCGAAACAACAACTCCAATACATGACTCGAATCTAAGCGTTCTTTTTCCCACAACCTCTAGGGCCTTAATGATCATCAAGTAACCTGCCCATCCTTGGAAAATACACTTGAACATCTCTAATCTTGAATCCTCCAACTTAAGATGGCTCAGAACTCCGTGTAATCGATCCCATCTCCTCATGAAGCCCTAAAAACATGAAAGTTCATGAGTAGACACCGAAATGCAAACAATACAAAAATCACATAAAATTCAAGAAACTAGCTAGGTTTTAAGCATATATATACCCTAAAATTAACACCTAAAAACATGTTATCACCCACCATGGGTAATAAAGCCAAATTTGGCCTAGGAAGTACACCCATGGTAAGGCAAATACACAAACTTCAAGAGTTCAAGATAAAAAAAAATGGCCTTTAATTTATGGATGCCAAATTTGGCTCCTCGTTGTGGTAGGCTATATGATGGGGCCCACATATATATTTTTATTATTTTATCATGTGATCTTAACATGTATGAATTAGTTAATATATTATAGAGCATTATTCATAATGTTTTTAATTGTAACAATTATATTATTACAATGGTCTTATTGTGACATTTCATTTGAGCCTACTATTTAATATATATACAAATAATTTTGTGCTTTATTTTGTACTTAAATGAACTAATTTATTAATAGTTTCATTAAAAATCATATTTGAAAATAAATTTCAAGATGAGAAAATTGTACTAGTAATGTAGCAGGAAATCGGAGGACATCGGCAAAATACTTCATGAACAAAGTATGTGCAACACCTTCTCGATCACAATGAATAATTATGTGGCCAATAACTGCACCTCACTTTGTGGATCGAACACCATCCTCTTCACGTTGAAATGTTCCGCCAAAAGAAGGTTGATGTTAGCATATTTACCAATCGTTATATCTTCCTCTTCATCAAATGAAACTAATACGTAATAATAGAGTTTAAAAGTTCCATTTGAGGATAAAGAAAAGGATGATATTTGGGATGGATCCATTGTAGTAGTGAAATGAAAGTGATAGAGGTGAAAATAGAAATGTACTGAAATTGAGGTGATGAAAACGAAGGAGATAATATGCATGTATGTATAGATTTTTTTTGAACTATAGTCGTTATTCACAATTATTATAATACTACTTTTTTAAATCAAATATAATAATGTTATCTAAACTAGTCGTTTTAGCCACCATTTTGGAATATATTACGACGGAAAATACATAGTAAAATAGTAAAACTAGTTGTTAGAATCAAAATTTAAAATTTTAAAATACGAAATTTGGCCTATGGTGGGAGTACTTTTTTTATGGTAGGCTAAAAGAAAATTTGAAAGGGAATATGCTCATTTTGGTAGGCCAAAAAATTTTAGCCTTTGGTTCTACCAAAAAAAATTTTAGCCTTTGGTGTATGATGGGAGTTTCTCTAAAGGTAAAGTACTTTAATGAATCCAAATAAAACTTGAAAATATATTACAAAATGTGTAGGCAAAATTATGGTATCAAGGTACACCATCGAGTGCAAAAAATAAAGATAGCTTGCCCGTAGTATGACTCAACTGCAAAATTATATAAATATGAAATAAAAAATAAGTATTTAAGGATCAGATAGACTGATAGAGTAAAATGAAATAGCACAAAGATACAGAGAAATGACATTGGCGACTAAAGGTTGGATTGATTGGTAGAGTTGATGATTAAGGTGGTGATATTTTTATGAAAAAAGGCATAAACTATAAATAATAATAAAATATTTTATTGAAGTTATTTTAAACGGTGGATGAAAACAGATTTGTTAAGGTTAGAAAATCCTTAAAAATATGTTTACAATTGTTAAGGTTAGAGTTATCTAAAGGTAATTTCAACTGATTCTTGTTAAGGTTAAAAAATCCTTTTTTAAAAAATATTAGAGTTATCTTGTAACACCTCAAAGATTTATAAGGGATTGAGGTGTTACCTATGTCAAAAAGAGAGCTCTTTCTTTTCTGGGTTCAAGTGAGTACAAAGAACTCAGAAGTTAAGCGTGCAAGGGCGAGAGTAGTACCAGGATGGGTGACCTCATAGGAAGTCCTCGAGTTGGCATGTGATAACGCTTCTAAGGCCTCGGGCTTTACAAATGGTATCAGAGCCGACTTTAGGTTACGAGTTATCTTGGTCCGGTGGACGGTCACTCGACCCAAGGACGATGCTTGGGCCTTGACGAGGACATCAAGTGTTTAAGTGGGGAGATTATAACACCCCAAAGATTTATAAGGGATTGAGGTGCTACTTATGTCAACAAGATCTTTTCCTTTTCTGGGTTCAAGTGAGGAAAAAGAATTCAGAAGTTAAGCGTGCAAGGTCGAGAGTAGTACCAAGATGGGTGACCTCTTGGGAAGTCCTCGAGTTGGCATTGGATAACGCTTCTAAGGCCTCGGGCTTTACATATCTAAAGTTGAGAATTCATTTGTAAGTGATTCTTGTTAAAAAATTCAAATGAGAATTTGTAAAAAGGAATAGTTTAGAATTGATTAACATTTATTCACAAAGATATCACAATTTGGAAATCAATCTTTACGTTAGTTAGTTTTTTATTTACATATATAGCTTTTAGAAGGCAACACACTTTTGTAGTTTCAATTGCTAAGAAACAACTCCCCTACGAAGCTCATTAGATATCATAATGTTGTTTTCTTGGAATCAATGTCACCGACCCAATGTGCATCGTTGCATCCCTTTACCTCAAGTTTTACATAACAATCGTAAGAATCTTTTAGTAGTACCCCACATATAGCGGAGGACCCCTTTGACTATTGCCCAATGCTCCTTCCCCAAATTGGCTACGAACCAACTTACGACACCAACTACGTAGAAGATGTCAAGCCCGATGCACACCATGGCTTACATAAGGTTATTAACTGCTGATGCATTTGGAGTATGCTTTATTTCCACCTTCTCTTTGTTTCGTCCATCTATTTATTATGGTCAAGATCCTTGTTTGAAAAATGAGCTAACATTCATCCATTAATTTTTATAGACGACGTTGGTATATTAATTTTGCATAATTTCCCCCACGTTATAAACCAGACATGTATTTTTTTTTTAAATAGCATTTTCCAACTTCATAATTTAGATTTTAGAGCACTTTGACTAGAGTACTACTAATAGTTCACTAGATCAAGTGATCTTCATCCTAAGAATTTGTCTGATGAACCTAAATCATTCATGATGAACCACTTGCTCAAATATTTCCTTAGAATAGCTATTTTGTTGCGATCATGACCTACAATTAACATGTCATCAACATAAAGCAAAAGTATGAGAAAGTTGCCATTAACATACCTCATTGTGAAGATGCAACTGTCATTCTTGGGTTTCTTGAAGTCATGACATGAAATGCCATGAAAAAAAAGTAAAAACTTTTTGTACCATTGTTTTGATGCTTGTTCACACAAACTCTTTTTTAGCTGACATACCATATTCTCCTTGCTTGGGACTACGATTCATTCCAATTGCTCCATGTAGATCTCTTTCTCCAAGTCACCATGGAGAAATGTCGTATTGACGTAAAGTTGCTCAATCTCCAAGTTTAGAGTAGTTGATAGACCAAGAAAAACTCGGATTAAAGACATCTTCACTACTAGAGATAATATCTCTTCAAAGTCGACACCTTTCTTTTGATTGAATCCTTTTACAACCAATCAAGACTTGTATTAAGGCTTCAAATTTCTCTCCTCTGACTTGATTCGATACACTCATTTGTCTTCAAGGTTCGTCTCACTTTAGGAAACTTCATTAGCTTGTAGGTGTGATTCTCATGCAAAGATTGCATGACTCATTTCCTCTCCTCCTTGTGAGTGTCATTGATGACCTTTTTTTATAGGTTTTAGCCCCCTCCCACCGGCGAGGCCTCGATCCATGTCACATACTCTTATCAACTATATCGTGTAGAAGTTCTCTTATTTCCATATGATCGTCTAAGAGCTAGCCCCGATGGGGTGCTAGATTATTCGAATGCAATGATTGCATCCCATCTTTTATGGATTCTTTCATTACTAATAGAAAAATAGTACTTCACGCATTCATTTCTAATTAACATACTACCTCCGTTTCACAATTTAAGTTGTTTTTTATTTTGCACATGAATTAAGACAAGCTTAAAATGAAAAAGATGATAATTTAATGTTTGTTTTTATCAATGTACTATTAACTCTTCAACCACTAGAATTGTTTGAGTTAATGAATGTTGTTGGAATGTTAAGTAAATTAAATAGAGTAATGACCTATTTTAGAAAGTTTTACATTAAATAAGGGAAGAAATGACTTACATTATGAAACACCTTTTAGAGCTAAAAACGACTTACATTGTGAAACAGAGGGAGTATTGTACTTTGTTCAGTATGACAATCGTTCATTAATTTTCTATCAAAATCCAACAAACGATGCAAGTTTCGTCCATCTATTTTTATGGTCAAGATCATTGTTTGAAAAATGAGCTAAGGGCATACCTAATGGTGAGCCACATAATCTCCATAAGCACATCAAATACTATTATTTTACTATTTTTCATCTTCCACATCATTCATAATCTTTCATCCTTTTTTCACAATCAACACCTTCCTAATGGTGAGCCCCATGAGCCTCTCTTTTCACTTTTCTCATTTACCAACAATTATTTATTTATTCACACATAATTACAAATATATCCCTATTCTTTATTATATATCATTCTCGTTAGCAAAAAAAAAACTAGGAGGAATACAAGGAGCTTGTGAGGATGTGTAATGCCCATATAAATAGGAAAAAAACTAGGGTTTATTCAATTTAAAACCATCCCTAAAAATCACGGGTAGACCAAAATTGGATAGATATAAAATAATGGGTAAATAAAAACCATGAGTAACCAAAACCATGGTAGACATAAAAAAATTCATATTTTATTTATCAATAATAATAATAATATATAATAATTATTATTATCAATATTTTTATCAATGAATAAAAAATATACAAAATTAGCTTCTATGGATAAATAAATAAATCATGAGTTTTGGTGTAATTTCTTAAAGCTAAAACAATTGATAATGTAAATATATATATAAGTGTATTTTCTTATCCTAAAACAACCCAAAATACAAATTAATTTTAAAATATTTCAAATATATAAAAAATTAGTCTCTATAGATAGATAATTTTTTTTTATGAATTTTGGTGTGATTATTTTATTTTATTTAATAATTAAACTAGTTAAAAATAGATTATTAATTTATTTAATCTATGGCCAAGAAAAATCATGTCCATTGATTATATGTCAGGTGGCACACACCAAGATTGCACTAGATATGCCATGAGCCCCATGATATCAGATCGAATTTCGATCTCTTTTTCATCGATCCAAACACTTCTTCAATATTTTATTATTGTTTTTTACTTGAGTCCCATAATCCCTAAAATTATCACCGATAGACATACCTAACATTAGTCCATTAATTTTATATGGACGACCCTAATTGGTATATTAATTATGCATAATTGCACCCATGTTATAAACCAAGCATGTTTTTATTTTGTTTTTAAATAGCATTTTCCAACTTCATAATTTAGATTCTAGTGCACTTTGGCTTGACACTACTAGTTCACTAGACCAAGAGAAGATATCCACTACCCGTCTTACACAAATCCGGTCCTCTTGCGACTGTTTTTTCTGATCTCATCTAAATCGCAATTTTCCTTTTTTTTTTCAAACATACAAAAATATATATTTTCTTGCATCAGCCATCAGTCGAAATCGTTGAATTTCACTCTCTCTCCGCTCCCCCCTTCCCATTCGAAAATCCTTCTCCCCGCACTCAGAGCACAACCAGCATACGCAGAAGAAGAACAGCAAACCCTAACTCCTCACGCGAAGACGAACACAAGCTGCTCCCCGGATATGGTGTTTGCGTTTATGCGGTGAAGATTGTGTGACAAACCTCCCCTTCGAAAATGTCGCAGAAGCTTAAGCAAGAGCTCACGGATTTGGGATCCAAGCTCGAATCTCCTCCTTCCTCCAACGACGAACTTCTCGAGCTCCTGAAGGTCTGTACACTCTCCATCCTGTTCCTCCTACTTGCTATTGTACTGTATTCTTCAAATTTCTCGATTCATTCTGTTTGAGCTGTTGAATTGTCTCCCGTGCCCATTGTTTTGTCGTGAATTAGGTCTTACTTCTGTGCTCTCTACATGAATTGGTAAATTCAAGGAAGTTGTTTGTTTGCTTCTTCTTGAAGTTTGTTTTTTCAATTAGGTAATTAGGGCAAAGGAACTCTATCTCAAGCTTACTAGGTCAAATGATATTCCTCATTATTTTCTCCCTGTGTGGTGAAACAACTTGACTCAACTGTAGTTCTGCATATACATTTTACCTCCATTTCTGTAATTACCAATTTATCATTATTGAATTAGTTAAAAGTCCTATAAATGCCTCTGAGCAAGCAGAGAAAGAATTCATGAAAGACCTATCTTTGTTGAAATTTATAGATTTAAATGTTAGAATTAAATGTTTGTATGATTGTTTTGGTGCTTTTTTTGACCTTATTGGTGACATATATGTTAGATATTTTTAGAGATATATGGTGATTATACATGCATAACTCCCATGCCATCGAAACTGCTGTAATTGTTCTGTTGTAAATATTGTGCCACGTGTCGATCTGTAAAATTTAAAAAGATATGAAATAAGTTTGATTAATTGCTTGCTCGAATTCCCGCTTCTAGATTTGATGCATTAGCTATTGCCATATAAGTTATCTCGAGGTTAAATGTTTCGCTGGCCTACGTTGACTTTTGATCTCACAACATTAATCAGATATCTTACTTAACTAGGAGGTATTTAGTAAAGTAGAATAGTTTAATTAGGAATGAATTGAAGTTTGTAAAAAAAATGGTGTATCAAAATAACCGAAAAAGAGTACAAGTTAATGTGCTGAATCATGAGCGCTGATGAATTGGAGCAAAATCCCACCTTTTTATTTTCAAGTCATAAGATAGATAAACATATTACCAAATTTGTGAAGATCTAAGAGAAAGTTGGTTTACTTCTATATACAAAGGGAACATTTTCGGTGCCCTAATTCTTGAGGCAATATACATATCCCCGCTCCCATTCATTGATTGATACTTGCTACTTGCTAGAGGTGTTCTGTTATCGATGAATGACCAAAATATCAACAGAGGAGATTTCTATACTCTGGAACCTTCTCTACTGCCTTGAGTTATGCTATGTTATTTGATTATGGTTTCATAGATTTATGATCACTTGGAATGCTGACATGCAATAGAAATGAGACTTTTATATATACAGATTTAACTACATCTAGCAGAGGGTTAGAATCAGGAAGAGAAGTGACAATTATATGTGTTTGGGTCATTGGAGTTCTGTTGTAGAATTACAAGTTGAAGGTCTTTGTGTTTTAATTTTGAAAGCTTGAACTGTGCAAGCTTGAACCGTGTATCATTTCATAACAGTCTGCTGGTATGTTGCCTTGCCTTGTTGTTATTCTTTATGACTGACCCTCACTGACTTTGTGTGAATTGCCATAAGCAAGGATGGTTTGCAATACCTGTTAAACTCTCCACAATTATTTTCCTTCACTAATGGGCATTCTCGTGATCATCCAACATACAATAAGCAATAACATGAAGTAACTTTGTGAGTTATATTCCGCATAAGCAGGCATCAAACTATATATTTCCACGAGGCTTATGTCCCTTTTGGCCTGTTTAAGTCCCTATGTTTTTTTTAGCTTTTTTGGCTGTTCATTGATGAAAAAGAAATCATTCTTCCAATTCGCAGCATGCCACTACCGTTCTCTCCGAGATGGATCAATCTCCATCAGCACCAGTATTGGAGTCAATGCAACCTTTTCTAAAAGCCATTGTCAAGCCTGAACTGATAAAACACCAAGACAAAGATGTTAAGCTTCTAGTTGCATCCTGTCTCTGTGAGATCACTCGGATTACTGCACCTGAAGCACCTTATAGTGATGAGATTCTCAAGGTATGCTTACCATTAATCCAAAATTTCATTATATCCCTCTGCAATTTCTACTTGAAATTGTGAGAATGAACTATGTGTACATGCTATGCAGGACATTTTCAGCTTGATTGTTGGTACATTTAGGGGTTTAAATGATACAAGTGATCCATCTTTTGGGAGAGGAGTTATGATTCTGGAGACTCTTGCAAGATATAGATCATGTGTTGTGATTTTAGATCTTGAATGTGATGATCTCCTGACAGAGATCTTTCGTTCATTTATTGCTGTTGCCAGGTACCATTATCCCTGAATTTTGTACTGTTCTCTATGCAGATTTTTTGTGTTTAAAATATTTTTTCTTCTGCTTTTGCCCTTTTCATCTCGAGAATTACTTTAATGTATTTGGTTGTTTCTGAAGCTCAACCCACTGTAGATAGAAATTTGTAGGATGGGAGTGTTTGTATGATGGGAGTCATGTTTACAGAGCCAACTTTCTTTTTCGAGAGAATTATTGGCTTTAATCATGTTTACAGAATCAGGCAGCATTTTGGTTTCATTCGCCAATTTTAAATTTATTGTGATAACAAACTTAAAGTGCATGATAATGAACATCTTGTCATCATGCTAATTACCACTTCATAATCAGTGTAAGATTCATAAACCTTTGCATCTGCTGATAAGTAGGGTTTTCAAGTCCATAAGACATATTGAAGTGGTTTGTTATGATTTTCAGGGATGATCACCTTGATAATGTTCTTTCATCAATGAAAACAATCATGGTTGTGCTTCTGGAGGAATGTGAGGATATTAATGAAAATATTCTCCTTACTCTCACTTCTGCTTTGGGCCAGAACAAAAAAGTAAGTACATAGGTTCTATGTTGATTGTGTTGTTTAGTTTGGTGTGAAAACATATGTGGCTTTAGGAACATTTTCTTATTAGGTAATTACTTCAAAGTATTATGTGTTTTGTTGTATATTCATGGATTTTTTTCTTTATTATATTGATTTGGGCTATGTTTTGTCTAATCATTGCTAGGAAATTACAGAGGCTGCGAGGAATGTTGCCATGAGTGTCATAAAGGAGTGCACTACAAAACTTGAGCCTACTGTGAAGCAATTAATCGTATCATCGATGTCAGGGGACAGTCGTGCATCGGGTTGCCAAATTGATTATCATGAAGTTATATTTGATCTATATCGCTGTTCTCCTGAGATATTATCTGGGGTTGTGCCCTATCTTACCGGAGAACTATTGGTAATAGTAGAACCAGTGGCTTAGACCTTTATATTCTATGCATATTATGCTCTCTGTGTTCATTGCACAGTTTTTTTCGTGTTTGTTCTTAAAATGTTGGTCAAAATTCATGGTGGCATTTTGATTGCTTACAATATCAAATATATTTGTCTTATTATTCCTATTTCAGGCATTATCTTTTGACAACTTGCTCATTATCCCCTCACCCTAACAGGCTGATAATTCTGAAACTCGTCTGAGAGCAGTGAAAGTGGTTGGAGAACTTTTTGCATTACCTGGACAGGCAATTTCAGAAACATTTCTACCCATACTTACTGAGTTTTTAAAGAGGCTGACTGATAGAGCAGTCGATGTTCGAAAATCTGTTCTAGATTACGTCAAAAGCTGTTTGCTTTCATATCCATCCAGGCCTGAAGCTCCTCAAATATTTGGTAATTTTCACTTTCAATTCTGAAGTGTTTACTATGCTTTGATTATGCTTAGATAACACTTGTCTTGCTCTGCCTTAAAATTCTCAGATGCTCTTTGTGACCGGCTCTTGGACTATGATGAAAATATGCGGAAGCAAGTTGTTGCTGTTGTGTGTGATGTGGCTTGCCATGATCTTGATTCTGTCCCTATTGAAACCATGAAACTCATTGCAGAGCGTCTACGTGACAAATCTGTAATATTCTTTTATCTTTTCTATCTTATCCCCACTTGTGCTTAGCTTTCATGCATCTTTCTTTTAGATTTGATTCATCTTTCCTTTTTCTTAAAAAAAAATTATCATGCAGCTTCTTGTTAAGAAATATACAATGGATAGACTTGCTGAGATATTCAGGCTTGACTGCTCAAGGGGTACCGAAAAACATGGAACTGAATATGATTGGATTCCAGGGAAGATTCTGAGGTGCTTTTATGACAAAGACTTCAGGTAATAGACATGGGTATTTGATAAAGATTAACTGAGAATCTTACTAGTCTGCAAGTTTTGAGTCGGAACCTTAACCGGATGCCTACCTGCCATTGATTTGTAGCAGGCTTTTTCAATATTTCTTGGGGGGCGGGGTCAGTGTGCTTTTTTCACATTCTAATTTTTTCATTTCAATGTTCATTCTGCATAAAAAGGCAACAATAGTGCTATAAGGTCTTTTAGTTCTGTATTTTGATTGAAGAGATATTCCTTTGCTTATTTATATTTGTACTGGATCGGTAGAATGTTTATAAATGATTTTATGCAAGTAAGAGACTGATTCTCCATCCCCTTCTTCGTCTACCACCATTTCCAAAGAAACCTTACCAACGAATGTTATTATTATGACTTACTGCTGTAACCAGCTTTAACAGTTCCATTTGTTTTTAATTTACTGATTTACACTACTCATGGTAAACATGTGACTTAAATTGCAGATCTGATACGATTGAATATTTTTTATGTGAAACCATGTTTCCTACTGAGTTCACCATCAAACAAAGAGTGGGTGCATGGATTAAGATTTTTCCTGGATTGGACAAAGTTGAGGTGAAGGCTCTAGAGAAAATCTTAGAGCAGAAGCAGAGGTAGGCTATTTTGCATTTCCAGATTAGTTGTTTTATACAAATGGTAATGTTCTGCTCAAAAGGTATTCCGAGTGGATTTTTCTACAAGCTTCAAGGGGGTTTTCTATTCTTCATTGCAGATTGCAACAGGAGATGCAAAAGTACTTGACTTTTAAGCAGACAAATAAGGTTTGTGAGTGCTAGGTCATTTGCTGAAATTAATGGTGGAGCTTAAATCATTTGTGGTAGACACCAAAGGTGTTCTAGTTTGGAGGTGAAAGTACGTTTTGCCTCAAAATTATTTTCATTTGCATTGAAATGCATAAAAAGCAATTACTTGTTACATATTTCGATGCACATTAAAGTAATTTTGAGGCAAAATGTACTTTCAATCATAAACTACATGGCCCAAATTTCAATATAATGTTTGTGGTTGTATTTCCTTACAAGATTCTTTGTTCAAATGCAGGATTCTGATGTTTCTGATTCTCAGAAGAAGGGTATACTTTTCTTCCGAGTTATGTCAAGGTGTTTTACTGATCCGGCAAAAGCAGAAGAGAGCTTTCAGGTTCTTGATCAGATAGAAGATGCTAACATTTGGAAGATATTATCAAGTTTTCTTGATCCAGATACTAGCTACGAACAAGCACGTAATAATCGGGTAAGACATAGTAACAAGTCAATTATGATTTGTGGAATTGCTTTTCTTTAGCTATGCTTGTGTTTTGACTTTTCTGTTAGTTGCTCAGTCATTATTACTAAATTTTGTGCATTTAGGATGATATCCTCAAGATTCTTGGTGAGAAGCATCAGCTTTTCGATTTTTTGAGTACTCTATCTGTCAAGTGTTCGTACATTCTTTTCCATAAGGAGCATGTAAAGGAAATTCTCTCAGAGGTTGTTGCCCAAAAATCTGCTGCAAGTCCTCAAGACATTTTATCATGCATGAACACTCTTGTGGTAATACACTTTTCCTTCTATTTGTTCTTTGCTTGAATTATATGCTATATTCCTGGAATTTGATTTATGTGTTTGGTTATACATTGCTTAAAAATATCAATTATACTTTTAGCATAAGTAGCCTTTGAGGATATTTGCTAGATGTTCTGCAGGCTTATCATTTCTGGAATAGAGTGATTTCATGAATGTTTTTGTCTTCCATATGTTGTTATTCCAGATTCTGGCACGCTATAGCCCTCTGCTTTTTGCTGGAAGTGAAGAGGAACTTCTGAATCTACTCAAAGAGGATGATGAAATTATAAAAGAAGGCATTCTACATGTCTTAGCAATGGCTGGTGGAACCCTCCGTGAACGACTTGCATCCTCTTCCACGTTTGTCTCCAGCTTTCCTTTATTCTGACATTTTCATTTTAGCCCAATACTCCAACGGTCACCTGATGACTTTGCCTGACTTGCAGCTCGGTTGATCTTATACTGGAAAGACTGTGCTTAGAAGGGAGTCGAAGGCAGGCCAAGTATGCAGTCCATGCCCTTGCAGCAATTACAAAGGACGAAGGACTCCTATCACTATCTGTCCTCTACAAGGTTCATCTCAGTCACGCTGCCTTAAAACTAGTTCAATATTATCTTAATTTTACCTGTTGAATATAAAACTGGATTAGCTAATCTTTCTAGTTTATATTTTGCAGAGACTTGTCGACATGCTTGAGGAGAGGTCTCATTTGCCAAGTGTACTACAATCATTGGGTTGCATAGCACAGACTGCTATGGCAGTTTTTGTTACAAGAGAGAGTGAAATTTTGGAATTTATCAAAAGCAAGATTCTCCAGAGCGTTAATGTATGTCTGTTCCCTAAAATTGGGTCATGCCACTTTTACTTCCTTGAATTTTGGACATTTGATTTATTTTTTTGCCATTCCATCATACAAATATTCCAGAAAGCAAAGGACAAAAAGAAGGCACGTTGGCAGGATAGAAGTGAACTTTGTCTGCTGAAGGTTGGTTATTTAGGAAACATGCGCTGGATCTTTTTGATTGTGTTTGACTGGGATGTATTCAGATGCAACTAGATCTGATTTTGACAAGTTGTTTAACACATATACAGATTCTTAGGCTAATTACTCGTGTTGCTAATGTGACAGATTTTTGGTATTAAAACATTAGTCAAGAGCTACTTACCTATTAAGGATGCTCATCTTCGTGGTGGAATAGATAACCTCATAGAAATTCTCAGAAGCATCCTTTCTTTTGGAGAGGTTTCAAAAGAGATAAAATCAAGGTAATTTCTTACCTTTGCAAATATTTAATATTTTATTGATTTAAAGTACCGGACTTATTGGAATTTCAAATTTATTTAAAATTTGATGCTTTCTTGCAGTTCAGTTGACAAGGCTCACTTGAGGCTTGCCTCTGCCAAGGCTGTGCTCCGTCTCTCAAGACATTGGGATCAAAAAATACCAGCTGATGTCTTCCATCTGACTGTCCGAGCAATTGAGGTAAATCTGTTAAACAAATGAAAGAGATCTTGACTTCTTTTGAGATTGACCCTTCCAACCCAAAAAAAATTACACACCCTCTGTGATATGGGCAAAAATTTGGTGTTTTTGATGATTTAACTGTTCATTACTTGCTTGTAAATTGTAACCTTTTCTTTCTTGGACTGAGCAGATTAATTTCCCCCAAGCAAGGAAGCTTTTTCGCAGCAAAATGCATCAGTATGTGAAGGATCGTGTTCTAGACGTTAGATATGCTTGTGCTCTCTTGCTTAGCATTTCCGGACCCAAGCAGGAGTTCGAAGAGGTTTTTGTTGCCTTAACTATTCTATACTACCTACGAGCTCGAACTCTTCTAGCTGTCTACTTATTTGCCTTTTCATCCTACTTTTGTCAGTGTAAACGCGATCTTGCTGATATCATTCAGATGTGTCGTCAAGTGAGAGCACGCCAACTTTCTATGCAATCTGATGCAAGTTGTCAGATGCCATATCCAGAACTTATACTACCTTACTTAGTCCATACTCTTGCACATCATCCTTCATTCCCCAGTGTAGAAGGAAACAAGGATGTTAAAGCATTTGAGCGTGTGTATAGGTATGTGCTTTTCAAGTAAACGCTTTATATATCAGCCCAACACCTTGATTTTTGAACTGGTTGCACAGTTAATGGGCTCTGACATATGGTTGCTTGTTTGAATCTACTGTTTATTCATTATTTATGGGATTTTTTTGTTCATTAGAAAAATATCTGAATTCATATTTTTCATGGATTATATGGGTGCATCAAGAGTATGTGGGCTCATAATATTATAAATCTGATTCTGTTTCAGCATCACTTTGAATATTGTTGAATGTTGATTTTCACTTGAGTAGATTTTGGCTTACCAAATTTAAGTTGAAGTGCAGCTTTCAAGTTAGCATCTTTCTTTGAAGGGTGAAACCCTTGTGTTAATTTCTGGGCTTTGACATATTTACTTATTTATTTCTTATTGGTCGAAATCCATTGTTTCAACTGTCAGGATACTGTATCTGTTTCTTTCTATGGTTGTGCGTGGAGATGAAGATGACAAGTCTGAAGTTAAGACTGCTGAAATTGAAAAGGAGAGTATTTCTACAGTAATCACCATTCTTTTACAAATTAAGCAATCAGTGGATGTTCTTAATGCAGAGAAGTGTCAGGTAAGGAACTAAACGTCATAACGAATTTGAGCAGTTAGAGGGAAGATGTTAAGGTCATGAGTATTCTTACCCATTGTTAATTAACCCGCAGAACTCATATGCAATATGTGACCTTGGACTAGCAATTATCAAGCGCTTAGCAAAACAGTCAGATCTTGATCATAATGCAACTGCTTCAGTTTCCCTACCTCCAGCTATGTATAAACCAATTGAAAAGGAGGATGGAAGTGGTGCTGAGGTAGTGATTTACGTACTCTGCAATCCTTGATTTTCTCCTATCTGTGTGTTCTTTTCCCTGAGATTCTGACATTAAAAATCAAATTGGTAAATATCTCTATGCTTTCAAGTCATGTGTTGATGAACATTTTTCTGAATCCCTCAGATTGATTGTTCTTGATAATTGGGTTTTTGTTGACTGATGGCATTCACTTGTGTCATCTATTATACCTGGAGGTTAAAAAAAATGACAATATTTTTAGAGGTATGAGGTATCAGCAAGAACTTTGCTGAATGTAACTTTTGTACATCTGTTTACTCCCATTTTATATATTTATCACATTTTGGGAATGGATATCAGGGCTTTTCTGTTGAAATTTGAATGAAAGTGATTTATGCAGTCTAAATTAATTTCAGCTTTTTCGTGCATGCATGGTTCTCTGGAACATTCATATCTATTGAAATTGTTTTTTTTTTCTGAACAGGGTGGTGAAACAACATGGTTGGCTGAGGATTCCGTCTTAGCACACTTTGAGTCACTCAAATTAGAAGTCAATGGAACAGTATGTCAGGCCTCAATTCATGATTAGCTCCCTATATGCTGTTCATGTATTTGACATATCTTTGCTTTTCATTTATATAGGTTCCTCCAAAGATTGCTGAGGACGAGATTCTAGAAGACGATGAAATGGATGGAAATGAAATGCCTCTAGGCAAACTGATCAAACACATAAAGTCTCAAAAAGTCAAGGCTAGAAAAGCAGTGGGTGAATCTTCACCAACTAAAACAGAGAAGGCGGAGGAGGATATTGATGTTTTGAATCTAGTGCGGGAAATTAATTTGGATGGTTTAGGAATGTCAAATAAATTTGAGTCAAGCAACGGTCATGGCGGAATGTCTGAGAGTATAACATCGGATCATGATTTAAAGGAGGCAAAGAAAAGGAAAGTCGGTGATGAAACTTCAGTTCCTATACCAAAGCGTCAACGATCATCAATTACAAAGAGTCCTTCCAAGAAACCTGTCCGTAGGAGTATGAAGGGTTTCGATTTCCCCTCTGTAAAAGATAAGCTACTTATTCAAGAAGATCACGTACCCAAGAAGTCAGTGTTGCTAGTATCATGCACTAAAAAGAAAATCCAGGGTCCAGTCTCCAATCAGGATGGTGAAGAGGTACACATGAATGAAGAAACTGGTGTAAGCGAAGGGATGGTGTGTTATAAATGTTCCTTATTTCCCTTCTTTAAAGGTTTTTTAGAAGAACACTGCAATGCCTATCTTCTTATTTAAAAATTGTTTTCTTCTGAAGGTTGACCTAGACACTGAGATAAAGGGAAGCAAGTCTCCTAGTGGAGTTAGCAACAAGCGAAAGAGAAGAAGTATTGCTGGAATTTCAAAGGTTCGTAAAAAAGAGGATAAGAAAAAAGAAGAATATAAATTATTCGCGAATTCTAAATTTTTTGGTGACAAATGGCATATTTACTTGTTTTTTGTTGATCGCATCAGTAACCATTATTTTACAAATTTTCTGCTTCATGTACAGAACTTAGCTATGGACAGTGGAATCCATACTACTGATTTGGTTGACTGCAGGATAAAAGTCTGGTGGCCACTCGATAAGAAGTAAGTTTCTAATAGAAAAGTTATGGTGTTAGGTTTTATTTTGAACAAAGAAAATTAAATAATCTTGCTTAATGATAATTTCTCAATAAGATACTTGGTGTAGTTAAACCGACTACAGTATTATATGGTTCAAAGGGAAATTAACATATATTATATATTATTCCCAATGAGCAGGTTTTATGAGGGTTTAGTGAAGTCTTATGACCCTAAGAAGAAGAAACATGAAATATTGTATAATGATGGTGACACAGAAGTGCTTAGTCTAGAAAAGGAGCGCTGGGAGCTCATTCCTGACAATGGCAGGCTTAGTAAGGTATGGCCCACTAATCTACTCTATTGGTTTTCTTTTCATGATTACCCAACTTTTTTTTTCTTTCTTTAATTTTATATTATTTTCTAATCACGATTTCTCTCAATTTGCAGAAGTTGAAGCCTTCAAAAAGTCCTCGTAAAGGAGTGTGAGTATTTTTCTTGTTCATAACTCATTAAGTCATAATTCGTATAATTTTTCTACACAAAATGATTCTATGTTGTCATCATACCTGATAATTTAAACATACAAATGTGTAATTTTCACCCAAAATTTGATGTTTTATAGATCGTCAGACAAAAAGACCAACAAGAATTCAGATGGGTCAGGGTTAAAGAAATTAGATGAGAGGTGAAGTTCTGTAAACTGAAATTTAGGATGCACATACCGTTGGATGTCTCGTTTGTTTTATCCTTACATTGATTTTATCTGAGTGACAGAGAAACTCCCAAGGGTAAAAGAACACAGAGAAAGGATTCAAAACGTAAAGCCAAGGATATTCCAAAAGAAGCTGAGCACGGATCTGATCTTTCAGATTCTGAACCTGCTCCTGCATCTGAAATTGATGCTCTTGACTCGGGTAAGGCCATCAAATTTCTACCAAAATCAACAGGAAGTTTATTTGCTGTTTTTTCTGATCACATTCTTGGGTTGGGTTTTGAGAAAATTTTGATGAGATGAGTATAATACCAGGTATAAGTTCTTTTTGTGGTATTGGAGCGACAAATGAAAACTCATCAGTAACTTTTAAGTTTTATCCTCTAAGATTATCAGCATCATTTTAAATTTCAAAAAAGTAACAGTGCAACACGCTCTGCTCGTGGATTTCCTATTTGAAGTTGGACCGACCATATACTGCTTTTGTTTAAAAAAGTGCATTAGTTAGAATTAATCATCTTGTTTTAAGTTTTAATTGAAATGATATGCTTTCCAGGTAAACCCAAGGCAGAAAAGGCTGATGATGAAGTTGAAACCCCACCGCCTATTGAAGAAGAGAAATCCAAGTCATTGGTTAAGGAGTCAGAAGGCGGTGCAAAGGAGAAAGATGATGACTCCAAAGAAGTTGACCAAGCAAAGGAGAAAGATGACAACTCCAAAGAAGTTGACCAAGAGGCAGAATCTGTGGCAGAAGGAGATCAGAAAGAATCTGATTTAAGAAAATCTAACTTGGATGAGAAACAACTCAAAAAACAAGATGAATCCTCTCAAGAGGAAACAGAAAATGCAGAACAAGCGGAAGAGGCTGATAAGGAAACTACAGAAAAAAACGAACCTCAATCACCAGAATCTGTGGATGCTGACGACGAACCCATTGTACTACTTTCATCTCTGTTTTTTGACACTCCGTTTTTTTCTTCTTCTTCTTCTTCTTATGTTGAATCTTCTAAAATGGCTCAATAATTGCAGGGAAACTGGAAGCGGCGGTTAGGAAAATCATCCAAAGGCAAATAAAATCAACAGGAAAACAAAGCTAAATGGCATCTCAACAGGTCAAGAAGCCTGGGACAATTGGTAACTAGAATCCAGAAAAGCTCATTTGCTCGTGCTCGTAGATTTTAATTCCCTTTATTTTGTTCTTTTTCTTTTGTGCTGCTCTACAAATATATACTGCTGCCAAAGAGGGAACTTGATCTTGTTTGGCTTCTCCACAAGGTACAAATGGTGACTTTCCATGTATAATTGCAGTAACAAAGAATGACTGTTTAATGTGATACTGATGGTTCTGATTGCATTTGCAATACTGGAAGACATTAGAGAGCAGACTCTGAAGATGTGCCAATCTTGTATTTGTGGGTCCAGATGTACATTGTAGAGTAGCAGTGTTAGTAGTATTGCTACAAAAGTTGTACTTTATTAGGTGTAACTGAAGAACTAACCAGTCTGCAATATAGTTGTAATACATCAGCAGTGTAGCAGGATTAGCCAGACCAATTCTTGTGTTTACCGTGTAATGTTTAGTGTTATATTCCATTTTAGTAATAGTTGGTTGTGTTTCTATGTGGTATCTATTAGGGTTTGTCTCAATATTACAGATTAAGAACAGAGAGGTAATCTGGCCTTAAAATCTAGGTACAAAATTATCAAAGGACCCACTTATTTTAAATTCTATTCCCAAATATATTTTATATTAACATTCTAGGCTTATTTATTATTCAAATTAAATCAAAACATAATTTTGTCCTTGAACAAAACCCTAAAAAAAAATCCAACCAATTGAAATAAAGAAATAGGTGTTAGATTTGGATGCAGAGAATATTAGAATTTGGCATGAAATTTTCACCCAAAGTCCAAACTCTAAAGTATTCTAAAACACCTCTCTCACTCTTCTTCCTACTTCCCTTATTTTGAGTATCTTGAGATGTGTGACCCTCATGTAGTCATGTTTGCCGGCTGAGGAGAAACCGAGAGAGAATCTCCCATGGGAGGGGGTCTCCTTTTTTTACTAGACTTGGGATGCACTCTTGTTAAGGGTGCTAACCGTTTTTGACACCTTTTAGCATACATGTTAAAGGGGTTGATGGAGGTTTTTGAGGTGGTTGGGGTTTGTAGTATTGCTGCAAATTTCGATCCGGATCAGAATTTTGGACCGGACCGGACCGAGGGTTAACCGGTCCGATCCTCGGTCCATGACATTTAGAATTTCCGGTCCCGGTCCGGTCCGGACCGACTTTTTAAAATATAAATAAAATTATGTATAAAAATAATATTTTTTATGTTATAAAATTTATTTTTGTTATTTAAGTTTCACTTTTATGTATATATTTCGTAACATTATATATTTCATAAATAATATGTAATTTTTTTTACTAAAAACATAATTTTTTTTCTTTGAAAAATATTAATTGTTTTAAAAAAATAATATCCAGGTCCAAAACTGGACCGGACCGGGACCGAGACCGGACCGGACCGAGAAATTTCGGTCCGGTCCTCGGTCCAAAGATTTGGAGGATTTCGGTCCCGGTCCGGTCCGGTCCGATTTTGGACCTATGCCCAGCCCTAGTTTGTAGGGTCACGTTGATCCGTTCTTGATCATTGTATTTTACGCCTATATCCTTAGTTTGGTAAGGCTTGTTGTACATATTCGTGCTTCTATATATTCATCACATGTAACAAAGAAATAAGGCTCAAAACATATACAACCTCGTGTACTTGCAAATTGATCATATAGACATCTCACCTTTGGTTTGAACCTATTGAATGTTTAAACTTAATAATTCGGGTCTATTAAATACCTGATGATCGTTGATGAAACTTAATAATTCCGGTCTATTAAATACCTGACGATCATTGATGTGGCGATGTGCGTGATATATACACGTAATACAAAATGACAAAGTAAACTTTAAGTTGGGCCTGACATGAAATTGTTTTAACGCGAATTTAGCGTTCGCGTGAATTCTGCGCTCGTGTTCCCTCGTGTTCCGTTTAATCAGTAAAAGCCCATTTTACCCTTGATGAGCAGGCAGCTTTCGCATAAATTTCTGTGCATTTATAAAAAATTTTCCGTGTGTGTAAATCAAGAGCCATTAGAAATTACATTATCCTTATAACTAAACCGGTTTTACAGTTTGGACCGAGTTTTTCGGTCAGGTAAGTTCTCAAAAAATATAGACCGTGTCCCGGTCTCCCGGTCCTGTCCAAGTTGGCACAGTGCGTGGTTTAATCTGCAGGCTCGATCTTGCTCCATCTAATTCTCGTTTGTTTTATTCTAGTTGTAGATCTAGTTCGTTTTATTTAGGGTTAGGGTTTCTTTTGATACTCTTTTTTGGGTCAATTTCAGTGCGTGGTTTGTGATACTCTTTCTAATTTCTCTGCTTTTACATGCAATTTTATTTTTTTTTCACGATTGATTGAGCTGTGCGTTGAATATTTACAAAACAGTTTGATTTTAATTTGCGTTTGTGCTCTGCTCTTAGATCTCTTGAATTTGGTTCACGCTTTTCTTGCTATTTATATGCTCATCTCATAGGCTTTGATCCCCAAATTGATTGTGATTACTGATCGCTTGCTGAAATTTCATGTTTTATAATATTAATCGACCCGAGGAATTGCTTTTTGCTTCAACTTGAGGGAATTCTGTAAATTGGATGCTCAGGTTGCCTAATCTTACCTTTAAGATTTTGTTACCTCGCAAGCTTAAGAATCACATTCTGTAAATTGGATGCTCAAGAGAAACAGTCCCCAGTGCCTAGTCAGAATATGCTGGAAGGGGTCATATTGCTTAGTCAGCGTAAACACAGTCAGTTGTTTATCTTCTTCCCTCCTCTTCTGCTATTTGCTTTTGATATAATTTTTGTTCAATCGCATTTTCATTCTTAAATTTGCCATAATCTGTTTGTTGATCGTGCTATGTATGGGATTGGGATGTGCAAGGGACTGAAGTAAAAGAAGAAAGATATAGAGAATAGGATTTTTGATATCGAAATTGATGTCTCTTGTTGGTAATAGAATACGATCTTAACCATATGCATGTAGGGATATTATAAGGCATACATGATCTTTTTATGCAGACCGGGCTGCTAAGGAAGTCAAAATCAGCCCCACAATCAGGGACTTGGAATCAGATTTAACAGTGTGTGCCCTATATGATAAATGGTGCCAAAATTACAACATACACAGGACCGCCGAGGAGAAGGGTAAGAGGTTCGACATTTTCAAGAAGAACGCGTTTCATGTTTCTAGATTGAACCAAATGGACTCCTCTTGCCAGTTTCACCTGTGCTCCTCTTGCGACGAAAAAGATCTGTTCGGTAGTACGTTGTCTATGAGATGTTTTTGGTTTAAACGTCATTTTCATTAATTGTGTAAGTTTGTCATGCTAATATGTATATTGATCTAGCTGCCACTTTTGGTTTATGTAGACCATCCTAGTGATGATCATGAAGAAGTGAGGCTCACACCCACACAGCACGACATGGAATCGGACGAAGCAGTGTGGGACCTATACTATAGATGGTGCCTCCATCACGAGATACTCAGGACCCACAAGGAGATGCAGCAGAGGTTCAACATTTTCAAGGCGAGTGCATGTTACGCTGTTAAAATGAACCAAAAGGATCCGTCCTACTTTCCCCTGCCAAATTGGTGTGACAAAATAGAACCGCGCTGTACGTAGTCGCCTTTGTTATGTTTGTTATGATGCATTTATTTATTGATTGGGCTATGTAGTATTATGGGATGTTGCTTCATTATTCTTTTATTGTTAATAGCTAGAACGTTGTCTTAAGTAATTAACCATAAGGGTACGTTCAGGTGTTGAAGAAGAAATATTGTCGACGAGGGACATTACACCCACAAAGGGGGACTTGGAATCAGACGAGGCTTTGATGGAGCTTTACCGTAGATGGTGCGTCCATCACAAGATAGAGAGGACACCCGAGGAAATGAAGCTGGCGCTTAGAAGCTTCATGGAGATGGCGACTCGAGCTTTTGAAATGAGCCAAAAGGACCTCAGTGTCCAGTTTTGCCTGTCCATGGGGTGCGACGAAACAGATCATCACCCCGGTCAGTCGTCTCTCAATCTTGATCCGCTTCTGTTAATTCTGAGATGTTTGTTTTGTTTATATTCTTATGTACGTACGATGCAGTTTGGCAAGTGAGATTCATACCCACAGAGAGGGACTTCGAATCAGGCAATGCATTGCTGGGCTTATACCACAGATGTTGCGTTGATGGTTGGATGTACAGGACACCTGAGGAGATGCAGCAGAGGTTCCACCAATTCTACAAGAATGCAATTCACCTTTTTGAAAGGAACAAAAACGAGGTCGACTCCTCTCGCTGGTTTTACCTATCCGACTATTGCGACCAACAAGGTAGGATGGATCGAGCTAGATGGCCATATATATAGTCCTTATAAATAAATTAAAGAAAGCTCAATTAATTACGTACGTGCATGATCTTAATTTTGATGCATATGCAAATGCAGGTGATGAGGCTTTTAGGTTTGTGAGTATCAGACCCACGTTTAGGGACCTGGCGTCATGTGATGCAGTGATGGCCCTATACAAGAGATGGTGCCTCGCTCTAAACAAAACCAGGACTCCCGAGGAGATGGAGAAGAGGCTTCCCATTTTCAAGAAGGCGGCACGACGTGTTTTTGATAGCAACCTTGAGGATCCAGGCACGTGTGCCATGTCTTGGGGCTGCGACCAGTGATGACGAGTGATCCTCTCAAGTTAATTAATCTGGCTTGTATGTAGACAATATATTAATACTCTTGGATCAGTCATGTGAGCCGGGTTTTACTGTTTATTCGAAAATAGCTAGCAGCCTACTAGGAAACATGATCTATCTACTGACTAGTGACTACTGTGTGTGTGTTGATACCAAGCGCCTTAATTTGTAAGCTTTCATCTTCTGACTTCTAGATGGATGGATATGTTGGAATTCGGGTAGAAAGAATTTAATAGAAATTAATAAATCTTAAAAGAAAAAGATAGATAAAATTTAGAAAAGGAAAATATTATCTAAGCTATTAATTTATAATTTCATGGGAAATCGAAGATGATATTCGTTTGCTTATTTTACAAAGTGCATGGTTTTCGATTGTTTATGTCATTTTCACCAAGCAGCCAATCATACCCAGCAAGACATGTTTTGGCATCAAGTGGTTTGTGAAGGCGTCCATGTGCACATTCCCATAGAAGACATGGTATCTCTCTCACTTGTCCAGGTGAGATGGAAGAGCATTATAGGAGAGGTAAATTGACCAAAGAGGTGATATACACGATAATTGAGACTTTCGTAGACGTGTTGCCAAAAGAATCTTCTTTGATTGAGGTGGTAGGAGCTATGAAGAGAAGCCGGGCAAAAGTGTCCAACAAGAGAAGTAGAACTTTGTTTGATCATAGGATGGTTGTATACAAGCAGGAGATGAATGACAAAGAAAGTAAGGAGATGGAAGAGGAGGAAAAGAAGAGCATTCGGTCTACCCTGTCAATTGGGAAAAAGCATGGAAGGCCAAACGACTCAACCAGAAGGTCCGTGAAAAACATTGTTGCAAGTTAGGGTGCACATGGATCGAGTGACGATGTGATGTGGTCGAGTGTGAACTTTGGTGTTAGACAAACATTAATCATTTCATGTTTTCATGTATTGAGGGGGTTAGGGGTGTGTGATTAATGTTTTCATATATCGAGGGGGCTAGGGGTGTGTAAAGGGAAACGAGCATTGTAGTTATTGATCCCTTATAGATTTGTTGAGATATGGAAAGAGGGATTACATTTGTTGTTCTTGTTTGTATTTCTCGAAGACTAGTTGTATTATCCAAACTGGGGACTACGAATCATCTAATCACAATATTTTCCATCTCGTTTAGATCATTTTTATTCATTATAATTCTATTGTTGCTAACGTGTTGACGTATTTAAACCGATTGTTTGACAAAGGTTCCCTCATTATAGCAGACAACGCGTTTACGTGTTTATTCTGCCCAAAACATAGGTCAAGAGGATGCGCCCGATAAACCTAAGGAAAACCGAAATTCAATTATGTGACAATAACAAGTGAATTTAGTTAAAAGTGCACCAAAATTGATATTACAAAATCACCCACAAGATATGAGGTTGTGCGCCTAACCATCCTTTAAAAACAAAAATTGAACAAAGTCATCCCGCCCTTTTCACCCTCTTGAACTTAATGTCAAATCTGTATACCGGAACGGCCGTTGTTCAGATGTACGCGTCTGATGGCCGGATGGGTAGCGCCCAGAAGATGTTCGACGAAATGCCTGTGAGAAATGTGGTCGCCTGGACCACCTTGATCTCGGCGTATGTTCATATGAAGCGGCCCCAGGAAGCCATTGCGGTGTTCCGGAGAATGCACTAACCTTTGTTAATAGGCTCTACATCATCCACTGACCTATGGTGTCTGATTAACCTGCATATATCTGACAACAAATTTGCCAATTGTCTAATGTCTCTTGTTGGGAGAATTAAGGGGGCAATTGAAATTCATGGTGGTAAAAATATAGCTGGATTGATCACTGGATAGTTTTATGGAATTAAGGTGACAAACATTTTTGTTGTTTTATCACTGGATATTATATGCTTATATTTTGAGCTCTTTGCAATAATGAAAGGAATTATTATGCGATTACAGTCATAATATTGTGCTTATACAGTTATACAGATGAATGTTGATGGTGATCCTTTAGGGTCATAGTGGTTTACATAGTGTTCTCTGTAGAAACCTATTTTGTAACGGCTAAACAATATAGAGTTGTAAATTTTGTGAACCTCATTGCTTTGAAGTGTACGAGTTTCCTTTGAATCATTATTTTTTCATTTGAGATATCACGTCTCCAAGTTTTTAGTTGCAAAATTGAACTGCTCAATTGCAAGTTTTGAGATATCACTTCTCCAAGTTTTTAGTTGCAAATTTGAACGGCTCAAGTGCAAGTGCTTTCATTCTATCTTTGTTCTAGAAATATATGCATATATTATATGCACACGTAGGGTTAACATAAAGATAAAATAATATTAGTAGATTGACCAATAGATAAAAAACACATTATATTTATTATATTTATAAAGATAAATAAAAAAAAGATAAAAAAAGTATGTACACATGATCACAAAATATATTTTTGAAATAAAAATAGTCATATCTATTTAAATATATGATTTATTAAAGTTGATATTTTTCTAGCCACCACATTAATTTTGGCCCCACCTTATATGTAAAAAAATTATTTTTTCCAATTAAATTCCTTTATATTTATTTATGTGGAAAATATTAATTCAAATTTTAATTAAAAATAAAAAAAATTATGTTTTGTTTAGGTATTTATAAAAAATATTTATCTTAAATCAAATTTCGATAAAATAAATAAAAAATTTAAATATCTATATAATTACTTGCCTAAATTAAATTTTTATGAAAAAAATATATTATCTTTTCCTTAATTTCCTTTTTGGATTATTATGTAAATATAGAAGATTTTTTATCTTTAAAAAAATTCTATATTTTTTAAAAAAATTTAAACTTTTTTTATTAATTATTTTTTTAATTTGTTATTGAATTTTTTTAAAGAATTGAATTTAATTAGTTTTATTAAGAATTTACATTGTTTTTGTCTTTTTATTTATTATTATATATTTAATTATTAATATCATATTTTTATATATCTAATAATTAATGAGTCGTAGTCGTGCATGGCAAGACGGGTACAACTATTTATCCCTATAACTAAACCGGTTTTACGCTCCGGACCGAGATTTTTCGGTCCGATAAATTCTCAAAAAATATAGAGCGGGGACCGGACTGTCTCAGTCCGGGTCTCCCGGTCCTGTCCAAGTTGGCACAGTGTCCTCCTCGGCCGACCGCCGCCGTGCGTACTTTCAATTCATCAGCCAATTTTTTTTCCTTTCAACTTGGTTTTTGTTGTAGGCAGGCCGCAGGAATACCGATGGATTTCGTGCCATCTTCTGGTGATTGGGCGAATCTTCCGGCAGAAATACTTTCAATTATCATCCACGGGAAACTCGATAACTCACCGCCGGAAATCGTTCGATTTCGGTCGGTGTGCCGGTGGTGGCGAGTCTCCATCCCTCCCCCGCCGAATAAACTCTCCCTCTTGTTCCCTCTAAGACCCTCCGTTCTCGGTAAATCCCAGAGCCGCTACGATTTCGTGATCGACGCCAGCGCCGTCTACCTCGTTCGGTCCCGCTCCGATCCTTCCAAGTCCTGCCTGGTGTCCGTCCATGAACCCTCCGTCGGAAGCCTCGTCCTCCGTGACCCGCTCGTGAACAAGCAGATCTTCAATTCCCCAATCGACGCTAACTGGATCGTCGCTACTCAAACCCTAATTTCCAAATCCTACGCTCACAACGAAACCTGTTTCTATTGCCCCAAATCCTAGGGACGAGAAAGGTGGATTTCGTCGCCCCTGATCCTCGATGTAGGGAATTGGTTGGGGTATGTGAATACATTGGTGGGAACATGTTTGCGTTTAGGACGGACTTAATCGCAAGAGCAACAACATCATCATCATCATCATCAAGCCACCAGCTGCAGCTCGAGTTCTTCTATGCGATGCTATGAGCTTCAATGGCCGCATCATTGCGGTCGATTACCAAGGCAGTATTTACACTCTTGACCACACTAGTTTGAACCTTATCCAATTGAATTCCGTTGCTAATATTCCAAATACTACAAATACCAATACTTGGTGGTATCGGATGGAGATTTGTATTTGGGTTCGATAAGCTATGGAGAGCCCTTTGATCCCCCTCTGTGTCGGACTTATAGGCTAGTGATCAGTACTGTTGTTGATGATGATGATGATGATCCACAATGAAGAAGAATCTCTTCTTTAGCGAAGGAGAAAGTTGAGGATGTTGGTGGTGATGGTGATAGAGTGTTCTTCATCACTATGAATTGCTCTTTCTCGATCTCTGCTCGACATCTTCCTCCTCCTTGGAAAGGAAACTGCATTGTTTATCGTCACATGGCTTCCGCTATGTGTGAATGTAATAGTACTACTGCTTATCCCCCTCTCTACCCTGATTACAATCCCAATCCTGAAATATTCTTCCTTGACAGAGGTGGTCAGAACCCGCGCTATGACACCATTTCTTCCTTACAAGGCTATTCAGACTTGATTTCTCCGGGCCCCATGTTGGTGCAAATTAACGATCTCGATCACAAGACCGGCCTCATGGAGTGATCGATTGATCGTATTTGGCTTCTTTTCCTCTAGCAAGTACGCTAAAGCTTTCAATTTCTTTCTGGTTGTTCTTGTTGCTGAACTATGAATTTTCCAAGAATGTTTCCTTATTTATTATTCATGTAATGATGCACTATGAATTCGAATTGAATAATTTAGCTTAAGAATTCAAGGATAGAGCAAGTATAAACCACCTTAATCATGCAACAAAAAAAGTTCAAATTGGATGTCCAAGAGTTATTTAAATTTTGTATATGCACCTCTAAGAAATAGGGGTGGAAAATAGTTAGCTACATAATATTCAGCCTGATACGAAACTGAAATGTATATGAACTGCATAATGCAAATCACGTGTGATCGGTGTGGAGTTAGAATTCAGTTATACAATACAAGCACTCTGCAAAATACAATCAGCAATCAACATCCTTTGCTCTCAAATGGATCTTCCTATGAACAACCAAAATATAGAAATCTCAAAACTACGCATAATCAATCACCCTTCGGAAGCCATGTCAACCATTAGAAGCTATTTCAAATTAAGGTAAACAAAGTTAACTATATACATATCAGCCGAGGAGGAGTCGTTAATCCATCTTTTATGCGATTATACTATTATAACGCATTTTTGGGAAGATATTCACCTTCCTCTTGTTAGGGAAGAATTATTTGACTCTGATTTTGCCTTTTGGTTACGAGTCAATATTTTTTGCACCACCAAGTATAACGATGACATTATTTCGGTCGAGTTGTTCATGATGGCTTTGTGGTGGATTTGGAGACGGAAAAACTCTTTGATCAACTATAATCCCAAAAATTTTGACTCATGACTCGACCCATAATTTACGAGTCGGGTTGGGTCGGGCTACGGGTCAACGAGTCATTCGAGCAACCCTAGCTATTATGGCCATCCCTTTACTACATGTCATTCCAAATGGAGTTAGTGATAGATGGCTTCTCGATTTCGATGATCACTCGAGGGCTAATCGGGTTTGAGAGGGTGTCTTTAGGGTGGTCAATTACAAAGCTGGATCGATCTCGATCAAAGATGGAACCCTAATTCTAGAGAATTTGGTGGTTATGGCAACTAGTAGTAGCTATTAAGGCAGGAAGTGATAGACCTTCCAAGGGCTTCTTGGAGTGTGACTAGACCTGTACAAACTCGGGTTCGGGCCGAATCTGGGCCGGGCTTTGAACGATAATTATGTCCATTTGTTCAAGCGGGTTCGGGTCAAGCGGGTGATTCGGGCCGGCAAGGAAGTCCAAGTCCGCCCGGGCATTCTGACCCGGGTAGCGCGTCGGAACCCGGACATAAATTCATAAATAATTTTTTTTCATGTTCATTAAAAAACTAGAAAATCCTAGTATTATAATTACACTGTCTAACTTTACTTGAAATTAAGATCGTATTTATGCTAGCTTTTTAGGTGACAAGGCGAAGGAACTATAATAATTAACTCTCTTTTGTACTAATTCTACAATCAATGGTCCCAAGATATTATTTGCAAACATATCTTTATTTATAAATATAAATATTAATTTTAAATATTTAATATATTCGGGTATTCGTGCGGGTTATCCGGGATATTCGGTCAAAAATATTGTCCGTGTCCCGCCCATGAATTCGGGCGGGCCAGGCTTATTTACCCTTTTCGGGTTAGACATCTTGTCCAAGTCCGCCCATTTTTTCGAGCGGGCGGTACGAGTTGGATGGGTTAGTCCGACTTTGTTCAGGTCTAAGTGTGACCATATATATTACTCTCTCTTTTCAATAGATTATATTTGTCATTTTAGTTTAACTCTATATGAATTTCTTTTTAATCTTAGGTCCTAGAATTTGGACATATTACACATTCCTTCACCTAAATCTTTCTTTTCTGGCTCTAAATGACTTGGTAAAGAGTAATTTTTATGATACTTTTTGTTATCAAAAAGTTGTCATCAAGATATTTTGATGACACTTTTTTCCTTTTATTATACTTTTTGGCATCAAAAAATTGTGATGACGGTGAAATAAATTGGGATGACAGTGATGACGGTTGTTTTTATGTGGTTAAATGTCTTTGATGATATATTTTGTCATCAAAAAGCGTCATTAAGACATTTTGATGACACTTTTTACCTTTTATTACACTTTTTGTCATCAAAAAATTGTGATGACGGTGAAAGAAATTGTGATGACGGGGGATGACGGTTTTTTTATGTGGTTGAATGCCTTTAATGATACTTTTTGTCATCAAGACATTTTGATGACACTTTTTTACCTTTCATTACACTTTTTGTCATCAAAAAATTGTGATGGCGGTGAAAAAATTGTGATAACAATTTTGAAAATGATGATAGTGATGATTGTGATGATGGTCAACGGTCGGTCAATGCCAGTAAACGGGCGTGTCAACTCGGTCAACGGGCGAATCAACCCGGTCAACGACTGAGTCCACTCGGTGGGAGTGGGGTGGGGGTTGGTGATGGGGGTTTTGCCATTTAGCTAATTTTCACACACTCCTTAATATCCACCTAATTAGCCTCTTTTTTTTGCTATTTACTTAATCATCCATTTTAAAAAATAATAATTAATTTAATAATAATATATGTAATTGAGTATATTTATCTTTTAATATAAGAGAGAAAGAAACAACTAAAATTTTAAAAAGATTAAGCATATATATTTTATTGGCTTATAAGGAAAAAATTCAACCATTAGTTAAATTCTTTTAGTTAAGATATTATCTCCTACCAAAAAATTAAGATATTATCTAAATTTGGAAAATAAATGAATTTTATTTAAGTGGAAAAAATTTATCATGTGGAATATGAAGGGGAAAGGATAATTAATATAAAATTTTTAGGGAGCAAGGATTAAATGACATGTGATAAAATTCTATGTGGATCAATAATAGAAGGAAAAATTACTCAAAATAATACCAACTTTTGCCTATTGATACAAAATAATATGAACTTTTAAATTGACCGAAAAAAATACCAACTTTCATTGTATTAACCAAAAGTAGTACAAAGACATTATTTTTAGTCAATTTAAAAGTTCGTATTATTTTAGTTAATACGATGAAAGTTGATATTATTTTTAGTCAATTTAAAAGTTCGTATTATTTTGGATAAATAGGCAAAAGTTGGTATTATTTTGAGTAATTTTTCCATAATAGAATGACATGTGGAAAAAGTTGGCGTGGCGCAACACGGAGGCTCCAAACCTTATTGTTTATATATATATATAGTAGATTATAGATAGAGAGATTAATCTTTAATCCTTGATTATAGAATATCTTGAAAAACCAATAAAAATTCTCTATATATGAAATAATGGAATGGTATTATTGTAAAATTTCCGGGGGCCAACGTTAGATGGGTGACGTGTCGGGTTTTTAACCATTTCTACCACTTAGTATATAAAGTCGGGATCCACTCTTCAACCTAAAAGGCCCCAATGTGGGAAGAATACCCCAATGTGGGAAGAATACTCACTTTTTTTATCCTAACATGCCCCCTCAAGTGTAACTCAATCTCTATAAAGTGGGATCCATCTTTCAACCCAAAAATTTAAGCTATTGGGTTGGGGTTTTATCTTAGGATATGTTTGTTAAGTCACCAAAAAAACTAGTTGGAGTTGCAAAACTAGCTGAAGTTGTAAAACTAACTGTAAAAATAGTTGAAGTTTTAAAAATATATATAAACACTGTTTGGTAATGTTCAACTAGTTTATTTTAGTAATTAATAGTTTAAAATTTCATTTTATTATAGAGTTATTCTTATTTAGGAAATTATTATTTTTTTAATTCGGAAAACTACTAAAAACTAGTGCAAAAGATTTAAAAACTAGCTTTGTCAAAAAACTACTTTTACAACTAGTTGCTAATTTTTATGTGTCAAACAAACAGTGTTTATACGAGTTTTTGCAACTAGTTGAAAAAGTTTTTCGTACCCAACAAACATAGCCTATATACTAGTGTTTTGAGTACCCACTTTTTTTATCCCAACAATTATTTCATCATAGGATTGAACACGTGTCATGCACGAGATATGGCCATGAAATTAAATACCCAAAATCCAATTCGATTTTTCGAACTTATTGAACAGCCTATCTATCACATGGATCCGGCCGGTGTTGCCGTGGCGCAACCGTCGTCCAGGCAGGCAGGCTGCAGGCACCGCCTCCGCAGCTATGGCTATAGGGGAATCGCCGGCGTCGGCCAATCGGTACTCTTCGGTTGCATTGCATCGCTGATGGGGCAGCTCTTTCTGGCCCCAAAGGCTTCTCCGATCTTCACCAAAACTGAATTGTTGAGAGAGAGGATGAGAATTATATACTCCATAACCTACCTTTTCTCAGGGAAGTTGGCTCTACCATGTGCTCTTTTCCTATTGTTAGTGATTACTTGTTAGGTTTATTGCTAAGAGAATTGAACCCTAGATTAAATATTTTTGTGGCGTAGTAGCATTGATTGAGATCCACTTCGCCACATTCCTTATAAAATACTATTGAGTCCAGCGCATCACCTTCGGAAGTACGCTTATCTTTAATGGCTTTCTTAAGTTCGTTTTATGCCCCATCATTCATACATTTTGGGCTGTGGCTCTGATAGCTTTGATACCCAGAAAAGGGCAAAACTTGATTGGTGTGAACACTAGGAATTCCAAGTCAAAGTTCAATGGGGTGTGAAGTAAAAAATATACTCTATCCTCCATGTCTTATTGGGGCCACTTGTACTGTCTTTGACAACTTTGGTCCTTGGAATCCAGAAAGCCATTGTACTATTGTAGCATTCTGAAGTCTTAACTCTAGCATTGTCAAACCCAATCATGGATGTAAATCTACAATGGAAAAACTCCATCCTTTTTCCAACTCTCATCATCTTCTTGTACATGATCATCTCATCTCATGGTGAACCTGAAACAGACATTCTACTCCAAGGCCATCAGCTCAAGGATGGTGAGATTCTTGTTTCATCTGGCAAAGTGTTTGAGCTCAGATTTTTTACTTCAACCTCCAAGAAAAGGAAAGGTGTTGGTTATTTTAGCCCGGAGCTTCTTCACAACCGTTATCTTGGTATATTCTACAAGGACAGTAGCTACAACCGGCCTGTTTGGATAGCCAATAGGGATAGCCCAATCCCTAGTCGATCTGGAAGCCTTGTGATTGATAATGATGGCGGATTCAAGATCTTACAAGATGGCAATGCTCTGATTGTGCTGAGCTCTAGTCCGGTGTTTAGTAAGGGCGTTAATGTTGTTCTTATGGATACGGGCAATTTAGTACTCAGTGAGTTGAATGCAAATGGTACAAGAGGTCGGGTTCTATGGCAAAGCTTTGATTACCCAACTGATACACTTCTTCCTGGAATGAGACTTGGTCAATTTAGGTGGAATTTAACTTCATGGGTGAGCGATGAAGTTCCTGCAACTGGAACTTTTACACTTGGGTCTGATCCTAATGGTACTGGCCAACTTATAATATGGAGAAGGGGAGAGGTTTACTGGAAGAGTGGTATCTGGAGGCATGGAAGTTTCGAGAATTTTCATGATTACACTTACAGGTTTGATTATATGTCCGACAAGAACAAAAGGTTCTTTGTCTTGTCTTTTGTGCATGATTGGCGTATTACTTCCCCAGTGTTCATGATTAGTGAGATGGGTACATTGCTTAAATCAAACCCTGAATACCCTTTAAACTCGAGTTTTCATATGACCTCTCTTGTTGATTGCCACCAAACATTAGCCTTTGATGGTGGATCAATTGGTGGTTTTTCTTCAGAGAAATTTGTGTCTCTTGGATGTGTAAGGTCTGAGTTGCCCAATTGTCATAGCAATGCGAGGGTAGGGATGCTGCTTGGCTATCGGGTTTCTGATGGCTTTAAATACAAGAGAAATCATAGTTGGAGCGTTGCTGACTGTGAAGCCTTGTGCTTGAGCAAATGCTCTTGTGTGGCTTTTGCTTCTCTCTATCACAATGGAACTGCGTGTGAACTCTGGACCAACCTATCACAAGTAACATTCGACAAAGAAGGGTTCAGAGAGATCTATCTTCTTTTCGCTCACCCACCTGGTACACCTCTTTTTTTTGTTTCTGTTGTTTTTTAGCCTCTAATTCATTCTACAATAGCTCGACTTCTTCTTAATTTGCAAATACGCTCTCTTATGTTGAGTCAGAATTGGCAAAGAGTGTCTTGAACTGATCTAAGTACATTGTCTAACTTATAGTGCTGATGTTCTTTGATCTTTTTATGTTCTGCTATTTGCTTGTTAGGCAATGAATCTAAACAATCTAAGTTATGTGAGCTTATAACGGTTGAATTTGAAGTATATATAAACTTGCAAAGAATTAAAGAAGCAAATGACTTGTCATCACTGATTTATTTCAGATCCTTAATCTGCATTTTTCTCTTTTCTGATCATTATATGAATTTCAGTACAACTTATTGACTTGAAACAGACTTGGCTCCATCATCAAAAGGGTTATCTTTGCGGCTTCGGACAATTACAATCACAGGAGCTGCTATTTCCCTTTTTATCTTTTCAATGGCATGCATATATTGTTTCAGGGGGAGGAACCCGAATGCAAATGTTGTTCTGAAACAACTATTTTACTTGCTGCAGAGGAAAGTAAGAGCAATAGGTAAAGCCATGCTTCCATTGAATTATTGAACCAATTCACCAAGTTTTTGTTTGGCAACGTCCAGTTTACAACATATGGCTTTCTTATAAGCTTTCTTTGACAGGGAAGCGCTTGACAGAGGAAGAGACGTCATTTGTTGAACTCGGGACTACATCATCACATTCTGCTAAATTCAGAAGAAAGAGGCATCTCAAAATACTTTACTACAAGAGCCATGGTTTGCAACTTTTCACTTTGGAAGTTCTATTTCAGGCCACAAATGGATTTTCACATTCAAATGAACTTGGACAAGGTGGATTTGGGATAGTGTACAAGGTACAATTCATTCATGGTGCTCAACCACTCATTATCAAATTGTATAGTGTAACTGAATTCTACTAGTTTGTACCCTTGGAAGCTAACTTTTTTAGTGCAATAGGGAGAATTACAAGGTGGGCAAGAAATAGCAGTCAAGAGACTCTCTAAAGGTTCAAAACAAGGCGTATCAGAATTTAAGAATGAGTTAAAACTACTTGCCAAATTACAACATACCAATCTTGTTAAGATTGTTGGATGCTGTATTGAGCACGGAGAGAAGATAATTGTGTACGAGTACATGCCCAACAAGAGCTTGGATTATTTTCTCTCAGGTTGGCCATTCTCCTCAATGTGACATTCCTTTTGACAAGCTATGATGTGCTTATCTTGTTCTAGTTTTGCTCTACGACAGATCCAGATAGAAAAGTTCATCTTGATTGGAAGAAACGTTTTCATATCATTGAAGGGATTACTCAAGGCCTACTTTACTTGCACAAATACTCAAGGTTGAAGATCATCCATCGCGATTTGAAAGCTGCAAACATATTGCTTGATGAAGATTTGGATGCTAAGATCTCAGATTTTGGTATGTCGAGAATATTTGGACCCGAAAAATCACAAGAAATCACCCACAAGATTGCAGGAACATTGTAAGTTAAATGATTTTAATCACTGAAAAATAACCTTTTTTAGCCATGTTTGTTCTTTTTTTTAGGAGCCTATGTTGTCCTCACACATTGATTTCATCTTGTTTTCCTAATTGGTGACTAAAATCTTCATTGTCATAACTCATTTCATTGGTTTGGGTTTAGTGGATACATGCCTCCTGAATATGTCAAGTATGGCAACTACTCGGAGAAGTCTGACGTATTCAGCTTTGGAGTACTATTGATAGAGATTGTTTGTGGTAAGAAAAACAACGCATCTTACCACCCAGACCGCCCCCTAAATCTCATTGGACATGTGAGTTTCAAATCAAACACACCTTTCTCTACTTTCCTGCATATATGTATTTCTGTTTTTTCATTGGGTACATGAATCGTGTTCTATTTAATAAATTAACTGACAAGGTAATAATGAGTTGATATGAAAGCCTTATACAGCCTTATAACATGGCCCCAAGAACCATGGGGCCATGTTATTTTTTTTTTCTGTTGAAACAAGAATTCTCATCTTTTGTTTTTCATGAAAATTTAGATCTTCAATTATTGAGAGAGAAGGGAAAAAAAAGGAAAAAATAAAAATAAAGAAGGGGGAAATAAAATGAAGGATTAATATATACTTATTTGCATAATGACTTTCTTTAATTTTTTTTGTGTAGGCATGGGAGTTATGGATGGAGAACAGTTCATTCGAGCTAATTGATGAGACTTTGGATTATGGTTTGTGTGAAAGGAAACAAGCAATGAGGTGCATTCATGTGGGTTTGTTATGTGCACAAAAGAAGCCAGAAGAAAGGCCATCCATGGTTGATGTTGTAGCCATGATCAGCAACGAGGGGATCAAGCTTGAACCTCCAAATCGACCCGCATTCTTCTTTGGAAAGAGTCTCACAATAAAAATGGATCTCAATTGTGAAGGTGTTGAAAAAAGGTCTTTCAATGATGTTTCTATTTCAGATATGGTCGCCCGTTGAACCTGTCTGTTGGAATTCAATGATAATATGTATCTAAAAGATTTGAGAACAGGTGAACATGTACCCATTCATGGTATCACAAATTTGACTTTCTTCTTAGTTGCATGGATGAAGAAAAATCTAACTTATCTGAGCTATTTAGAACTTCTTGCCTTTAGCTGCAACCATAAAGTAGTAAATTACATTGTTCTCCTTTTCCTTAATTTTATTTCATTAATGGCTTGTTTAGGAGGTTTATTGATAGATATTTTTTTCCACATGGAGAGTTTGGCTCGACTTGAAAATGCAGGTTGCATTCAAAATGCCCAAATTAAGGGAGATTTGCACCTTAGATTAGAATTGTGTGGTGTCATTTTAGTTGACATTGATATCAATTTTGCCATTTGTGAACAAATTGCCCAATTGGTGGACTGTTATTCTAGTAAGTCCGATGCGTCGCCATCGGTAGCAAATTATACCAGACCCTAAGGAGGGCGAAGCGAAAGGTACAAACCTTTGCTCTAAGAATACGACCAAGTTGTTGTGCTTCTTGACGCCTTGAACCAGAGTGTGATGAAATTTGAATGATCACATTTGCTTCAGGAATATCGATTGAGTTATCCCCGACCCGTGAACATAAAATGTGTAACCTATCCCAAATGACTATTGGGTTTTATATGAGCTCTACTAGAGAAAAGATCAGGGCTAGCTTGATCTCTATATCACCATACTGTGTTGTATGATATTATCTGTTTAACATACAATATGACAAGTACAAATTACATGATTTTACACATTTATTCAAAAATATAGAGATCTTGATAGTTTGTAATTATTGTTATTTAATTTCAATTCTATTGAGCAACTTTTGCATCCTATTTGTTTGAGTACTTTATGATGATAATCCAATTTGCATTACAATAAACCAGAATTTAAATTGAATCACACAAAAATAAACCAGAATTTACCCAGACTAATCAACTGACATCAGAACAAACTTGCACCAACGAACAGAGTTCTAGAGTATTACAATATCAATAGCATCTGCTAAAGTAGGCAAATATCCCAAGTGTCTAACCGGTAACGCTTGTTTAATGGTAGTTGGCTATTATTTATAAAATAGACCTCATCTCCTTCACTGCTTTCTCTGGACTGAAGAAAAAAAACCTGAAACTTGTTGCAGCCTTTCAAAGCCTGGTGAAGTATGCTGTTGTCATTGTTCTTGATTCGGTATGTGTGTATGTATGTTAAAATGCAGTTGAAGATGGATCCTATGAGTACCTTCAGGAGGATCTCAAAGTGATAAGTTTGGTTTCGCACATGCAATGAGCTCATTTATATTGCAACTTTCTCTTTGATTGTGACTTTATCTGGTCTCAAGATTCTGTTTACCCTCTCTTCACAAATGTACTCGATTGAGTACATTTGACTGGACTTGAAGATCACGTAAAGATACACGAGGAGCAATTGAAGGCAAATGGAGATCAATTAAAGACGTACAAGGAGCAATTAAAGACATATGATATGATGATCAAGTTAAGGCGATGAGATGAACAGATTGGTGAGCTGAATGAAAAATTGTCTGCAGCTCATACAGAGATGACCAACAAGGATGAGCTTGCAAAAGTAGTTGAAGAAGCTGTATCGGGTACGAGTATGACGGATGTTTGTAATAGGCGTTTAGGACCAACAAGGATGAACATGTTTGCGTTTAGAGTGTTCTTCATCACTATGAAGTAGAATTTGCTGAAGATCATAGTGAGATGATAACAAAGCTTGAAAATTTATTAATGGACGCCAAACAGATAAATGAAGCAGCATGGGAAATGAGAATTGTTAAGAATGAGCTTATGATTGTTTCAGAAAGAAAGGATGTTGATGAAAGAGATTAGAAGAAGAATTGTTGAAGGAAGAGTATGATGATTTCAAAGACAAGGCTTCTGGGTCTATGAAAATGGCTGAAATGAAGGCCGATGTCTGCCATGGCTGAATTGGAAGAGCTAATGTAGATACTTGCTAATATAGACACTTGTCAATGGCATTCATCTTCTATGTGTTTGAGTTGATATTTTGATTGCCGATGAAAACTGGTTTTTTTTAGTAGGTAATCATTAAGTCAAAAAAACAAATCAAGCTAGTGTATCCTTATGAATGTGGATGCAAAAATCAGGATGGGTCTATATTTTATTGATACTGCAAGAATCTCGTAGAAAAGCAATCAAATCAATCGCCTTGTTGCAGTCACAAGACACATGTTGGATTTCAACTACCTCAAAGGACTGCAAAAGTACAAGGGTGTCAGCGATCAACATCTCGATTGGCCAAGGGCATAACGATCCCCTTTTAGGGCATTTATAACAATGAAACTGTTTCATTCTAGCTCAATTTTCTTAAATTGTCTATTTTTGGCTTTGCAAACAAAAACTTAATTTTTATGTTTGTTTCTTTGGTGATCACCTGAAGCACAATAGCTTCAGACTTCACAATGCTTTTTCCAGCATAGAATAGTTAATCAGTCTAGATAGGTTTTGCAATTCTACACCAAGGTTATAATTCAACTTTAAATCATTCATGGGTCAGAATAGTTTGACATAAAATGCCAGAGTAAAGATTTCCATATTACATTTGACATGATATTCATGATTCATCTTATAACACAGTTTCCACTTTTTGCAAAATTTAATTGATATGCACAATGCAATCTGGAAATTTAGTCTGAACAACAACAAACTTCTATATCTATGTTTTTAGTGCTACATAATCAGTTTTCCAAGTACAATCTCTATGCTTCCATCATAATGTTCCCTTCCCTTCATTATACAAGCGCTTTCCTTCTATATATTAAGCTAGCTTCATCTAGATATATGCTCTAAAAGACAACAAATACACCATTACAACAAGCAGAGAAACTACAATTACATGTAATAACTTAAGGTGCGTTTGGATTATACATTTAATGAAATAAATGCGGTAATCCAAACACACCTTTACTAAAGAAGCCAATGGAAGGTATAATTAGTAGGATTAAATACCTTTAATCCTCACTACTCGATGAACCATTAGCTGGTTCAGAAATTTCAAGCTTGTGTACCTCAGACTCAATAGTATGAGCAACCTCCTCTGCTGATTCTTCTGTTACGGGCAGATCAACATGGAACGATCCTTGTTTGATCGGTCCTGCAGGTTCAAGCAGCGAGGCTTGTTCCTGGATGTACTCGTATAGCTGTTGATGGAACAGGTGGTCATAGGAGAAGCAGTTTTTGTATGATTCAGAGCGATGCTTTGATGACCCAGAGCCTTGCTTTCTACAGAAGTGCGGGAGTGAGTCGTAAACCATCATCTGCACCAAGACACTCAATTTTAATAGTTCCAACAGAACATTCAAGTATCATCTCTCAAAGAAATTTCATTATGTTTTAGTCTTCAGATTTTAGCTTAGAATTTTTTTTTTTAACTTTTTATAAGTAAATAGAGCTATTGTACTAATTAAATTTCAAAAATGCAAAACAGAAAAAAGGTGCAGAAAAAAGGTGCAGAGGTCATCATTATCTTAAGTTTGTTAACTTCACAATAATTCCACAAGTTACCTGCAGATCACAGTTTTCTTTACCAAAGAGAGAACAAGATGCAAAACATGACATGTATGAGCCTTACCTTGAGTAACTCATCCTGTCCACAACCTGACAGCACCTGAATTTTTTTCCTTGTCCTTTCTTGCAGAAGAGGCTTCACAACCTGATAAATCAAAATGAAATTCAACCTAAGGTACCGAAAAATGACTTTTAAACCATTCCACTACTAATCATTTATCTTGCCGCCTCCAGAGAGCGTTAGAAACAATTAACACTGTAGAGTTTGTGCTTAAGAATTTATTAACCACCTCAAGTTCCATTACAACTCATCAGAGCATGATTTTTTAAGATAAAAACAAGAAAGCTAAATCAGAAGGACAAAAGTGCCTAAGACCAACCTTCCAGCAAGCCGAGAAGATATACGGGGCATTTACTATGTAATATGATTTAGTCTTCTCAGGATAATTCTGGTCATCAATGCTTGAAATAGCAGTCAAGAGCTGCAAAAGAACAGAAGAACCAGTCCTCTATTAATCACCAGCCAAACATAAAAAATGAAATTCATATGTTCAAGAATTGCTCATTAAAAATAGTGCGAAAAAAGAAAAATATCAGATACAACTGTAAGGAGAAAATTAGCTTATCAACAACATGGTATGTTGAATTTTGGCAAATTATTTTCTCATTAAACAGAACATACCTTTATTTGAGAAAGGGCCGAAAGTTTTAGGCCAGTCATATCTAATATCTTTATGCATGTGCCTATGTATCGCCCATGCTTCTTTGCTGCTGAAGGCTACAGAAGAGACATCGGTAAATGCAATACGTATGGAAACGTCATCTGTATTAATGCACACAAAAAAAACTCACCAGAACTACACGATCTCGGTACTCATTGATTTGTATATGTGACTGAACATAATAATGGACCTGCAAGGTAAGAAAAGAAAATAATGAGTGAGATTGAGGCATGAAGACCCAAAGTTTGTTTCAAGGATTCTCAACTCTTTGAACATGTTTTTTTTCTGCAATAAGCATATCACAGCCACTAATGCAAAATTCATAAATTGAAAAATTACAACAAACTATCACTCAGACAATAATCTTAAAGTCCACAAAAAGGATAACCGTGTGTTACTACTTACTGCCACCATGATGTGAAGAAGGCACGACTAAAATGGACATTTTTCAAAATTCCTCTTTTTTTTTTTTTTGAAAATAAAGAAGTCCAATGGAATTTATATATTTACCACTCTCCAAATTTGGCGAGGAATGGACATATTTTTGGGACAGACAAAAAGTGTGATACTTGAAGCAAGATTGACTAAGTAGCAAATGTGTACATGTTTCAAATTATGCCTCAAATATAAGTGTCGAAAGGATTTAAGTCCTTACAGAAGCTTTGTCGTAAGTGCTTAACCCTACACCAATACCAAACACAGGATGGCCCTGTAACAGAGTAAGAACTGGTTAGTTTTATTAGAATTTACGAATAAATTTCAACAACAACCAGAAGTGTCAATTATTCACTAGATACTTACATATTGCTTTTATTGCCTAAAAAAATTATCATCATCCATTTCTCTTTTAGTTTTTTTTCTTTTCCTTTTTTTGTCAAAAACTTTTATTGCTCAGACAATGGAAACAACATGAAAAAGGAAATGTAATAAAATTAGTGAAAACCTCTTTTGAGTAGCCAGACATTCCTATAAGCTGCGAGTCACGCACCGCTCTATATAGCTCAACAGGAGCAATAGGTTTCTGCATAAGAGGTGAAAGAATTACATGATAGAAAAATGATTGGTTAAGCAAAACAGAAGGCATATTTACACTAGTAAATCCGGAAATGAAGTAGATAATTAATCCAACTAACTAGCATATATAGATAGGATAATTCCAAATACGGTACTTTGAAGTAAGATTGAATCACAAATTACCATTACCATTTATAGTACCAACATGATGTAAGCACAAGCGCGGAATGAAAACTTACTGAAAGAATGCTGTCAATTTGATTTTGTAATCTCCAGTTCAAACAGTCCAACAACTGCAATGTATAATCAATTCATATACCATAAATATTCGAAATTCCACAACTGAAAAAGAAAAGAAAAGAATAAACCAAGAAAAGAAGTTGAGCAAATGCAACACCATTTTATAAGCATTGGAGACATTCCATTCTCTTGCTCTAAGGAAACGAGACAAAGTTTCAGCTGGATATCCTTGATGAACATTCTGCACATTAAATAACATTTACCACATAAATGCTATGAGAAAACGGCAATCAACTAAGCTACACATAACCGAACGGGTAAGCAATAGCATAGGAGACACGAAAAAGTGCATTAATAATCTCAATGTTCGTCAGGTGGAGTCAATAACACTAAGCTACACATAAGCCAAATCGAAGATTTAAAGCAAAACAAACTCAAACTAGATCGAGTAACCCGCCAAAAATTATTATAATTTAGGCTTCTCCATCAAGTTAAACTCTTTTCACCTCTTTTTCCTTTCAATTTGCTAATTTTTCGGTCAAAATTTGCTATTTTTACCACTGCAGAATCCACAATAGTTTACATACTCATATCACTATTATAGTCACGTCATTATATGTTAACAAAAAAAAACGTCATTTAGAAGAAGTATGTAGCAGATAATACTACTTAATTATCATTTCGTTAGCAATCAACAGAAATGATCAAGTACACCACAAACAGGAGGAAGTGAAGAACCTGGAATGTCTTCTTCAATGGCTCGTCAACTGCGTTTCAGACAGCAAAAAGAAGCCAGAAATTGAATTAAACCGTGCGTGATTTTCTCAATTCAAGAGTATATTCATCAAAAAAACGGTAAAACACAAATCGAAAAGACAGTAAATGCACGTACTTTGGTCCATCAACGATTCAAAAACCCTAATCGCATCGTCCGAGACCACCCCCATTTCGCAATTCCTCCCTCAAACTCAAACCCAAACTCCAAAAAATCACAATCAGGCGCTGAATTTCTCTGGAAAAAAAAGTATTTATACTGAATATATTCAGCACAAAGACACGGTCTTCGTCGTCGTCCTCTTTGTTGAATCTTCAGCAATCTACGCCTATAAATTAAGCTTATTTTTTTTGTACTTTTGTGGAGAAGGAATGCGAGGGAGACAGGTAGAAGAAGAGCACCAAAGATGACTAGAAAAGGCAGAAGAAGGAAGAAAGATTCCAACTTGAGGGCGAATACCTCACCTCCATTGAAATGAGACACATGTTTAAAAGAGAGACCTTGACTGCTACAGCAGACACTCGAGCACTTCAAAAAAGTATGTTCTTTTTGTCCAAATTTTCAAAAGCTACAACCCCTATAAATAGAAATTAACAAAAGTAATAGTAATTGCAAAATGTACCCTAAACTTTAGTAAAGTTGCTTACCATGCCATATGAATTTCTAGAATTTACAAACAATAGTCTTTAGGACTTTTTTTTATAAAGAAAAAATTAGAGAGAATTCATTAATTAGAGATAGTTCTCCTATAATATCTTTTCAAATGATTGGTCGACACTCTGTGCTAAACCATCGTTTTGTGCTAGGGATTTTTTGAGACCATTCGTTATAGCATTTTCCAGATTGAAGGCGATAATTTCCAGGTGGTCAAGGCTGTTCTTTGTGACTGGCGATGTACGTGGGAGATTGAGTTGTTGCATTCAGACATTTACTGCCTGCTTGCCCTGTTCCAAGATTGGAGTATTTCTCATGTCTTTCGTGAGTGCAATTTTATGGCGGACTTCATCGCTGGATCGTACAGATGTGTTTCCTCAGTCCCGCTTGCAGATAATTCGGATTTACTTACCCTCATCCAACAGGATGCTCTAGGGCGACCACTTTCTTATTAGTGGTGAGCCTAATCTCTTTCCTTATAAAAAAAAATCTTTTCAAATGAGATTTATATTGTGTTTGAATCACGTTATTTAATACATTATTTTACATTAAATATAAAATAATACATTGAATTAAATATCCAAACAAGTCCTTACTAAATCTGAATTAGCTATAGAATTTTGTAAACCGCTATTAAAAGCAATTTTTGTCGGATGATTCTCAATATTATTAATTTTTTAAACATATAGGAGATTTTCTAATTTTCAAAGTATATGAAAATTTTCATGACCAAAATATCCGTCAAAATAATTTTTATTTTCCACAAATAATAGCCCAAAAAACTATTAATTTTTGTTTTTTTTGGTCGAAATTAATTTTTGGTGTTTACACTTGTTTGCAATTTTGCATGACTAGTCCAATCAAAGTGATGTCACTTGGATTAAAGGTGTTAGCTTTGTAATGAGTTACCTCCACCATATAATATCGTGTATGAGCCACGTTACAACGTTTGACAAAGAAAGTTAGTTATGTTAATTGGTAAGCATCGTGTCATTAAAGACAGTATGCAAATGCGATTATTTTACAAAGAACAACCTTTTTCTTTTTTGAATAACAAGAACAACCTACTCGCCCAAAAGCTAATAATTATTTTATAAAAATTGTGAAATTCATGCTACAAAGGCCAACCACCCTAAAATTTTGAAATAGCATTAAAGACAGTATGGCATCATATCAAGATATTGAGTATAAATATGTACTCTCTCCGTCCCATATTATATGGGGTTTTAGAACAAAATTATTGTCCCATAATACATGTTCTTATTAGTTTTTCAATGTTATACATTTACTTTTTTATTTATAGTTTTTAAATTCAAAGTCTTATAATCTTGGTAAAAGAAATTATCTAGTTAGTCTTTATAGTCATTGGTTACATTAAAATAATTTTTTTAAAAATAATCAAAAGCATTTATTAGATTGATAGAAAAAGAGGTGAAGTAATGGATAGATAGAAAAAATTAAAAATTTTCTTAATAAGTGTGCATAGTGATAAAACCCAATATAATATGGGACGGAGGGAGTATATAATCTACCGGGTTTTTTAATAATGTGCCTTAAACATACTTAAATTAGAAATTAATTCTAAAAAATAATAAATCCTAAAAAATTATTATATATTTTAAATATATCAAACTTTTTTATTTAAAGATTCTTATAATTTTTTCCTATTGAAAAATCGATAATTTATATCAATGTTTAATATATGGTTTATTATGATTTTGATATCAAATTTATAATTCATTATTTGGTATGTAATATATCAATATTAATTTAATAAGGGCGATATATCTTCATACTTATATTCAATATCTTAATTAATTACTCGTAAGTATATTTTGATATTCATTTCAATAATGATACTCTATATTTTATATAGCGATTTTTTTAACCTATGCCCTTAAGAACCTTTATTTTGAAATATTTAAGTCTATAGTATTTTGATTGTTTAATATTAACCATTTTAAAATTATTTTCTAAGGGTTTATATTTTCCTTCTTAGGTTTTAGTTTCCATATTTCATATTCAGTATTCTTAGCGTATGCACTTAGGGCATACATTATAAAAACCGTTCATATATTTAATATTGATACCAAATAAACTCAAAGTTAAAAAATAAAAATTACAAATGGGTAGTTTGGTTACATGCATATAATACACTAATACGACAAGTCGACAATAGCTATGTATCAAGTCAAGATTTAAATATTTGTTTTAGTCTTATAGATTCAAATTGGTAGTTTAATTATTGTATAGACATCTAGGCATGCATCTTAATATGATCCATGATCTACACAAGGGGTAGCTAGCTTTATCCAATGGAGTAATGGAAAGATGAGGACTTTGCTATTTGTTTGGTATCCCTATATACTTTATAATAAATAGTAGTTTAGTGTAATGTTTCGTAAAGTTGTTTAGTGAAAATATGGTAATAAAGTGGAACATCGACTTTTGTCGGTGTCGTGACATCGAAAGTTTGTGCTATTCCTTTAAAAAAAGGTTTGTTAGAGTCAATTTAGTTGCTTTACACGTTTCGGTGATTTGTATATAAATTAACAAATCAAAGAATTCATGAGGTTAATAATTTTAATATAATTTGACTGATTTTGCACTTAAAAATTTTAATATAATTTGTGATGACAATGGGTTGAAATTTCTCTATTTCTCATGGGAATTTTCCATCACGGGGACATGGATAGGAATTTTAAACGGGTATGGAAATGGGATTATCAAAACTCTGAATCAAAACAGAGTTTGATCACTCATCAGAGATGATCAATCAACAGGGGAAAACAATGAAGAAAGGAAGAGAAATATTTGGGAATTTTCTGAATGTATTAAAACTGAATGTGCTTACAAGACTGACTAGCTATCTATATATACAAGCATTCACGCACTCTAACTAACCGACTTATTAGCTACGCTAACTAACAACTCCACTAACTCTCCTACACGTGTCCCATCAGCGACACATTAAATACATATTCTCCATATCCCCCCTCAAGCTGGACCGGAGAGTTCAAGGCCGAGCTTGCTAGATAAGAAAGCATGTTGTTGAGCCCCTAATGGCTTGGTAAACAAGTCTGCTAGCTGCAAGCTAGAAGGAACATGGACAGTAGACAAGAAACCTTCTTGGACCATATCACGAACAAAATGGCAATCAATGCGAAGATGCTTAGTTCGCTCATGGAAAACGGGATTAGCAGCCAGATGCTGCGCAGCTTTATTATCACAATGCAAGGGAATAGGTAAGTGCACAACAACATGAAGATCACGCAATAAGCCTTCCATCCAGACGAGCTTGCTAGCAGTGTAAGACATGCTTATGTACTCGCTCTCAGCAGTGGACTTAGAAACAGTTTTTTGTTTCTTAGTTTTCCAGGATACAAGAGAATCTCCCAAGAAAACACAATATCCCGATAAGGATCGACAAGTATAAGAGCAACTGCCCCAATCAGCATCACAGTACGCTCGAAGAGATAAATCTGAATCACTAGGATAAAAGAGAGAACAATTGATAGTGCCTTTCAGATACCTCAGCAAATAATGTGCAGCCTGCATATGTGGTTGGCGTGGAGAAGAAAGAAACTGACTCAGCTGTTGTACTGTGTATGAAATATCAGGCCTAGAAAGTGTTAAATACAACAACCTCCCTACAAGCCTTCTGTAACTTTCAGGATCAGCTAAAACATCACCAACATCAGGTTGTAGCTTGAGATTTCTTTGCATAGGAAAATTTGCAGGTTGACAATCAATAAAACCAGAATCTTTGAGTAAATCAAGAACATACTTCCTTTGATTAAGACGAATTCCAGATGAATTTGTAGCTATCTCAAGTCCCAGGAAGTATCTTACCAGACCAAGGTCTTTAATTGTAAAAGCAGTATGCAAAGAATCTTTGGTGGCCTGTATTTCGGGCAAAGAATCTCATGTGATCATCATATCATCCACATAGACAAGTGCAATTGTAAAGGACTGAGACGTATGCTTCACAAATAAAGAGTAATCCTGCTTTGATTGGGAAAAACCAAGGCTGAGAAGATGCTTGGTTAATTCAGCATTCCACTATCGGCTGGCCTGTTTTAAACCATAGAGAGAACGTTTGAGATGGCACACTTGACCTGGTTGAGCCTTAGCATATCCAAGGGGTGGAAACATGTAGACTTCTTCATCCAAAAAACCATGGAGAAACGCATTATTGATGTCAAGTTGATGAATATCCCATTTCTTGACAGAAGCTAATGCCAATAATACTCTGACTGTTGAAAACTTGGCAACAGGGAAAAAAGTCTGTTTATAGTCTTTGTCTTTCACTTGATTATACCCTTTAGCTACAAGACGTGCCTTGTAGCGTTCAATTTGACCATTGGGCTGAAACTTGATCTTAAATATCCACTTAGAACCAATAGCCTTCTTTCCTGGAGGTAAAGAGGTGAGATTCCAAGTAGAGTTTTGTTCTAATGCTTCTAATTCCTTATTCATTGTTGTTACCCAGTTAGGATCATGTTGTGCCTGAGCATAAGTAGCAGGTTCAGTAGTTGCGAGGACATTAAACAAAGAATGAATGTAATCACTAGAATAATCCTTGAGATCATTCAAAGTGACAACATGAAAGGCCTGTGAAAACTGATCACTCTGGTCACCACCTCTTCTTGGTAAAGGCCCAAGTTGATAATCCTTCAAATATGCTGGTGTGTGAATGACTCGAGTAGATTGTCTAACATGAGGAACAATAGCACCAGGGGAATCATGAAGAAAAACAGGAGAACCAGTCTTAACAGAAGTAGGTGGTATTGACTTTGATGTTGGTACTGAAAGAGGTGACTTTAATGGTGACTCACTTGAGCTTGGTGAAACAGAATCTGAAACATGAGAAGGATAGAAACTTGTAGAATTCTTGTGAGAAGAAGAATCACAAGATTGTTGCGAGAAGGATAAACCTGGTAAACTAGATGATTGTAGTTGTACTTCTGGTGATAAATCATCTTCGTTCAGAGAAACCAGTGGCAATGACTGTGAGTCATTAGTACTAGAATTTGCTGTCAAAGACTTGAAAGGAAAATAATGTTCCTTGAAAATAAGGTGTTTAGCTACATACACCTTTCTGGATTCCATGTCATATACCTTGTAAGCCTTCTGACCTGGTGGATATCCCAATAACACACACCTATTAGAAACTGCCTCAAATTTTCCTTTTGGAGAATGAGGCTTAAGAACATAGCACAAGCAACCAATAACACGAAGATGATCATAACTTGGATGCTTCTGATATAGAATCTCATAAGGAGTCTTCCAGTTTAGTACTGAAGAAGGCAACAGATTAATCAAATATGTGGCAGACAGAACACACTCGCTCCAAAATCTAATAGGTAATCCAGAATGTAACCGAATCGCTCAAGCTGTCTCAATAAGATGCCGATGTTTGCGTTCAACACGTCCATTCTGTTCAGGTACCCCTGGTGCAGACCGATGATGAATAATGCCTTTCTGTTTTAACAGATCAGACACATATCCTTGTATAAATTCAGACCCATTATCAGTTCGAAGAACCTTAACCTTTGTATCAAACTGTGTCTCCACATAAGTCATGAATTCTGCAATTAACCGAGGCACTTGTTGCTTATTATTAACCAGAAAAGTCCAAGTGGCTCGTGAATGGTCATCAACAACTGTTAAAAAATACTGGGATCCACAATAAGCAGGCGTTCTATATGGTCCCCAAAGGTCCATATGAACAAGTTCAAAAATCTTAGATGCATAAGAAGAACTGACAGGAAAAGTATCTTTGTGTTGTTTAGCTAAAACACAAGCCTCACAATCGAGGTCTTTCAACTTCTTACAAGCAATATCGTCTAAGTGATGCATTTTGGATAATGAGATGTGCCCAAGTCTGGCATGAAATGTATGCAAATCACCATTATTACACACAACATTTAAAGTTCTGGTGCCTAATACTCTACTTTTCATATCAAAAGACTGTATAATCTCTCCCTCAGTTTCAGTTTTTGAAGATCCATCTCCAAAAATCTTGTAGAGTCCACCTTGCTTGTATCCAACAGCAACTACTTCATTACTCGTAAGGACCTGTAGCACACAGCCACGAGATCCAAATAGAAAAACAGATTGATTATCTGTTAGTAGTTGTGAAACAGATATCAAATTGTGCTTGAAAGTAGGCAAATATAGCACATTGTGCAAAACCAATCGTGTAGAGACCCTAATATCTCCATGTAGTTGAACAAACTGATAAGATCCATCAGGCAAACCTATTCTAATCGGTTTCACCAGACTTCTCAAAGTAATAAACAAATCCTTATCAAAACAGACATGATCAGATGCTCCAAAATCTACTATCCATACAACCTAATTCATACCTTTAACACAAAATTCTGATGTCTGACTAATGTTACCTGCAAAACTGATAGAGTTGACTTGTCCATGGCTTGGTCCTTCATCTATTCGAGCCTTCCCTTTCATCTTGCGCATGACTTCCTGCACAACTGCATTAATCAAAGAGGCATCTGGCTGATTAGTATCATTATCTGCATTCCCATCAAGAGGGGAGTCATAAACAATATCGGCATCTTGGACATTAGCCAATAACTTTCCATTCCCTTGTGTCTTTGGTCCTTTCCACCAGTCAGGGTATCCCACCAGCTTGAAACAAGTTTCCTTGAGATGTCCTGGTTCATGACAGTAAGAACACTTTCGAGCAAACTTATCATACTTGCTCTTCTTTTCATCTTTCCCATGTTGAGAACCATCATTCTTTCCTTCTGTCTTATACTGAGATCCTTGTCCAGCATTGTACCTCCCTTGTCCTCCATAGTTCTTGGAACGATCTACTGCAAGAACATCATGAGTCTGACTAGATGTCCCTGTGATTTCTTTATGCTTCTCGACTCCAAGAACTGTGTTAAAAGCTTTGTTAACATTTGGAAGAGGGTCTTGGGACAAAATATGGCTTCTAACATTTTCATATGCATCTGAAAGTCCCATAAGAAACCGCATCAGTTTCAATGTAGCATCCTTTTCAACAAGCCTTTTCATCAAACCACAAGTGCATTGCTCAAAGATTCCACAACTGCAAATCGGAATCCCTTCTATATCCTGCAAATCATCCCATACTTTCTTGAGCTTGCTGTAGTACATAGCAACACTAAGATTCTCTTGTCTTATATTGCTGAGCTCTCTTTGCAATTGAAACATTAACGGAGCATTTGATTCAGAAAAACGCTCAGTAAGTTCTCGCCATAATTCCTGAGCAGAATGTACAAACATGAAGTTTTCTGCTATTTCACCTACCATGGAGTTTATGATCCACGACATAACCATAAAATCACATCTCTTCCACCGTTCATAATCCTCAAAACGCCTATCAGGTCGTTCATACATCCCATTTATAAACCCTAGCTTCCTTTTAGCACCTAGCGCCATTTTAACACCCCGACTCCAGCTAGCAAAATTGCTTCCATTGAAGCGTGTATCACCAATTGATTACCAGGATTATCAGAATTTGAGATGAACAAGGGATCAAATGCATTTGAATTACCTCCAGACGGAACTCCATACTCTCTCTCCCTTCGTCGCCTAGATAGAGGCGAGCGAGAACGATAAGTGTGTTCTCTGTGCCTTTTCACGACGGGAGAATATGAGCGATCATCATACATCTTATTCTTGTACTTCTTGCGGAAAGGCGATCGTGATCGAAGAGGCGATCGTGATCGAAAAGGCGATCGTGATCCTCCTCCGGTTGCAGAATTCTGATCTTCAACCATATTACTCTGTAGTAACTCGCCAATTGAAGAATCCATCTCAAATTATCTAAAGATGCTTCACCAGAAATCCAAACGATCTCGTTCTATCCTTCGGACAAAGACACAATTCAAGGCTGTGTCTCAATCAACAAATCAGAATCAACAAATGCAAACTACGACGTCACCGTTCGCTCTGATACCATATCAAAACTCTGAATCAAAACAGAGTTTGATCACTCATCAGAGATGATCAATCAACAGGGAAAAACAATGAAGAAAGGAAGAGAAACATTTGGGAATTTTCTGAATGTATTAAAACTGAATGTGCTTACAAGACTGACTAGCTATCTATATATACAAGCATTCACGCACTCTAACTAACCGACTTATTAGCTACGCTAACTAACAACTCCACTAACTCTCCTACACGTGTCCCATCAGCGATACATTAAATACATATTTTCCATAGGGATAGGGGTCCCCGCCCCGACCTTGATCTCGAACCCGTTAGTAAAATTCGTGGGGAATCTCTGTTAGGGGACCCGTTAGAGAAAATTCATAGGTTTCAATCCACAATGGTCCTAAATAGAAAAAATAAACGGGAATGAAAAACCCCTAATAAATACAAAAATCCCTCGAAATAAGGACGGACCCAATTTTTAATCCCAACAAAAAATAAAAAATTAAAGTTTTAAATGGAGATAGGGACGGAGAGGATACCTCATTGTGATCGTCTATCCTGTGGCATATTCCCATATTTTCTTGGACACTTGAGCATAAAATCATATACATCAATAATTCAATATAAACGATCCAGCACCGTTAAACTATTGCTCCACAAGTTAATTACAATAATACTAAATAGTCAGATTTTAGCTTCTTTTTTTTATGAAAAGATTTTAGCTTCAAACATGTGATTTTGTATGATTTATTATTTTAAATATATTATATCAATTACCTAAACTAGATATATTATATCAATTACCTAAACTAGATCCAACTTATAGTTACAAAAAAGTGAAAAAAAACCTTTAGTCGAAGTACGGAGTACGCGAAAAGAAAAATTCTCTAAGTAAATTTGATAAAATCTTAACCATTTTAATAAAAATTCAAGGGTTAAGATTAACTTTATGTAATTTCAAAAAACCAACTCAAGAGGTAGTACATAACAACACACAACATTTTTACGGTCAAAAAACTTTGGGAAATTCCGTCTGGTATCTCTGAGTTTTGTACTTTTTCGGATGGTGCCCAAGAAAAAAAAGTATTCCGTCTGATACCCCCGAACTTTTACAAAAGTTCGTATCGTGCCCTTAACTCTCATTTTTCTCCCTTTAAAATAAATTTCCGTCAATTTTACAAATAAAAAAAGGAAAATGATATTTTGGAAAATGGAAAAAGGAAAAAGGAAATTTTAACTTAAAAATAATAAACACAAATCCTTTAAAACATTTTGTAGTTAATACTCTGCATTTTTTAAACAAAAATTAGTACTCTGCATCAATAACAAAATAATAACAAAAAATACCAATACATATCATACAGAAGCCATAAAATAGAATAATATTTCTTTCAATTACGAATAAGTTATTATAAAAAAATGGCAACATTTTAAACACAAGGTAAGTGCATAGTTTACACGCAACATTCCATACATTATATAAATAAATACCAAACAAAAGAACACTAGGTAAATTCTATACATTCAGAATTAATTAGAAAATACCAAACAAATAAATTTTATACGTTATATAGGTAAACACCAAAATTGAAAGAAATTCCAAGTTGAATAAGCAAGCTATGCCTTTGGTTTTAAACACCAAAATTACATTTAAAAATTCTCATTATATCCAAAATACCAATGAAAAAAATATTACTGTCAACTTTCTTTTTGTTTTATTGTTAAATATTTCTTTTGTTCATTTTTTTCCCCTTTGCTTGATTTATTATTAAGGACGGAATTTTATTTTAAAATGGAGAAAATGAGACTTAAGGGCATGGGACGAACTTTTATAAAAGTTCAGGGGTACCATCCGGAATACTTTTTTTTCCTGGGCACCATTCGGAAAAGTAAAAAACTTAGGGGTACCAGACGAAATTTCCCAAAAACTTTTCTTCTGTAACCATTTGCTCTCAGTTTCCAAATTCTTGGCTCCAGCCCTTTCAGAATCTCTCTTTGTATTCTCATTCTCAAATGCATACAAATATTAGCCCCAACAGAAGCCAATGGCCAACAATACAATTCCTAGTAAGTACACATTTTATTTCTGATCCTTAACCTATTGATTTCAGGCTTTCAGATGATCACTATCCATGACAGAATGCAATGCTGTATGAACATAATTTAATACCCAGTTCATAAACTAGATTGAACTGAAAGCCTAACGTTTGATCACACATGTTTATACCTGTACTCTGATACCAACACATCCATTCCATTTCAGTACCAGATTTTTTTGCAGTACACATGAACTTCAAAACCAAAAGGCTAACATGTAACATGTAAAATACCAGTTCATCAAGTGTTTTAAACCGATTCTTACACCTAAATTTACACCATCACAAACAGAAACTAACAATAAACAACAACTTGGGCAACCTTATAGCACTAAAAGAAATCAAACTCCAGATAATTACCAAAATCATTCTGATCACCTGCACCAGTGGATTGACTGGAAGAATCTGTAGCCTTTTCACCAGCTGATCTTACTGGAAGCGGGGACGGTATCTCAACCGGTTTCGGAATCTCAGGCGGCGTAGCACATCTTATAAGCGCCCAATTCACACCTTCAAAGAAAGGATGTTGCTTGATTTCGGTTGCCCCGCGTTTATACGCCAGCCTGTGTTGTGGCTCTTTCACAAGCAGTCCCCTAATCAAATCCCTAGCAGCAAAACTCACGACAGGCGCTTCTGGGAAACGCAGAGGCTGACCCACGACGTTAAAAAGGGTAGCCCGGTTTCCTGAGCCTTTAAACGGCGTCCTACCAAACAAAAGCTCATACAGAAAAATCCCAAAGGTCCACCAATCAACAGCGCTTCCATGGCCGTCTCCTTTAATGATTTCAGGAGCTAAGTATTCATGGGTGCCAACGAATGACATTGACCTGGCGTTTGTTGGCTCAGCCATTAGCTCTGGTAACGGGCTGACTTGGTTGCCAATGTCGGTCTTATTATTAGCTTTCTTTTCTTTCTTGGACTTGCTTGAAAAGAAGCGAGGTGAGAAGCATGTTGTTGGAGCTACACATGAAGGCTGGATGCAGGCCGGCTCAATACAAGCTGGCTGGGCACAGTAAACGGGTTCCTTTTTCAAGGGCTGGGATTCGTTGGATGATTTCACAAGGGTTGGGCTCACAGAACAGCGCAGGGAAAGGTCAAAATCTGATAACATAATGTGCCCGTCTTCTCTGACAAGGACATTTTCAGGCTTTAGATCACGATACACTATCCCAAGCATGTGAAGGTATTCTATGGCTAAGAGCACCTCAGCTACGTAGAATCTGCATATTTAAGTAGGCAATATATAGATGTTACTATGTGAAATACTCGAAATAAAATAAAGAGGTGTAGAGAATGATATGTCATTTCAAGAATCTAACAAACAATGAACATTCATAGACAAAAGGCAAGAAGAATTCGGCTAAAGGTGGAGCATCTTGGATCCAAGGACAGTGAAATCATCTGCTTAAAAGTTAAGCATCCAATTCAAGCACAAAGAGCATGCATAAATGCTATTCTTGCTATCATATACCACTGCAACCTCGTGTCATAATGGGGAATATAATAAACACTTGAAATATTACATGTTTAATATGGAATATAATGGTGAGAACAAGACTGGGAAATAAACTACAACCTTGTACAGTAAATAAATGACAGTGACAGTCAACATGAAGACTTAGAACATTAGTTTCAACTCAACCATTTCAGTTGACAAATAGAATTAACAGAATGACCATTGCGATCTTTGCAAATGTAGATTATTCATAAGGATGTAACAGCTTAAGCAACTTATAAAAGATTTGTAGAGTTCATTCATAGAGTTCCAAATCAAAATGTGCTTAAGAAACTCAGTTTATTGAGGTTATTGCTTGCACTACGGTGCTAATAATACACCAGCACTAAAGAAAGGAAACTGGAAATGTAGAAGGATGCTTTGAGGACAAGAAGGCCTGAGTTCAGAAAAGTGAGAAAACAACAATAACATCCAGCACACACTTATCCTTTATAAGAAAAAGCAACATCAAACTTATAATTTTTAACTAAGAGGTGCAGAGATAAAATCCATAGAGGTGCTATAAGGAGCTCTAATTTTGCTTCAACTTCTAGGTGGAACTAATATTATTAACTGAATACCAGCAAATTATTTAAACAGTAAATCCTGGACAATTAGATCAACACAAGCATCAGAAAAAACCCTACTAAAAGAGAAATAAGCAAAGCAAGTAAAGCTTATGCATGGGACATTACTTCGAGACAGAGATAAGGAAATTTATCATACTTGACAGCTTGTTCAGAAAAATGCTTCCCCTGTTGTCTTTGCCTTAGAGTGTGCAAGTCTCCTCCTGGGCAGAATTCCATCACCAAGCATGAAAACTTATCCGTCTCAAAATGGGTATACAGAGTAGGAAGGAAAGGATGATCCAATGCCTGCAATATCTCTCTCTCAGTCTGAGCTCTAAGTAACTTCTTCCTACTTGCCAGAGATGCTTTGTCCATCACCTTCATAGCAAAGTAACACTTTGTTCCACTCAATTCAGATAAGTACACACTTCCAATATCCCCACAGCCCAGCCTCTTCAACAATCTAAAGTGATTCAAACCTAGCACACCGTCTCTTGACCGAACAGCTTGAATGGCCTCCCATCTTATGTCATTACCTTTGTGGGGCTTGCTTATAGTACTACTAAAGCTGCTACAGCTGCTCTCATCACTCACATCAGTGCTTGTGCTAGCCCTAAACAAGCTACTTTTGCTACTCTCCACAAAGTCAGCGCGTTTAGGGCTTCCACTAGTCTTACCAAGACTGCTATTGCCATCACTAACTTTGGACGACACAGAACTATCCTTTACACTTGCATAATCCGACGTCTTCTTTTCTTGGTCAAAACTACCATCCACGGAAGCTCCCACATCAGCTTGTTTAGCTGTAATCTGAACAGATTCGGCAAACTGATCCGACAAACCTAACTTTGTTTTGCTGGAGGCTGAAATCTGTTTAGGTGTAACACTGCCTTTTCTTTGATGCCCCGGCAATCCATTTGTGCCGGTCTTAGAGGCCATTACAAAAAGGGAAAGGGAACAAAACTACTTAATTGTCAAATTGAAAAAAGGTAGGGTTTAGACTCATCAATCATCAAATTTGATAAATCCTCGCCTTCATTTGTCTTCCCTAATTCTGCCATAAGTGATGATTCACCAAATGAGCATCAGAGTGATGTCTTCAATCTGTACAAAAGACAAACAAGCAATCACTTTAGAATGGATGGCATCACAAAATCAAAGTTCCTTACAAGACCCAACAAATTCCCCATCTTTTCCCCTTCTTTCAGAAGCACTAACACCAGAATCAAGATCGAAAGGGGCTGATAAAGTACAATTTTTACACAGTCCCAAGTGGGACTAGGAACAAGATTTAGAAAGCAGTGTAAAGTAGTCCCACTACATCAAAGCATCAACATGCAACTCAAATGAAATGCCAATATGACATTCCAATACTAATGGACCTACCCCCATTGTAAAAACCCAACACTTCAATGAATAAAAAAGAGCTTCAAATCAAAGGAAAAACGAGAAGAAGCTTTGCAGAAAAGGAGGACCACCAAACAAAAAGCAAAAGCAAATCTGTAAAGAGAAAATAACCAATACATCAGATATGCAGATTAGGACCGGAATTGGTACGCGCATAATGTGATCAATGAATCGAGAAGAAAATTCGAGATCTCGGCCCCAAATTAAGCAGATCCAAGAAGAAAAAAATGGGTAGAATTGTTGTAAATTTTAGCAGCAAAATCCGGTACATAAAGATGAAGACTTTACCTGATACCAGAAGATCACAAGCTCAAGACATTGCTGAGAAGGAAGCTTGAATTGCTACGAAACTGAAGCTTACAAAGAAGAAAGCGATGGAGTGAGGGAGAGAAGAAGGGGTCAAAGACGAAGTAAAAAGGCAAAAACTTGAGGAGTTTTTCGGATTCATTCAATTCTCAATTATTCTCTTTGTTTTCTTGTCCCCGAAACTCAAGGAAGCCTCTGCCTGCCATTTATACATTATAAAAACAATTGTTGAGATCGAATGTGAACGGTCTCTCGGGTGTGTGAAATGTGAATGTTTTAGGCCAATGTTGATACAAATAATATTTATTTATGTTGCATATAAAGTTTAGAAAATTATGTACTTTTTAATATAACAAGTGATGCACATTTTCTTATAAAAAAACAACACGCGATTATGATATTTTTTTAATAGTGTCAATTAGATTCAGACCCATCATGAAATTTATATTCTCATTCGTAAGAATGCGATAGATTGATCTATTTTTCGACCTAATGTTTACCTACTAAAAAAACACATTCAAGCATATGTAGTATGAAGTTGATGCACTTATAAGTGAAAGCAAATGAATATACTAATATAAAAATATATGCTCATAGTATAAAATTGATGCACATATAACAAATATTTAAGACACATGTATAAAATTGATGCACATATAACAAATAATTAAGACATATATAGGTCCAGTCCTTTTATTTTTATATATTAATTATCCGGGCTGGGCTGGGTCGGGCCACAATTCACCAACCCGGACCCAGCCCATGGCCTGGGCAGGTTTGGCCGGGCTGGGCCGGCCCGCACCTTTGGCCATGCTTAGTTTTAATGAAAGACGAGTGCATACTTTTATCTTTTTCTATTTTTTCAGTCGTGGGATTTGGGTTATTGACGATTTGCATAAATTCTATAATTCTCTTCTTAATGCTCATTTTTTTTCTGAAACCCCATCCCTGTAAAAATGGATAAGAAACCTTAACCCAATGTCAAACACAATAACTCACACAAAGATCAAAACATGTTTTATTCATAGTTTGAAACCACCAACTCATATATTGTCCAAACCTAACCAATCACCAATTAGTCTAACAAAATGAGGTAATTGATTCCCTTAAGGCTTAAGCGCTTGTGTAAATATTCAGTTTCGAATCTGAATTACTCTGGTGGTATGTATGAAAAGGCCGAATTGGGAGAGTCGTCCCCATTAAGGGTCTCTATAATCCGAACGTAAAACAATTTTGGCTCATCGAATCGGGCGAGAGATTTTTAAAAATAGATTACCCAAACATAATATTACACGACATAAAATAACTTGAAATACAAGATTATCCAAAACTACTTCTACAAATTTCACAACTTAATTTCCATTAAACGAAAGGATTGAAAAGACGGGCCACACGTGGGGTGGTCTAGTGGTAAGAGACATGCCGGCATAGGCGAATCTAGGGGGAGCGGGCGGGGGCAGCCGCCCCACATCCGGTCAGAGGAGTGATTAGTTTACACAATTGGATTCGAAAACGGAGGAATTTTTGGAATTTCGCCCCTATAGGGCGACCCAGATGAGGTGGAGGTGGAGGTGAGCAGAGGAAGGCAAGAAGAACTGGAGGAGGAAGAGGTGGAGGGTTGTTTGTAAGTTTGTTAGTGATTCAATGAAGGAGGAAACACAAATTAGGTGAAGATTGGGGGCGAAAATAACAAGACGTCTTTTTAACCCTAATTTTTTTTAAAATGACTTTAGCCTAAAGTTTAGGTTTTTATTAAACTATTTATACCCAATTCTCCATTGAGAATTAAGAAGCATGAGTACACAAGAGCTCGACAAATTTAACAGCTAGTTGGTGATGAAATCCGAAATAAACCGACGCTAACGACAAGAAACGAGGTTGTATATTTGACGAGACAAACCCTTGCTTTTATTAATTACTTTCAAACGAGGTTACAACAAAGAGATAGTGCCCCAGATTCCTTTTTACAAGATTCGAGATCTCTGCCTAACGAGGTTCGAGACCTCTTGGTTACAATGAGATTACCACTTACAAATTACTTAACGAGATCTTTTCTTATTACAAGCTTTGAGAGTTGCTTCTGATCTAGCGAGGCCAAGGTCTTGTCGACGATGTCGAGATTGTAGCTTGCGAGGAGACTTGCGGGATCTTTCGGGGGCTTTGAGATTTCTTTATGTGACTTGAAGTCTTTTTAGTGAACTTCTCTTGATGGTTGCGTGGTCTCTACGATGATTTCAACACGTCGATCTTCAACAAGCAAGATAGTTCTTGAATTAGAGATATTTTTCGACCCTTGCAACCTTCGAGGTTTTCTCCTATTTATAGGCATTTGAGGAGCATGGCTCTTGCCAACTTCCGATGTGGGATGCTCGGGATTCGACCCTTTGATTGGTCGAGCGGGACGTGGACGGTTATTGGTCGAGTGTTTAGGCGGCTTTTGACTGGTCGAGCTGGGCAGGGGTGTCAGCTTTTGAGTATGTGAGGTTGGCCCTCGCTATTTTTGGTGGTGCGTTGCCTGACAGCTTTAGTCGGAGAGACTTGCGATGTTCAGGCCTCGTTTCCACGGCTAGAGGCTTCGCGGGAATATGGACTTTGCTTTTTTGGATAGGTATGGGAAAGATCTTGGGGAAAAGATCTCAGAGACCTCGCTTATTTCTTTTACCTCGCGATTTGTGCCCACTATTCACACATTTGTTATTTTGCGCACCATCAGCTAGGACTTTATTACTAAACTACGGAGTATTAATTTGTTCAAAAGTCCGCCCCCAATTCAATGCAATCCTGGACACGCCCCTGCATGCGGTGATGATGGGAGGTCTCATGTTCAATTTTTGCCTCCGTCCCTTTCTTTAGGTGAAAATTCAAGTCTCATCATTCTCCCCACCACTAACTAGGTCAAGCAGGTTGATACCGGTTTACTTGGTTCATGGGGATTGAAATAAAACTAAGGTAGAGAGAGTAGCCAAAGCTTCCACGTCTTGGATGAGGACAAGGCAATCCACATGAATCACTGAAACTAAAGTCCATTTCCAGGCCCACCAACCAATCAGCATCAAACGGTATGGAATTGATTGGATTCCGGATAACATCCATACATATATGGTAGTTGTGCAAATGATTTATTGACACCATTTATAACCCATGAAAACGGAATGTTTCTTTTTCGTTTGCACTTAGTTTGGTCATATACTATGGATAGGAACATCTCAAAAATAGAAAAATATCTTCACCACTCACCCGATATACTTTTGAATCTCATTTTGTCGTGTTTGATAAGGAAGAGTTATTTTCGTTGAAATAATGATGATAGAAAAGACATTTTTGCATTGGATATTTTATAATTTTTAACTCCAACCAAACAAGATCCAATAATTTGGTGTATTAAACATATTTGTAAATCGAGAGATAGATAAAATTAACCATCGGACAAACCGAGGTGAGATCTAGTTTTAGTTGAGTTGACAAAAAATTCTATCAGTTGAGTTGGAACAATCTTGACAGTTAATAATTTTTTCTTGCTCCCTTGATAATGCGAGCCCATCTACGAATACTCGAACGGATTTTTGACAAAAGCAGATATATGCTGCAAAAAATTACACGTTTTACAAAGCGTTATATGATTCAATTTCCTTACCCCATCCAAAAAAATTTACATATAAAGGTTCTTGTCGGCGATACCTTCGATTTGATATATAATATGCTCAAATCTTACACCCAAGCAAAAAGTTTGGAACGTTTAAAGATTTAACTTACGCAAACTACTTCGTTTTATTTAGGACAGGATTTAAAATAAAGCTTAGGGTTGATGTAGGGTTATATCCATCTCAGAAGCACGGTATAAAAGCCAGCAAAAAAAAAATATCATGAAAACAAAAAAAAAACATGTAATCTTTTGCTTCTTGACTTGATATTTCACTGAGGAGAAAAGGATCATGATACACAGCCTATGATTCTTAAAACCCATGAATTGAATCATTCTTAAAATCTGAAAATGTAGGATGCAGAAAACTGTGCCAAAATGCAATTACAAAACCTAAGAAAGTAAGAATGATACAACTTTGGCAGGCAGTGATAGCGATAATCACCAGAACTTGCCATTTCGATTGTGGGCCCACTCCAATGCTTAGCAATGTTTGGAATGACAACCAAAAACCTCTCCAATCTCCGTTTCCATGGCTGCTGATTGCTGCATTCATCATTCAGTTCAATGCATTGACACAAACCTCACTGAACAACAGAAAACTCAAAAGTCCTGCATCTTTTTACATCCAAATCAGTCACCAAACAGATCATCATCATTGTTATCATACTTGATCTCATCAGATTTCTTCACACTGGAATTTCCAACAGCTTTATTATCAAAGCTACCTGGATTCGAAAATGCCCACGACGAACCCGCTTTACCAGGGAGCGAATCCCCGTACAAATCGTCATATAACCCGCCCTTTGAATTCGAACTCGTTTTAACCTTATTCAAAACTTCTTGCAGTTTTTCCGTCACACCCGCCTTGGAGAAGTTACCTTTATCTTCTTTGTTCAATTGTTCCTTCCCTTTAGGTACCACTGTAACTTGTACAAGAGACTCATATTTCCCAACAAGACTCCCTTCCTTTACCCCAATAGGACCTGGCTCAGTGTCCACGTCAGCACCGTCGGAAACTCCAACAACTTCAACTAACTCTCCTCCAACTTGGTCTTTGAAAGCTACTCTCATTTTTTTCGCCCTTTTAGCTGCTCTTTCTTCACCCTTTTCTTTACTATTAGGGATAACAGCATTTGGTTTTACGTTTGACTTGCCCAGGCCATACCGGTTCAAGAGTGTGTTGTAGGAAACGACGGCTTCTTCATCTGACGGGTCAGGTGGTGGTGGTAAATTGACTTCTGTGGGGAGTCGTGCTGGAGGGAAAAGAGCTGCACTGTTCTTTCTTAGGACGTATACTCTTGTTGATGCAGCAAAGCGTAAAGACTGTCCGACTTCAAGTTCAGTTGGCGTGTCTTTTGTTAATCACTCATTTGCAACAAAGGTCCCATGAGCAGATCCTAAATCAGTGACAAATATACTGCAGGGCAGGAGGGAAATTTTGTGAACAGTGGTAATGTCAGGATTAACATGTACTCCCTCTAGTCACTAAAGATTCACAGTTCAGGTTTTGGCACAGCCATTAAGAAATTCATAAAGCACCACAAACTTTTTCTAAAATTTATAGATTATTAACTGCCCACCTCGTTTCTGGTCAGGAATAAAGAGAATTTGTATCAATAGTCAATATATGCATTTTCCAATAACAAACCTTGTAACTTAAGTACTTAACAATGAACTATTACCTGAAACTCTAAAATAATAAACATTTTCTAACAAGATTTAAGGGCTAAAATGATAATCTTTTCTCAAAGAAGGTAAGTATAGAATTTGCAGAAGCAAAACAAGTGCAGAAATGAGACAACCATGCTTTCAAACACGCACAGAGTTACAAGGTCTTTTTCTTGACTTAAAAACAAACACAAGCCTAAACTCCATAAACCATTTTGAGAAAAGTATGAGCTATTTTACCAGGGGATAGGTGCTGCATAAGCAGATTTTGCTAACTAGGATTAGTAGGATAAACAACTACAAGCTGACAATTTGTCAGATAAGAAGAGCTAATCAAAGAGGAGAAATTTCCACAAGCTATTTGATACTGGTATAACTTTTACCTTTTCCAAAGAGACCGGGAAAGAAACTAAAATTGGAGGAAATTACAAAAGCTAGATAATCATGTGCAGCTAGGCATAATACGTTATGTAATATTGAAAGGATCAAGAATATGTCGAAAGAAGGAAAAACAAAAGGCATACAATTTAATATTCTCAAGAATAAACAAGCTCAACAAAGCTGTAACAGTTTAAGGATGTGACTTATCCTATGGCATTAAGGCCAAACATATTCAAGTGAGATTAAAAAGAGAGGCAATCAATATAGATGATGGAGCACTTTAGAGACGGAATGGACCTTCATATATAATATATTATCCATTGACAAACAAAAAAGTGGTAGAGGTTATCAGGGTTGTCAAGGCACTACAAGTCACTTTTTCTTACAAAAATATGGAGGCCCTAAAAGTCTGTTGAGCCTAGGCATGATGCAAGACAAAGAAAATAAGCATTCCAGTATTCCACAAAGTCTTCCTAGCTTCTTCAGTTTCTAATTCCTCTTCCACCCGAGCCATTACAGTTGCATTAAGAGTTTACTAAAGGAACATTCTCAATATTGAACATGCTTTCCATAAGCCAGCATGTATTCAATAAAAGGAAAAGAACCATCATAAGTTGCATTAAGAATTAAATGTAAAACAAAGGACTAATACAAGTAATTGTAGTCAAGCTCCTCAAAATTAACTCTCACATATCCAATAGCTAATTCGGCATCTCATTCATTCCATAGAAGCATGGAATCAATCTCCAACTGTGATGAGGCTGACAACTTGAACAATCTACAGTTTTAAGGAAGTGACTTATACTATGAAATTTGTCATTGACTCATTCACAGCAGTTTATTTCTGTTTCTTTTACAATGAACATATTTAACAATATGACTAGTTGACTACATCAAGTACAAGTGGTAGTATCAAACAAAGAAACGGATGAAAATTCATCCATAAATACACACTAGCTAATTCAACATCTCATTCAATCCATAGAAGCGTGGAATCAGTCTCCAAATGTGATGAGGCTGACGAGTTAAGCAATCTAAGGTTTAAGAATGTGAATTATCCAATGAAATTTTTCATTCACTCATTCATAACAATTTATTTTCGATTCTTTTACAATGACCGTATTTAAAAATATGACTATATCAAGTACAAGTTGTAGTACCAAACAAAGAAATGGATGAAAATAGAGGGAAAGCACGCCACAGAAGCCAAGTGTTTGGTATCCATATTTTTAGTCTTGTAAGACATCTAAGTACACCTTATCACTCCATCTACAGTACAACTCACGACTACATTAAAATATTCTCTTATACCCTATCATCACCCACCAGATGTAAGACATGAACACCACGAAAAAGAATCCAACTTATAAAAGATTATAAATTCAGCAAGATTAATGTGAACACAGAAGCAAGGGTTCAATAATAAAGAGCATTGGTTCAAGAAGCAACCTTCCATTTTTGTGAGGGACAACCGCAGCATGCTGGCGTGACACAGACTGATGATCCAGCACATAGTCACACGTGTGAAACTGTCTGCCAAAGATTTGCCTACGTTTGTCAAGACTAATCTCTCCAATGACATCACCATCCTTCAAAACCTCAAGATAATAGACACCTGGACGTGGTTCAATCGCCCAATCTGGAGGCTGCCAAGTAGACTGTCCTTCTCCAATCTGTGTAATGTGTGCAGGAACAGATGGAACTGCATCTGCTGCAGGCTTCTGTAATCCATGGTTTTGTTGTTGAAATTGAGAATGCTGGTTGTTAAGTTTAGGAGATGGCTTAGAGTCGGCTTTAGGAGATGAATTAACAGACACGGAGAACGGTTCCAAGGATTGAGCTTTCTTGAATCTGTCAAGTCCTGCTCTCCCATACATCATATCTTCGCAAAAGCTGCACTCACAAAGGCTACTTTCAATTCCTCCAGCAAATCAACAATAAACCAAATTCGATGGACGAGTCTAAATCATCACCACACAGCACATAGGATAAACGCTCAGCTACAGCTGATATTGGGTTGGAGAAAATCTGGAGATGGAATGTCTTAAAGAAAGTAAGCAAGCAATACCAAAATCCAAAACAATGACCAGAAAAATCAAATTATGCATCATATAAGTTATATGGTAGCTCAAGTGAATAAGAATGAAGTCCGTAACACGAAATAACTCCCTTGATAATTCAAGGTGGAGTTCAATCATCAAGTTAATTGTTTAAATATTTTGGAACGAAGCCTATAAAGCCTACATTTTTAGAGCTCGCAAGAGCAGCTTAAGGTTGGTCTGATTAGCAGAAAACCAGAAAGTTTCAGCTCCATATGTCCATAAAATTTCATTCATGAACTGAATCGACATGCAAACATATCACTATTGAGATTAATTTCAGGATTCAGAAAGAGAAAAATCCAGAAAAGGCGATTATGAAAGAAACCCTAATTTTTTTACAGGATCAACAAAAGAATACTGGCAACGAGTGTGAAGCTGAGCACCAACCTTGTAAACACGAAAAACTACAACAACATAGGCAAATTGAAGACGAACAATGAGAATGGAAGCGTTTGGTGGATCGAGTTGAATATCTGTGTCTGAGATTGAGAAGAGAGAGAGAGGATGTTGGAAGGAGAAAAGTAAATATCGCCACTCCTAGGGCGACTCTGGTCCGATACAACTTTTTTTTTTTGGGTTTTTAATTTTAGGAAATTCTAATATTCTTCCACTCTAACCGTTTTTTTTTTGTTAATTGTCAAAAGGTTTTTAAAAGCTTTAAATCAGGCTTTTTTTTAAAGTTTGTATAATGTCTTATTTTATATTTCATGAGTGAGATGTCTATAGCTTTGGTTATAGACGAAAAATCACAAAATGAACAAAAACTTTAATTTCTATTTAACTATTTTAAAACATATAACACAATCAAATATTAGATATAATAAAATATTAAGATTGAAGACAATTTTGGGAATTTTTATGAATTTTATCCATTTGATTTGAGATATCAACAATAAATATGTATGATCACTTCATAAAATAAAAATTCAATAAGGGAGGATATTATATAAATTCAAGTGAAAGTTTAGGAGTGCTACACAATTTCAACAAAACTTAAGTCATTAAATCAAATGTGTATTCCTTGAGGCTTTCTTTTGAAAAAAATAATTAATTTTGTATACATTCTATCACGAACTTACAAAAGTCTCTTTCAAGTTTGTACACATCCAATAAAATTGCAACGATGTCAATCTAAGGAAAACAATAAGATCATTTTGATGGCTATATGCCAACATTTTGATTATGAAGCCCTATTCACTAGTTCAAAAGTATGGACTATGTGTGATACAATCATACAAACAAAGAAAAGCATGCAAGTTACATATGAACAGACATTACTCGTTTTCAAATCTCACTTATGATACATTTCAACCTTCCAAGGACTACATTGTATAGAGCATTTGTCTACTAGGTGAAATAAACACCAACGCACCTATCTCATCAAGAAAATTGAAAGAATCAATTAAATTCATCAAGATGACAAAGTTTGTAGTTTGTACAGCAATTGTTCTTCTCTTGTTCTTTCTTCAAGGTACAATATCTTTCTTAGTTCTGCTTAATTTAAACACTCATATATCTAAATCATGTATTATATATCTTGGAGAAACAAAAAAAATCAAAACCCTCAAGCAAGACGCTTAAGCATTCTACCAGAAAGTGAAGAGCCAGGCTAGCTTCAACATACCAAACGAGCCCTTATCCGCTGCATTGTCTCCTTTCTGGTCTGGGTAATTTCTGCTTGAATCAAATTGCAGAGAGAACGTGGAAAAAATCATGCATAAATCTGATGAGATAAGATATAACTTATCTTTCATTTGCAAGCTCTTTCTCAATTCCAGTGAACATCAGCTTCATGCGTTCTTGGAGACTTGAAGTTATGTTCTTAGATATCCGTTTCTGATGTTTTGTGGTTTTCAGCCATGCAACACCAAATGATATTCTGATATGGGATCCGTTTGATTTTGAAGATTTGCCCTCAACCTGATATCTAAGATGAAGCTGCAAACAACACCATGGGACTCATTTAAGTTAATAAGTAGTGCTTTGCCATAAAAAATCACACCTAAAAATAAAATTATGGGTCTGTTTGGATCAAAACTCATAATGCATTTTCAACAAAATCATCATCATCATCATCAAGTATAGTCCAGCTCAACAGCTCAAGCGGGATTTGGTAGGTCAAGATGAGGGCACCCATAACCTGAACATGTCAGGAGGTTGCGCCCGATAGACCCAAGGAAATTTTAGGGTGTGTTTGGATTGTACACAATAATGCATTTTCTTGCATATAAATGTTAATTTTAGGGCATGTTTGGGTCGTACACAATAATGCATTATCTTGCATTATAATGCAAGATATAATGCACTTTTGCATAAAATCGCATTATAATTGCAATATAATACATTATTCTCTGCGATCCAAACAAGCACTTAATCCAAAATAAAGAATTATGGGCTGCAATCATTAGGGTGCGTTTGGATTTACCATTTAATGCATTGTCTTGCATTAAATGCAGGATTTAATGCATTCTATGGTTTAATCCAAACGCACCCTTAGAGTTGTAAAAAGTGAATTGGGAGTGAAAGAACATGTGTATGGAGTTGAGGAAGATGCATACGTTAAAATACTCGCCAAAAGGAATCCCATGGAGTGTCATGACCTCCTCAATCAGCCAGCCATTTTTGTCAGGAAGAGAAGATCTCTGTTGGGTGCTCGTTACCTCTCCTCTATAACTAGATACACTCTTACTAAACTTGTAGCAAATTTGTCGCTGGTGCACATCATTCACCAATTCCCAGGGCGAGCAAGAGTAATTAAGGCAGCCGACTTTCTCCATTAATCTTCGTTCCACGTCACCGCCATTGTATAGCTCCATAAGGGAGTTGATCTGAAGCAGACATGACAAACAACTCTCAGAGAATATCAGCACAAGGGTGTGGCATGAATGAAAAAAATAAAAACGCAATTGTTAAGGATGCAATGCTCTCAAAGCATGAGGTTGTCAAACATAGAAATTTCCACATTCTAGGTTTTTTTTCTTCTTTTGTAATATAAAGCCATTTTTCATTTATAAAAGTCCTTGAAATGTGTGAAAACAAGATAATTTTTCACACATTTCAGGGACTTTATAAATAAAAACTGTCTTTATAATGCAAAAATAGAACAAAGCTTAATTCTTTGAAAGGTTTCAGTTTCACCTATAAATCTATAATATAGGCCATGGCCTTTTTCATCTACCACAACCAATTGACAGTGACATCAGATTTCTCCTAATTTCGTCTTAACTTCGAAAGTCACCCAATTTATTAACTTGGATGGAAAATTGACCCATTTGTGGTAGACCTGGCTGAATTTGCAACTGCCATTAGAATGAGTTCAATATAATAATATAATTAGGTCAATTCAAACAATGGGGAGGAGGTAAGAAACAGCTAAAGATCTTCAACAAAATAAAGGCTGGTCAAATCAACTCTGTTTCCGGAACATTATCTGTGCATCTTTACCCAAACTAAACACACCCTTCATTTTTATCAATTTTATGTAGCATAAAGCCAACATTTTGCTACGTGTAGACTTAAACATATGAGCATCACAAGTTAAGAGAGATGACAAGAAAATTGCAGCCTTATGATGAATATACAAATAACAATGAACACTTCAATAGCAACATGAACCATGAAAAAGCACAAGAGAGCTCACCGGAACAGGAAGGGCAGATGAATAAACCTCTGACATGTTAACATCCTCAACGCCCAAAAGTGATCCACTCTCTTCAGTCTCAAGTGTTTTGGTCTCAGATTCTTCTTCAACTATCCGGACCTTCTGCTCAGGACTCAAAGCTCTGGCCTTCCAGAGAGCCATGATAGTTCTGTGGGACAATATCCATAAATATTTAAATGAGCTTTAGCTTTTCTGAGCAAGCTGCTTGTACCCTAGTTGCCAGAATTTAAGAAGAATCATGAACTGGTTATAAGAGTTTACCTGTGTGCAACAGTGAATGATACAAAAGACTGGAAATGAAACTTAAGTCTGCCTTCTTCATCCTGAGTCTTAGCACCATGCTTTGCATCTTGGCCTCTTCCTTTCCGGAGGGTTATCACAATGATTGGACTACCCATTGATGAAAGATTCGGTGAAGCTACTTGAATGTCTTCAATGTCCTCCCAAAGGAAATAGAATGTTGTCTTACGTCCAAACATATTTGTGTGGAAGCCTATTATTCTTGCAGACAAAAAGAGACGTCCCTGTTCATGCAATTAAGGCATTATATATACAAATGCCTAGTTTGGAAAGCAATTCATCACTTAAGCGACTGAAAGCACTAGAGCTCTCTTAGTTAAATTTAGCACAATGATGGACCATCATTCAGATTGATGATAGGCCAGCATTTCTGTTTTGTTCAATCTATCTACAAGTGACAGAATGGTACCTGCATAGGCCTCTTGCGTTTCAAGTGACAAGTAAAATCATTGATGAGAAACTCTTCTGGAGGAAGGCCAAAAAGCTTCTGAAATGTGGAATTTGTTTGAGGTGACCTTGCGTTTATCTAAAACCATTGAGAATAGATAACATTAATAAGCAACTAAAGTTCTAGTAGACAGATAATTACATAATAATAATGAGCAACCCCAAGATCTGAACTCAATTTTTAGGATGGCCAGGGATTACCTTCTTCCCAACCTCCTTCTCCATCCTAGCTAAATACTCGGTCACAACATTGCCATCCCGATTATCATCCAAGAATATCCTTAAATGCAACTTTGATTGAACTGCCTGAGCAAGATTTCCTTGTAGAGGAATCCAAACATCACTGAGATCTGCTATATTAGTCCTAAGAAAATTAATTTCAGCATGCCCCAGAGAGGTTGCATCATCAAAAGGTCCATCAAAATCAAAAACTTCAATATCCAGAGTGGATGGGGCCTCATCCATTGCGTCGAACTCAAATATTTCTGCAGAAACCAATCCAGAGCAACCAGTTAAAAAACAAACCAAGATCCACAAGCACTGAGAAAATCAACAAGACAGTCAAATAAAGAAGCACTGTTCACCGTTCCATCGAGGATCTAATTTCTGAAATTTGATGGAGCTGGTTTTGGTCTTGCCATTACAAGTGAATACCACGTATGGATCAGAAAAACCACTAGCATCAACAGCAGCTAAGTTGCTTCCTTCAATCAAGGCAACAGTAAGCAACCACCCATTCCCTTTTGCCTTAATACCATGATCACTACCTATATGACAAGATGAGTTCTAAGATCAAGTCACAAAACTGAAATCAAGCAAATAAATAGAAAACAAAATAAGACAACTTTGACCATGCACTGATATTTTTTAAGCATCAAGCAGAACATATACATCAAAATGACAACTGGGTAGTTGCCAATACCAGTGAGAGTGTGAGACTCTATATTAAACACCTATTTTCTTCCTTATTAGCTCGATTAAGAAAAGATTTTCATTTTAGTTTTTTAATCTTGTTAGGAAATGCTTTTCATTTTAGAGTTTTAGGTAATCATTTATCGGTGACTTACAAGGTTTATGAATTCTCTTTATTCATTAGCTAGAAATGAGGTGGGTAGTTTATAAATATACAAATTTTAGAAAAATGTTCATAATGTACTAGAATTCTTTAATAGTTGTGCCAAAACCAAAAATGAAATTCTTTAGTGAACAAAGGAAGCTTTAGATAATAGAGCAGAAAAAAAGTAACACATATTACCTCTCTGGATCCTGGCCTGCATGAATCGTGCCACCATTTCCAGCACTCGCTGAACCTGAAGAACGAGCACACTGCATACAATCACTTCACCAATGGAATCTGGCAAGTCTAGCCCTACAAACTCGAGTCCTTGAGTGGCTGTAGGTGCAGCCAACCAAACATGAAGAACGACATACAATCCTATAACAATGGTTGTTACTACAGTGACGTTAGCAAAATATTGCACAGCTAATTTCCAGTCTGATTGTGGCTCTATCTGCATGGAAGCCAAGAGCTGTTCCCTAGTGGAAGTACTCGCTTTCATGTCAACAGACTTGACTTTACCAGACAAACAATTTGCATACTGATCAAAGCTGTCCTTTAGACCCTGCTTTGCTCCATTCTCAACCATTCCTTTCATCATACTCATAATACTCTGCACAAAATTCACTCGCCATGAAATAACTAAATGAGAAGATTGTTCTCCGGAAGGCAGTTCAGAGCCCGGTGTAATGCAAAACAACAACTCCACCCTGAAGGAGCTTCCATATGGTACATCTGGAGTAGCAACATTAGTTAAAACGACAAAGGCTTTGCTACTAGCTTTCAAGTATGTCTGTTCCTCAGTAGCTTTGACAGCCTTAATCAATTTTGTTGCAGGATTGATATAGGTAGCAATTCTTTTCAGGGTGCTACCATCATTTTCAAACTTCCAAGGCCCAGATTGCAGCTCTGTCTTTCCTTGAACATCAGATACGTCATTTATGAACCTTGAATCAGGTGAAAACAGTAAAGCATTCAACTCTGAAGGTGCAATCAAATAAAATTTGTCAATAAGGACTCCTCCGGGTAAATTGCTTGGAACTTCAACCCCTTGATCTCTTGATTCCATCAACTGCATTAGTTCAGCAAAATTACCAGAAGATAACTGTTCCCCAGACATGCTTGTTCCTACCTCTGGTTTAGCTGCCTCAGGTGGTGGAGACGATGACCTCGAGGTGCTGCTCGAAGTTGCCATCGATGATTCAAATTTTTCCTCAACTGAAGACTTCCCAGCACCTGGCAATTCTTGGTGGGAACTATGAGGAGATAGAAATATGCTGAGGCAGATTTCACCTATTAGAAGGTGGGAATGACAACTTTCAGACATATCACACAGCTTTATATGAAAGTCAAAGCAATAAAGAAACTTAAAAAATGCACATGCAGCCAGGAAAGTTGGAATTTGCTGAAACTAACAAGTGTAAATTGAGCTTTATATGACCATCGTAGGTCACACCTGAGGTAGGCATAGCATCTTTCTAGGATAGTGACTACTGACTACAAATGCTTATACACTATAAAGTGGCACTAGATTTTGTATTTTTCCATCTCTGATGCCCACATACAACCCAAAAGGCCTATTTTTTATTTTCTGAAATGAAGTAACCACAATTAAAAAAATCCACAGGCTTTCATCATTTGACAACCATGAGTACTTTAATCCACAAGTCAATTACCAAATAGGAACAATGAACTAAGCAAAGAGTACACATAATCTTAGTAATTAGAGAGTAAATTACCACAATCCTTGTTCTTAGACTTCTTGCTCTTAGGTTGCAAAGAGTACCAAGCAGTTCCAAGGGACTTATCTTCAGCATCAAAAACACGAGAGACAGGAACCTTCAACTGACCAAGAAAGTCATCACTGAAATACTTATCCTCATCCATCACAGAAACCACAAGTTCATCACTAAGATCATCAACTCGAAAGCTGAATTCGTCGCCCCAATACGGACTTAAGCACTTCTTCACAACCTTAGTCCTGAACTTGTTCCTCCCCAGCTGTAACCTCACATACGGATCACTCAATCCATTGAGATCCATTGCAGGCAGGTTCCGAGCTTCGATGACTTTAACCCCCAACTTCATCGCTCCAACTTCAACCACCACGGAGCATATAATACAACAACAACAACATACAACTTTGATCACTATTTACACAGCGCGAAATGGTAAGATAAAACACAATCTGGATGTCAAAATGGAGAGATTCCGGGAGATCGGGAGGGTTAAGGCGGCGAAGAATGATGAAATTGAAAGCAGGAAAACCCTAGATGAGGAATGCAGATGATGAGATTGCTAGTAATAGCGAAGCAGGTGATTGAAATCTGGTTTTTTTGAGGAAAAGGAGTTGAATAAGGAAAGCGGTGAGACTTTTCCTTGCTCTACTTTTCACCTTGATGATGCTTCGGTCGCCATTATTGGTTTTTGTTTATTGCAATTGAATTGAATTGAAGAAGAACCGCGATGAAAGAGCGGAGGGGCAATTAGTCAACCGAAGTTGTTGACTTTCCATTCCTTTTGTTTAGGGTTATTTGCATAATAAAGCCCAATTTTATAGTCTGTTGCAGAAAATAACCTAAAATTTTTAAAGTTGTGATAGGCGCCGTGGAAATGTGTAATCACTAATCACTAGTTTGAAGATGATATTTTTTTATCGCTTACAAGTTACAATCACATGATGTAGTACTATTTTACATTGATGTTACTCGTAGTTAGGGTCGGGTAGGAATTTGATTTGGATCGAGTTTTTATATCGAAATAATCGAGAGATGTCAGGTCTGGTTTTCGATTAAAAAAAATTGAAAGTCTGATCCAATTTGGATCGACTTTTGTTATTAATAATCAAACTCTATTTTATATATAAAAAAAAAAGATAAAAATCTATCTTAGATCTTGGAGCCATGTCCACCCTACTCATAGTTGGTTTTTACAAGTCATTTTTAGCAATATCTGGTGATTAATAATTGCACAAAATCTCGTATATAATGATATTTAGGTTAGTGATTGCAACCTAGTTCACAGAGGTTGTTTACCGCGTTTAAAAATTTTTGGTTAGTTTTTGCAAACATCTTAAAGGTTGAGCTATTTATTGTAATTTTCCCTTATTATAAATTTATTGTTTTTTTTGTGAAGCAAATAGATGGGGTTTACCGCAGACGACGTCCGCCCGTCAAAGAAGAAAGTTTGGAACGCGTTATTCCCAATTTCACACGTAATCTCATACTCCTATTTCGGGATAATTACGGGGGAAAATGTTAAACATATTCTACTTTAATCACGAGTATTAGCTACGCTAATCTGGTAATTTGGTTTGACATGCTCTGATGCTTATATTGCTTTTCAGAATTGTAACCTAATCGATAGGTCTATGGAGGATATGACAAAGTATTTCATTTTATTTTTGGGTTTGAGACATGACTAATATATTTAACTCAATAAAAAAAAACATTTTTTAAAAAATTATATCTAAATTTTAAAAATATTAATTTGATGTCATGTGATTTTTGTTTTTGTGAAAAATGTCATATGATTAATTTATGGGAAACTGGTAATAATACTAACCTAGATAGATGGCTTTATATTGTACGTTACCATGCATGATGCATGCGCCTATTTCCTGGTCTGTTCCATTAATTTAAATCGGTTATTGGGCCAAGATAGGCCCATATTTGGGGTGATGTCTGGCCCATCTGGCTATCAGAGTGAACCTTGTAAAAATGAAGCTTTTGACATGATGCATGGATAATGGATCGACTCATTTGGAGCCGGTCAGTACCGAAAGGGTCAAATATTGTCCGGATTGATTACCTATACAAAAACATGGAGGAGTAAAATATTGCTCATGACTCGTGAGGTCATTTTATAAACAACATTTGTTGGGAATAACTTTTAAAAATAAAATATATCAATCGATTAGGCTAAAAATGAACAAAATTAACCAATGGGAAATTGCTAAAAAGTGGAATAAGGACGAAGAACTTGGAAAACAGACAGTGAGAAAACCGAAAATAACAAAGAATGGTGAGTTGGCAGAAATCAGCTCTAATTTATTATAAATTAAACTTTGATGGTTTAAAATATAACCCAATTTCTGCTTCAGTAGGTTATGTGATTAGAGATCATAATGCTCAACATATATGCTTGGGAACAAAAACCTACGACCCCAATTCAGTTCTACAAATAGAAATGTTAGCTCCACGAGATGGAATTAGAGCAACTAGAAGACTCGAAATTAATAATCTAGAAATTGAAGGGGATAACATAACAGTTATTAATACAATTAAAGGAACCAAAAAATGCCCATTGGGAAATTGAGATTTTGATTTCAGATATTATGGTATCGTTACAACAATTCAATAATGCCTCTATTCACTATGTTGCTAGGGAATGCAATGATATAGCCGACAAAATTGCTAAGTTGGGTCACAACATCCCTAGTAACTCCTTGATGGATAACGAAAAACTTTGTGTTCTCATCCGCAAGGATGCTCTAGGACGCTCCCCTTAAGGGATCCTAATTCTTACCAGTATAAAAAAAAAGCCCGTTCGTGAAAAATTTGGTATTCGGCTCGGTTAAATCTTGTTCATTTAATCTAGTTGAGCTTGAACACATTTTAATATTCGAAAGATAAACTAACTGAGCACAATATAACTCGGCTTGTTTGCTCATGACTGTAGGGACGGACCCAGGATGTAACATTAGGGTGGGTTAATAGGATAAGAAACTTTTTTTTATAAACTAAAACTCTAAAAGGAAAGTTATGAATCCTTGAAAAAACAAATAAAATCCCTAAATAATTAAAATCGGTAAAAAAATTCCAAAACAAAGTTCTTATCTTATATTGTTAGAGCTTATGAATTTAGGATAAAAAAATTAATTTTTGTATATATTGTGGTAATTTGGTTCGAAAGTTTTTTATCAGACTGGATTGTACAAAATGGTAATTTGTAAGAACATTAATGTAGAAATTTTCAAATGTATTTTAATTGTTTAACATTTTAAAGTTTATTTTCCTCTTAGGGTTTAGATTCCATATTCATTATTCTTATCGTATGTTCTAATGATATATTATAGGTTAAAAAACCGTTCTAAAACTAGTGAGTTGTGGACTGGATCATAAATTTAAAATATGGATTTTCCAAAAGTGTCATTTGCAAATGTTATCAGGTGGAAAAGTTGTAAACTAAGAACCTTCCAAATTTGGATGGTTGAACAATCAAGGAATTATTGGAATATGTATATATGGAAATGTCAGATTCAAATTTGAAGACAATGTTAAATCGGTTTCGTGCAATGACACATATATTTTTACCTTTTTTAACCTGGTCAAACAGACAAACACGAGCCTCAAACATATTAGTATTATAATCCAACAAAAAAAAAAACATATTTATATTTTTGTATACACATTTTTTAGGAATTTTATAATTTTTTAACAAAAAAGACCTATTCTTACTATAATTTAGTATATTTAATTTTTGACTTATAATGGTATTGAAGTTGTGACGTAGGGTCGCACAAGTACTACTCGGGCTCGTCTAGAGCATCTACGAAAGATGAAAACTGGTTACTAACCAATTCTAGTTAGAAATGGGCAAACCGTCGTCCGTGGGGTTCAAAACGGTGACCTCAGGGTATTATTTTAAAGTCTAAACCCTTGAACCAAATTTCCAAAGGCGCATTGTGACGTAAATTAAATGAATTCATATAAGGTAATTTTGTAATTGAAGGTGATGCTAATGTCAATGGTTTGAAATTGAAGGTGATGCTAATGTCAATGTTATTGGCCGGTGTATGTACAAGAATTTTTTGTAAAGCGCGCGAAAACACCACCAAGTATAGAGTTAGGGAAAAAATGCATAATGTTCACATGTAATTAATAAACATAACATGCACTATAAATCTATAACATATAACATTGTCAAAATTACAACAAATGTCTTTCGCACATGATTAATTGACTTGCCCAAATAACCGAACCAAATATATGAAATACAAACAAAATGCGTAATTTTGGACCAAAAAAAAGAACAAAATAAGTAACTCTGTCTCATCTTTCGCGAGGCGAATTTCGTCGCGGATTCTCTCACCTCCTATGCTTTTTTCCTTTCGATTAGATTTCATGTACTGGACGAAACTCCTGATATACTTCGACCTCTTTTGTTAGACGATGTGATGGGCGAGCTACGTATCCCTAGAGGCTAGAATCATTTCAAAATACCCCTTCTAGTTTGTTGAATAAATTTACGGGTGCCCTATCACCCTTCTCACCAAAAAAAAAATACGATGACGAATCAAAATACAATATATTTCAAATGAAGTGAGTGATGGGTCAAATATAGGCGAAGGTCCTATGTATGCTACCATTCATAACCCGAATCACTTGACCCACCACCTGAACAATCCACTTATCACCTTGTAATTATAATCCGACATATTTGTAAGCCCCTAGTATTTCCTTATATACCTAAAATATATTATTAATTTACCCTGGTCTTTGCCTTAGCTCATTGCTTCCCCTCTACATAATAACTCTACCATAATCACACAATTTTCTCAAACCCCCAACTCTTTCTAGTTTCTAGCTATTTGTTCTTCTGTTGTAATTCGTCTCAACTTTTAAATAAATATTCATATTTTTATTTATTTCCATACATAAAACTTAAATAAACATTCAGAATCCGTTGTAGTGAAATCTCACTAGATCAATAATGTTGTTGTATACATAGAACTTAGATTGTTGTATGAACCCTTATAATATCGATTGTTGAACTTAATATATATTCTTGATTTTGCATCGAAATTCACAATAGCAAAAACTTTACCCTAAAAACAACGAAAATGGAATAAATATATTTGTTTTACAAGTGCATGGGATACTTGGATAGATCACCGAAATAATCCGTGAATTGAACATAGCTCATTTTCATTGATATATGAGACGATGAAGTAATTTCACCCCTTCATAACCCGATCTATTTTCATCAAGAATTATAAGCATGATTTGGGTATATATATATAGCAAACCATAATAACATTGGCTAAGGCAGATCAATTGGATATATTCGATCTGGTCCAGTATTTCGTATATTCGATAAAAAATTTCATTAAAATCCCGATTCGTTAGTTGTCGGATATCCAATAAGAAGTATCTGTTTTGAACGGATATCTGGTAGTGGATATCCAAACTATCCATTTTGAAAAAATATTTCTACTATTTTTTATTAAGGCCCGATTAATATAAATGATTGACGGATATCGGAACATAATATTCGCCAACCCGGTTAAACTTTAAGAGAAAGTTTACATGATTGAAGAGAATTGAACCCTTGACGAGTTCAAATTTTCCAAAATACTCATTAAAACATCTATGCGACTTAGTATTAATGTGCATTTTCCAAAAATATATATACTATCAGTTATATCATATATCATGTTGTTTCAAAACCCCGATCCGTATCCGGTCCGATTATCCAGAAAAATTCTCGGATATGGATAGAAATTTTTTTAATCCATTCCGATACAAATTTTATCGGATCAAATAGACCAGATCGACGAATTGAATCGATGGATCGGATATTTTTTGCTCACCCTAACCGTGCCCTTACATATATGTATTAATCAAAACAAAATTTAAGTAGTAGTAAATAATAGTACTAAAAGTTCAATATAGGGTTGGTGTGGGTGGGGGACAAGTGAATAAGACCAAGTCAAGCCGACCTTAGTAGAGTGAGTACATATCAAGCTTCTTCTTGCTCTAGGCTTTATTATTTATAGGGTGGCTTCTCCATAAAGAGAATTTCAAAAACCTTCATTGATTTTCCTATTCACTTTCATCCCACACAAACCCAATCCAATTCTTATAGGTAATTAATTAATTTATTTATCACTAATCCGCCATGGGAAGAGCTCCATGTTGTGATAAGACCAAGGTCAAAAGAGGGCCATGGTCCATTGAAGAAGACACATTGCTCAAGAGCTTCATTCATGCTCATGGCACCGGTGGCAATTGGATTTCTCTCCCTCGCAAAGCCGGTAAAAAAATAAATTTACTCATTTCCATCTTCATTTACTTAATTCACCCTAGCCTATTCTAACTATGGTTAAATTTTTAGGGCTAAATCGATGCGGAAAGAGTTGCAGACTGAGGTGGTTGAATTATCTTCGACCTAACATAAAACATGGCGGGTTCACTGAGGAGGAAGATTACATAATTTGCAATCTCTATTCGTCTATCGGAAGCAGGTAATAATAATCTGGATCATAAATTATTTTTCATGTATTTCAAGGTCTTTATAAAAAAAGAAGGCTAAGTCAAGTTAATTATTTCGATATGACATTAATATGTAGGTGGTCGGTTATAGCCTCAAAGCTTTCGGGGCGAACAGACAATGATGTAAAGAACTACTGGAACACGAAGCTGAAGAAGAAGATCACAGCCGGAAAAGTTCATGGTTTCGACGACAAACTATTTCTTAGACCCACCACTTGTGATAGTAATCAAATCGGATCGGCTCAGTTGGGTTGGACCCGGATCGCGGAAATGGGTCCGAAACCCGAAATGACCACCTATGACTATGGTACATGTTTTCTATCATACACTCATGTTGTTGAAGGGCAAACTTGGGATCCACATGGAGTTCATGATATTGAAGATAAGAGAATCTCATCAAGTCATTCAAATGAGGTGAAATCATCATTGTGTAATTCTCAATCAGATTCATGGGGTGGTGGTGAAGATCAATTTGGAGAAGATGATATTGATGATTTTTGGTTGAAGCTATTGGTTGACCAGTCAACTTTCATGGGTGATCAATGTGGAGGGCTTCATGAGAAGAGCAATGAGCTAGCTTATGTTGCTAGAGGGCCAAGTTTTAAGTACCCTAGTTATAATTAGTGAATGATTATATATATGAGTTATGATTAATTAAGTATAGCTAGGTGGATTGATTGATTAAACATTATGATGTTGATTAGCTAGCTAGATTAAGGTAGATATTATTTGATGTGAGTGAGAGGTTTCCTTTCATGCTTTGTGCTTATCCATTGAAGGTATTGTGAGTATAAAGGATTTGAATTTTCTTTTCATTGAATTGATGAATTTATGATGAAGTCGATCTTCTATGATAAGCTTTTGTTCATTATATGACCAACTCTAGCTCCATTAAATTGATTAATTTGGTAAATCGTGAAATTAATAGGACTATAGGGGTATTGAATTTTTATAGTAATAAACGTACTTTAAGGCGAACTCTAGGTAAACAACTCGGACAACATAATTGATGCAAGCATGAGGTACATAAATGACTTGAATTTTAACATTTGATAAAAGTAAACTAACCTCATCTTTAGGGGTAGTTTTTGAAAGAGCCTGAACTTTGAAAGTTGCAAAAAATTGCCCCAACTAACCCAAAACAAATCTTCTATTCTATTTTTGTGTTTTTATTTTTGTGTTTCACTTAACTAAATAAATTTTAAAATTAAAGTTAAAAAAATTAAAATTTATATTTATATTTCAAATACCTATATATATGTAAAAAAATTTAATTTAAAAGTCATATTATACAATTTTTAAAAATTAAAAGGAAAATACTTTATAATGAAATTATTCTCTTAATTTTTAAAATTTTATAATATGATTTTTAAGATACAAATTTACGCACATATATATATGTTTACAATATGAATATAATCTTTTACAAATTTTAATATTTACCACTTAAGTGAAACATAAAAATAAAATACCGAAAGTGAAACAGAGGATTTACTGTCGCAATAGGCTAAATGTCTTTTAAAGCGATAAAACACACTGACATGTTATTGTTAACAATAGAAATCTTGTATTGGATGATATTTAGGCTGTACGTTGATGGCAACACATTCCACAATTAGGGATATTTTTCTAAAATTTATAAAGCTCGGACTATTTTATGCAAATATCAAAGATGAGAAAATTTCCTAGAATTATTCCTTAATATTTTTAGTCAAACGAAGTTAAAACTCAATATTCTCAAAATTTTTGATACGTAACTTGATCCAACCAGCTTAAATTCAATATATCACGCATTGATTTACTGTGCAAGCTCCTAATAGTCGTTAATATTATAGAGGCTACCAAATTTATAATTAAGTCCGTAAATTACCTAAACTTATAAATAACTTTTTATTACGTAGTGATCGATTGGCCGGGTCAATTTTATTTTTTTTTGTCGAAGGAAAGCCGATACTTTCCGTCTCCTCGAGGGGAAATTTTATCAATAAAAAAAGGAGCTACTTAGTCAGTAAGTGGGGGTAGCTTGTCCTCTAACATCAACAAAAAGAAAAGAAATAACACTCTCAGACGGGTCACACAATACATGAAATCCTAAACTAAAAGAAAAAACTAATGACGCGCGAGAGTCTACAACATAATTAACTTCTCTAAAAATGTGTCGGAACTAGATAACTCAGTCCCTACGAAAAACAGCCTTAACATTAACAACCAGATTGAATAAAAGGTGATAATAATTTACGAGTATGATTAACATTAGACACACCAAATTAGGGTTGTTCAATGGGTGGATTGACCCGTAACCCGACCCGACTCACTCGTAATTTTACGGGTCAGATTTTTTTAGTTTACGGGTTACAGGCTAGATAAGGGGTCGGGTTTTTTTAGTTTACGGGTTACGGGTCGACTCGTTGGGTTACGGGTTGACCCGTAATATTAAAAAAAAAATATTTTTATAGTAAGTGAAAGGAAGAAATAAAAGTTTACGGGTTAAATGGGTCAAAAAGGGTCGAAAAGGATCAATTTTACGGGTCGAAAAAGGTTAAACGGGTGACCCGTTTAACCCTTTTTGACCCATTTGACCCAGTCAAACAAGTCAACTCGTAACCCGACCCATAAACCCATAACCCGTTTTACGGGTTATAGGTCGGGTCACGGGTCGCGACTTCATTTTCTTACGGGTCAACGGGTCGACCCATAACCCGTAAAACGGGTTACGGGTCGGGGTCGGATCAACCTGTTGAACAACTCTATCGACTACACCAAATGTGAATCCAATTCGAAACAAACCCCATTGTATTTACGTTCTCAAGCTAGCTAGTTTAAGATCTTGGCCGGGTCAAATTGATATAACATCATCTCATTGCTTTTTGACTCGAAATGCAATAACACGAACATTGCATGAGAGGTTGAATTGCTCGTTCAAATCCAAGATATAAAAACTTGAGAAAAAGTATATAAATATACATTTATGAGGACTGGCCATTTCATACATGCAAATCAAGTTGAAGTACTTGGTCATGCACATATGCTCGCACGTCATATATTATTACTTGGAGAAAACTACTATGGTTGAATTAGCAAGACCGTACATGAAGAATTAAAGTGTTTTTTTATAACTTTAATATTGTGAATATTTTTCTTTTACTGAATTTCAAAATAAAGTAAGGCCGTAAGGGAATAAAATGAATTTCGATATTAAATCTATACTTCACGTGTTTTGTATGAAAGATTAGTGCCATTCAATTTGCATGTTGATATCCACCTAATTAATTAAGGGGGGTACTTTGCTCAAAAAAAATTAAATGGGGTACGGTTGGTTAATTGATCGTTTTCCGATTAATCGACATTTCGATTGGTAATTTTGTAAAATTACAATTGAACTGTTTATCTCGGTTAATCGAAACTTTTCGATACGATTAATAGGTTAGTCAAGCTGTCAAGAAGTCTAAAATTAATTAAATTTCATCAAAACACTACACTTAATTTCATAAAAAAATATATTACTCTAAAACATATAAGGAAAATGAAGTAGAACCTATAAAATTAAACACCAAAAGCTAAAAAATATGTAAAATAGAAAAAAAGGAGAAGTGTATTTGCATACGAAGCTCAATCATTAAACCAATAGAACTTTTATGTAAATGTAATAAATACAAAATTTTATAAATTATTGATTTTTCAGTTAATCATCAAGGAAAAATAGATATACGTTACCGAATCAAAAAATGTTTAGGTTTTTCAGTTTAGTTAATAACTAGTTATACCCGTCCGTCGTGTCATGCACGACTATGACACAACATTTTTAGACATATTATAAATATAATATAAAATTTAAAATTTTAAGTTTAAAGTTGAGAATAAAGATAGATTATTAGATAAAATAATTTACAATTCTTTTTTCCTTAATAATATTTAAAAAATAAAATTGAGTATAAAAATTACACAAAATTCTTTTATGAAATATAAAATTACTATTTGAGAGATGTTACAATAGCGAAAATATTAGCGAAAAATAAAATTACTATTTGGATTCACCGCAACATCAAACATATAATTCAGATAAATATTAGCGAAAATAGTGATAAAATCCATTAAAAAGCTACAATAGGCAGGTGGCAATCCAATCCTATTTCTTCTCCTATTACAAGTTTTCAGTTTTTCATTTTTATTTCTATTTTTAAAAAAAAGTATGTTTTCAGTTACTTAATTTGTTCTTCAGTTTCTTCACAATCGCAATTCAGAGATGCATTTACATTATTCAATCAATTGATCGATCTCGCATGCATTGCACATCACAACAAATTGGGCAATTAGGGATTTTCTCAAGTGCAATTGATTCAATTTTTTGCGGCTTGAGTGGCTTATGATTTCAATTTATTCCAAATTTTGTTGGAGAGCCTTTGAATTGTTCATAGGTAATTTTTTTTCTCTCGCCTTTCTTCTTTATTTTGATCCTTAAATCTATCTTTTTAAATATTTTTTTGAGTTTCACATTAAAAAAATCATGATTTGTGGAAATTTTTTCAGGAGAATGCAATAATTGGCTAACACATTGTTCTACTATGGTGATCAAAGATTTGTAAAAGACCAATTGACACAACATTAGGGTTACAATGGAAGTATCTGGTCTTTTGACATCACTTGGGATCAATATGGGTGTTTGTGTGTTGCTTTTTTTCATATATTCTTTACTTAGAAAGCAACCAAGTAATAGAGGAGTTTATTTCGCGCGATCTCTAGCACAAATGCGAATGGAACATCAGGATTCGCATTGGTTTGATCGGTTCGTACCTTCGCCCAAATGGATTTTGCAAGCTTGGGAGCTATCATATGATGAAATCATCAGAATTGGTGGTTTGGATGCTGTTGTTTTTGTTAGGGCACTTGTTTTCAGGTGATTCTTTATGTTTATAAAGCTTTTGTTCTTGAGGTTTTCTAGCAAAAAAAACTAGCATTGCTTGGTTTCTTTTGTGAAATATGTTTTGGATAGTTGCATGCATTTAGTGTATTAAGTTACATTGCATTGTTCTTTGGGCACGTCCTCATGCTTATTGGCTTTAGTACAATGCCTTTGAGATAGATATAACACCTATATCAATTTTGGTACATTCTAACTAGATTCAGTTATCATTGTCACTTAATTGAATTTCGGTTTTCCTTGGGGTCTTTCCGGACGTCAAGGGTGTCTTCACCTTGATCGGTTGACCCCCCAGATTCCGCTCAAGCGGAACTGCACTGGATCTATGATGATGACAATGATTATATTGTTCTTTTGAAAACATTAGCTTGCTTAGGGAGGGCATGCGTGCATACATCTTTACCTCAAGCCCTATACCTTCCAAATAAATTGGGTAATTGTTGTTGTTGTAAATTATATTAGATTGTCAATTTAATGTAATTGAATACAACTTAATACATTAAATAGGATAATTTAGACGCAACCTAAGACATCACCTAGAGTCCAAAATCCGAGTTAAGTGTGCTCATCATTTTTGCAATAATTTAAACCCTTCACTCTATGAGATATATTAGATAGTTGTAATTGTTGTAAATTATGTTAGATTGTCAATTCAGTGCAATTGAATACAACTTAATGTATTACACGTGATAATTCAAAAGCACCCAAAGCCATCATTTGGAGTCTAAAATCCGAATTCATTGTGTTCTCCATTCATCATAGAAATTTGCATAACTTGTGATAAAAGAATTGACAATATTGTACTTGCAATTTTATATATTCAAAAAATTTAAAAGTGTGATTATCTTGTTATTACTTTTATTCCACCTTTCTTTGCAGCATGCGGATTTTTTCTGTGGCTTCTATAATTTGCTTGTTCCTTGTGCTTCCTCTGAATTACTATGGTAAAGAAGGAAAACACAAGCACATTAACTCGGAGTCACTAGAAGTTTTTACAATCCAAAATGTTCAAGAAGGATCAAAATGGTATGTCTGTTTTCTAGCCACATAAGAGTTAATTTAACCATTTTTATGCAACACCCCGATAGTTTATAAGAGATTGTGATGCTTCTTATGCCAACAAGAGCTCTTACTTTTCAGAGTTCGAATGAGGACAAAGAACTCTGAAATTAAGCGTGCAAGGACGAGAGTAGTACTATGATGGGTGGCCTCTTGGGAAGTCCTTGAGTTGACATAAGATAGCGCTTTTAAGACCTTGGGTCTTATATTTTAAGTGCAAAATTTTAAGATTTGTTTTCTTAATTTTTTTTCCCATACCAGGCTTTGGGTACATTGTCTTGCATTATATGTCATATGTTGTTCTGCATGGATTCTTCTTTACTATGTAAGTATAATGAACATTCTAGATTATAAATCTTCAATATTTTTCCCTCGATTTTGCCACGATTGAAGTGTGCGATTTTCTCTTGTAGGAGTACAAAACCATAGCTGAATTGAGGCAAACGCATCTTCGCGAATCCTTTCAAAATCCAGCTCATTTCGCTATTCTTGTTCGAGGTATCCCAGGATCTGTTGAAGATGACCACAATGCTACATTGACAAAGTTCTTTACAAAATATTATCCAACAACTTACTTATCACATGAATTGGTGTATCGTTGTGCTCACATTGTGAAGTTGATGGTATGCTTTTAGCTTGACGATGTTTATATCTTGCATTCATTTTTTTTAGTAATTTCATAGAGGTTTAGGCTCGTTTGGTAACGGAAACGAAAAGAAAACGAATCTAGTCCATTTCAGTATTATGATAAATTAATGGTAAATTTCATCTTGCCTTGCGACCCCTCTTCTTTGATAGAAAAGTTGGTTTATGGCTCTAATCATTTCCATTCACTCTTCTCTAAACACACAAATATTAGAGCCTCGAACCATGATTAAAAAAACCCATTTATATATCATGTTAGATTTGTTTCTTTTATGTTTTCATAGTTGGTAAACAAACGAATCCTTAATGTGCATGATTCGATTGAATATTGTTGGCAAAGCAAACTCATATTGTAGCTATTTTTACAATAAAGAAACCTAATGAAAGTAATCAAGTCTCTATGTCACTTATTAATTATCTTTTTTCAAGTGAATGCAGAAAAAAGCTGAGAAGATGTATGATATATTTTCAATTAATGGCTATCCAATAGACTGCACACCATGCAAACATTGTTCGGCACGAGAAGATATTGACTCAGAAGAAATGAGGGAGAAATTGGAATGTGATTGTGATACCGAGGAAACTCCTTCAAAAAGAAAGGTAAGAACTACATGGTATCAGTGTTTTAAAAAACGCTAGATGGGAGCTAAGTGGTGGAATTAGCATAGGGACACAAAGAAGGTGTTGAGAATCCTCTTTCCACATTGAAAATTGAGAGTTAAATGAGTCTAGTATATAAGCCTATAAATTACTACTCTTATTGTCAAGTGATTTTAGGATGAAACTCTATGAGCTTATGTGTTAGACGCATTCGCGCTTGTGTGCGCTTAACCCAACATGAGCAGTTTATGCTACCCGCTTGTTATCTAGGTTGAGTTGTCTATAAAGAGACTGATATGCTACCACCCGTTATTGTCACCGTCTCTGTCACCGAGATAGCTATAAAGATATTGAGATGCTAGACCCGTCACTAGTATATAGGCATATAAGTTATTCTTGAGTTGTCTATAAAGATACTGAGTGATAGCTTGCATTAGGTAGTGTTTAGGATGCATATTTATGTTTATTTTGCATAAGTTTTAGTTGGTTTTAGTTTAGTTTCTAGAATCTTGTGTTTTCGGGTAGTTGCGCTTGTTTTGTTCGGTTTTGTAGATCTTTAGGTAAACAAGCATGGACGGGATGGATCTTAGATGATTGTGGTGGAGTTTGATGAAGCTTAGAGTGATACAACTGAAGATTAGAAGAGTTAATGCCCAAGAGCTTGTGTGAAAAGAACGCTTAAACCCGGGCTATGCATTGGAGTTCTTGTTTCGACACCTTTATCTTGCAATGCTTGGTTTGGGAGATATAGTGCTCGGATGAGGCTCAATTTGGTATCAATGGAAAGCTAATTCAAAGAGCTACAATTCATGTTTTTACTCCGAGTCCAAATTCCAACTCTAAGTGGGTCAAAACGGCCTCTGAAGTGTCACTTGAAGCTAATCCTAACTTAACCACTGAGATGCCACCACCATTCGTCATCCTAACCATCTTTATCACCGAGATAGCTATAAAGAGATTGAGATGCTAGACCCATCAATAGTATATAAGCCTATAAGTTATTACTCGCCACTTGGTTTTAGGATGGAACTCAATCGGGATTGTGTAATGAGCTTACCTATGCACGACCCCCTGTTATGGCTCACGAACTTTTACAGAAGGATTGAATTACGACTTTAGAAAATTGTTTATTGCACTATTCAAACTATATCCAAGTTCTAAAATTTATCGTTGATCATTTGTACTCACCCGATTCAATAGTTTGTGATTTGCTTTCTTTTTATTGTAATCACTCTAGGGAAACTAACACTTATAATGCTTATCTAACTTTGATTTTCTTGCAGGAGACTGGAGCTGCATTTGTGTTCTTTAAAACTCGCTATGACACCGCAAGAATTGCACATGCTCGCCAGTGTACAAATCCTATGATATGGGTCACTGATGTGGCTCCAGAGCCATCAGACGTGTATTGGTCAAACCTGTGTGTCCCATACAGATTGTTTTGGATGCGTAGAGTAGGAATACTAATGGCAACTACATCATTCATGATTTTCTTTCTTGCTCCTGTGACAATCGTGCAAGGCCTTGCAAATTTAAACAAGTTTCAACGTGCTTTGCCTTTCTTGAAAGGATTTCTACAAAAGTAAGTAATGCAAAGGGTTTGAATTATTTAATATTCATTACTAAAAATGTCACTATCTCCTTGTATGGACTTATCAAATGGGTCGGGTGGTTTAGGTTCATATCTTCAAAATTTATGGGTTAGTTAGGTTTGTATGTTTTAGGTTCGGATCCTGACTTGATCATTATTCTAAAAATCCCACCTAGATGTTAGAAGGTCCCAACTTGTCTAGCCGTTCAGCAGACCTAGGCGCATGACTCACTCGCTGCCTAGGCGTTATGCGGTCTCTTTCTGCCATGGGATTGCCTAGAACTTGTTAGAACATTGGTCTTGATCCATTATTTCGATCGTGTTTCAACTTGAAAAACTTTGGTCGACTTAGGTTCGATTGTTGGGTCGTGTTTTGATGGATATTTGTAAGTCAACTTGAATTAACTTTTATGTATATTTCTCTCTATTTTTTACAGACCAACAGTGGATGAAGTGGTCACAGGTTACCTACCAAGTGTCATATTGATGTTGTTTCTTGTGGTGGTTCCACCATTGATGATGATGTTTTCAACTATTGAAGGGTCTATCTCTAGGAGCAGAAGAAAAATGGCTACTTGCTTGAAAGTATTATACTTCAACATCTGGAATGTCTTCTTTGTTAATCTTGTTTCAGGAACTGTTCTTAACAAATTATCCATCTTATCAAATCCAAGGGATATACCTACACAACTGGCAAATAGAGCAGTGCCAGCACTGGTAAAACTCCTTTCATGCCTTTTAAAGGCTCGTTTGGTATCAATATTAAGATATTAGATATGGGTATGAAAGAATTATGCCCATATGACATATTTATATATGTTTGATATATGTTGATATCGATATTAGGGTAATACTTGTTTAGCATATGGTATATCAAATTAGTTTAGTATCAATAAAGATTTCACTCATAAGTCACACCCACATCCAATACCTACTACCTTGATACACTCATGCCCATATTTATCGGATACCCAATATCTCATATTTTTAGTATATATTATATCGATATTAGTTTTATATCAACAAAGTAATCACGCATAAGCCAAACCCACATCTAATACCTACTACCTTGATACACTTATGCCCATAACCGATATCTGATATCCCATAATTTTCAGTATTAGTACCATATGATCATAGTATTATATTTCTCATTTTTTTTCTTACATATGCATAGCTAAATTCTTTTGGCAAAGTTGAATATGATCTTTTTTCCTAGTTTGATTTTCTCATGAGCTTTTCTCTAACATTTTGATCATTTTTCAGGTTAAATTCTTTATGACTTATGTCTTGACATCTGGGTGGACAAGTTTGGCAATTGAACTTGTACAACTTTATCCTCTTTTAATGAACTCCATATACAAGTTATTCACAAGGAAAAAAGTTGGCCCATTTGATGCTGGCTATACTTTCCCTTTCCATACGGAAATCCCAAGAGTTCTTCTTTTTGGCCTACTTGGCTTCACATTTGCAATCTTGGCTCCTTTGATACTTCCCTTACTACTAATCTACTTCTGTCTCGCCTACATTGTATATCGGAACCAGGTTTCTCTATTATCTTTCCTCCATCTAGCAATCACATAATTCAGAACCATATTAATAACTAAATGTGTCAATCTAAGTTATTACCATATACCTTCGTGGCATGAGATAGAAAAATAATTATTTGACATGTATTATATTACATGTCAAATAACATAAACAAAAATGAACGATATGTACGCAAGAAAATGTTAAGTTATCAAGATTTCACACTAAGGGCCCTGTTTTGTATCCATATCAGGATATCAAGTATGAGTATGGATATGAATGATATCCATATCTGGTGTTTTGTATTTTCTGATATCGATATCAACTTGATATCTATTGTTAGATATATGGAGATATCGATATCGGTTGATATCAGAGTGATATTAGGTTGATATCATATACCTTGAAAAAATGGTATAGTAAAGATATCAGTATATCACTCATACATATATACATATATGATATCAATGCAAATACTGATATCCAATATCTCATATTTTAGATATCAATACCAAACGAGCCTTAAGAAATGAGTTCCGAATTTCTACTTCACAAGTTTTTGACATAAAATGAAAAACGGAAAACACTCTCCTAATAGAGTTTTTGAGTTACGTAGTATACCATTCTAGTTCTCCTTCAAACGAACTATGATCATTTTACTTTGGCACTTGCTTTGCAGATCCTCAATGTATATCTCTTTGAGTACGATACCGGGGGCCAATATTGGCCAATTGTACATGACACAACAATCTTCTCAATGATGTTGGCACAAATAATGGCATTGGGTGTGTTTGCAATAAAGCTATCACCAACTTGCATTGGGTTTACTATTACGCTACTAATAAGCACCTTTTTATTCAATGAGTATTGTAGGCAGAGGTTTCTGCCTATATTTAGGGACATTGCTTCCCAGGTAATCACACAATGACAAACTCTTTTTCATCTCTATTGTTATTATTAGCACATTTAGCTTCCATTCTAATACCAATTGACAATAGTAAGGGTAATCTACTAAGTTATATACTAGTCTAATTTAATCCCAACTTTCAAATGTTGGATCGACATTCTAACAGTTATTAACACTAGTAATAGAATAGAAGTATATGAATTATTGTGCTTGATTGCAGGAACTTATAGAAATGGATCAACAAGATGAAGCAAGTGAAAGGGAGGAAATATATGAACAACTTAAATCTGCATACTCTCAAGAGGATTGGGTTTCTTTTACTAACTCTATAAGATCTCGACACTCGGGGTCTCGCTCCCCATTTATCTCAGAGCTATCAGAACCAAGAGACGGTGTTAATCGAAGCCCAGGTATTTGTGTTTGGCATGTCAAGTAGTAACAATTAAGATAGTGATAACAATAGTCTATGCTACACAGACATGGAAACTAGAAACGAAAATGACATGAACACAGAAATACGTATTGTTTCCATAATTTTACAATTAGAAATGAGTTTTCGACAAGAAATGAATAGGAAGTGTTGTCTAATTAGGACTTCTGGTTAATATAGTAGGTAGAAAAAGAAGTGAATGATTGAATCCAGCTTAAATCTAGACGCTAATGAAAATACAAAAAAATATCCATTCAAATGTTTCTATGCAACTAATTATCGAACACCCTTATTAATTTTATAATGTCAATCTCTACATGTTTTATTTTGCCTCCTAAGAAAAGATGCACTAACTATGTTTATTGAATAAAATTACTCCTTAAGCACACTATTACAAAGAAAAACAATTAATGAAAAACTTGAGTAAAACCAGAAATAATGGAATTTTTATAGAACTTTAGCCTCATGTGCCACAAAATTCATATTTGGCGAGTGGTTTTATGTGATATTAATTTTTCTAGATTGCAAATTTCTAATGAAAGCACTTGTCATGACAATAGAAGTAATGCAAGAGCGTCCCCTATGGGGTGTCTCATATGGTTCAGAGGCATCAGAATCTGGCGAACTAAGCATACCATGGGCACCATTACCACGCACCTATGCAAGAGGTATGGAGAAACGATCATGCCCGCCTGTGAGATTTGATTTCCAAGAACCAATGATTGGACATGGAAAGCACACGACGAATGTCAGTCAAAGTAGTAGTCAACCCCTTCTTCCTGAAACTTACATCAAGGAAGGAATTGAACTTTTAGATGAAAACCTAGACTTGCCTAATGTAGCGTACACTAGTGATGGAGCGAAATCTAAGGAGTCGAGACAACGACAAGATGAAAGGAATAGCTCGACTGGATCAAGTAGAATGTAGAAAGTGTTGGTGCATGTATATGCAATTTTTTGTATAGGTGTTGTCCAAAATGTGATTAATTTATAGATAAAAGAATGATATTTTAGTGCATCAATTTTTTGGCAGATAAAGGTTTGATTTATTGACGGACTAAGTTACACATTGTTCTACTAGGATAAGATCTCAAAATGTGCAAAAGAGGTATTTTGCCACGGTTCCATGGCCCACTATTCTAGAGGTTTACGGGTTATGATCTACTCTAATCTAGGACTGTAAATTTATTTTTCTGGGTCTTATTGGTTCGTAATATATATAATTTTTAAAAATTATGTAAATCTCTTCTAATATAATGGTTGCCATCCTACTTAGAACTCTAGATCATGCTATCAATTTTTAAAAGTTACATGAAGCCCTTCTTATATAATTCTTGGTATTCTAGTTAGAACAAAAGATTTTACTTTCTTACGGTCCAAAATCGGACGTGGTTATAATCAGTGGCAGACCTTGGGGAGGCTTGAGGGGGGGGGGGGGCGTCTCCCTTCTATCTCGGAGCCGCTAATAATACCGGTAAAAAAATCCGGCGATTGGTTTCAACCCCTCTGTTTCAGATCTGGAATTTCTCCATTAATGGAGTTTGGGGAGGGGGAATGAGGAAGATGACTATGTGCGTGACCTTTCTTTTTTCTTTTTACTCGTTTAAATGAAACGACGTCGTACAGCCAAAACGACTTCGTTTTATTTAAAAAAAATGAATTATTTTTTTAAAATCATATCTAATAAAATTTGTATTGTAATTCAAACCAGGATCGAGATTCTAGGTTGGATCGTTGAGAGTCTTTTAGATCGGATAACTAAATCGTAAAATCCTACATTATCACTAAAAGTATGCATGGATAACCTAATATATTGTAAATTTTGTTATATATGAACTAAAAAACGATAAACATTTTTAATTTAATTATTAAAAATAATGTAGGATGGACTAGTCAATAATTTTAATGGAAATGATACGTTAACCGTGAAATATTAATAATATATAGTCATAATTGTCATTTTAGAGGATTGTAGGATCGTTGAAATCGTTTATAAGATCGTTAAAATCGTGTTTAAAATAAATCGGATCGAGATTGTATTCTAAATAATTTAGGATCCTACTTGGGATCATGAACCGCTTCGTGTGTTATAGATAGTAGAATCGGATCAGAATTCTAATAACCTTGTTGTAATTGCAACGCTTCAGACTTCAATACATGATCCCTAGTCCCTTCGACCCTTCCCTTACATGCATCGGCCATCAGAAACCTAAACCCCAACCTAAACCTACCCTCAAATCGGCGATCAACGACGACGATCACCCCAGCCCCCGCCTGTCCGGCGTCCGCCACTGCCTATAAAGGTATTTCTTGATCCGTGAGTTGAATTGTTGAAGTCCTGATTCAAGATCAGGGTTTGTTCGCAATTTTTATTTAGGTTTTGATTTTTGATCGTGCTATGGGAATTAATTAGGGCTCTTTAAAGTTCATTTACATTCTGCAATTTTTTACCAATTCCTGATTTGATTAAAGTAACATTGAGCAGAATTGGTGATCCTTTTAGTTTGAAAAAATTAATTGTGTGGTTTGTTGTCTTGTAAGTTGTAAATTGTAACTCTTATTGGTACATTTGGTTTATCTAGTTGAATAGTTAAATTGATTGTTGTTGCTTTGTTGGTTCATTTAGTTGAATATTTTGAATATTTTATTGTTTAAATAATTAAATTAAGTTGTTTTTTTATTTAGGATCATGGATAAATTTGTGATTAGAAGTAAAAGGCCAACAATCGGGTCTTCAAATAGTCTTTATGAGAATGATGAACAACCAAATGGTCCAAATATTGATGTGAATGCCAATGATGTGGGTGAATCAACCCCAAAAGAGCTCGAATATGTGAGAGTGAAATTATTATTGATCCGGGATTACGAAAGCCTATTGAAGATTATGAACCCAACATTAGAGATGATATTAGGAGGGAATATGTGGTTAAAGGTCCTTGTCAACCACTTTTTATGATTTTGTGCGAAGCTCATTTGGCAAGACTTCAAGGTGTTTTCAAGTTGAGTGGTTCAAGAAATGGGAATGGTTGGAATATAGTGTTTCTAAAGATGCCGCATTTTGCTTTTAGTGCTATCTTTTTAAGGAGGGTGAAGGGAGAAGATCTGGAGATGGTGTATTTGTGAATATCAGATTTCGTAATTGGAAGAAGGCTTGTGATAAATTTATCAACCATGTGGGAGCTCCAGGTAGTGTACACAATGATGCTCAAACATCATTCTTTGCCTTAAAAAAAGAGACAAGTGCTTCTCTTTATTGATTGATGAGGCTATAGGGATAGTTCGATAAAAGAGCAAATGGCTATTGTCTTAAGATATTTAGATAATCATGGTGTAGTGGTGGAACGCTTTCTTGAAGTTGTTCATGTTGTTGACACAACTGCTTTGGCTTTGAAAAATGACATTGCTGAATTTTTTGCATGGCATAATTTATTAATCTCTAAACTTAGAAGCCAAGGATATGATGGAGCTTCTAATATGCGAGGTGAGCTCAATGGCTTGAAGACTCTTGTATTGAATGAAAATTCATATGCTAGGTATATCCATTGTTTTGCTCATCAACTTCAATTAGTTGTTGTGAAGGTTGCAAAAACGAATAACTTTGTGAGTGATTTCTTTGGGTATTTGTCCATGATAACGAATGTGGTTAGAGCTTCTTGCAAAAGGAAAGACCAATTCCAGCAAAAGCAACATGAAGAAATGGTGGAGAGGTTGCTAAATGGTGAAATTTCTACCGGTAAAGGTTTGAATCAAGAAACTAGTTTAGCTCGCCCGGGAGCTACACGTTGGGATTCACATTATACAACTATTGCTCGTCTTCTATCTTTATGGTCCCCAACTATTCAAGTGCTTTTCAACATATTTGTTGATGAGACCGACTCGGATGCTCGAGGCCTTGCCGCTAGCTTAGTGGAAAAAATGAAAAATTATGAATTTGTTTTTATTGCTCACTTGATGAAGCTTGTGTAGGGATTAGGGCTGAGCATCGGTTCAAAACCGAACCAAACCGAAAAAACCGAACCGAAAACCGAAACTCCATTTTATGTGAACCAAATTGGTTCGGTTCGGTTTCGATTTTTGTCGGTTTTAGATAAATAGAAGGTTATTCATTGGAAAATTTGAACCGAACCGTAACTTAACCGAAAACCGAACCGAAACAGGACCTAACCGAAATTTGAAAAATTCCTAAACCGAACCGAATTAAATCGGTTTTGGTTCGGTCGGTTCGGCTTAAAATTTCAGTTTGAACCGAACCGTGCTCAACCCTAGTAGGGATGATAGATATTTTGTAACGAAAAAATCAAAATATTTTGAAGGTCGTGAGTTTGATTGAAAGCACTAAGAGAGATTTGCAAGATTTGAGGGACAATAAGATGGAAACATTATTCCAAGATGTCAACAATTTTTGAGCTAAGAATGATATCATCATTCCCAACATGGAAGATCATGATGGTCTCTTTCGCTCTAGACGTGCTAGACATGCTATTACATATGACCACCACTTTCGAATTGAGATACATCATCTAGTACTTCACTATTTAATTTATATGTATAATTTATATTGATCATAAAATTAATATTCCGTTAATTGTATTTGTAGGTTGTTGACCTTATTGATCAAGAGATGAAGGATCGTTTCACTAAGTCAAGACTCTTATGTATAGCTTGCCTTGATCCAAAGAATATGTTCTCCAACTTTAGCGAGTCAAAGCTACTTCGACTTGCGGAATTATATCCACATTATTTCTCAGAGTGTGATCAAATGGAGCTTAAAGATCAATTGAGATTGTGGATTTTTGAGATGAGAGGAAATGAAACTTTCTCAAAGTTGGAAAATATAGGAGCTCTTGCTAAGAAGATGGTTGAGGTAAGAATTCACAACACTTTTCACTTGGTATATCGTCTTATCGAGTTGGTTTTAGTGTTACTTGTTGCCACTGCTACAGTGGAAAGAGTCTTCTCTGCAATGAATATTGTCAAGACCGACTTGCGTAACAAGATGAATGATGAGTATCTTAATGATTGTCTAGTGTGCTATGTGGAGAAAGAGGTTTTTAGAAGCATTGATAATAAAAATATCATGAAACATTTTCAAATTATGAAAACTCGTAAGATAGATTTACCTCCTTTGTCGTTTCCAGAGTCGTAGGTGTTGTAATGAATTCATGATTATCTAATTTTGCTAATGCATTTTTGGTTGCTATCTTTTATGTACTTATATTTAAACCATATATTAAACGTCGCTAAGTTTATAAATTTTGTTTACTAAACCCCCCTTTCAACAATTCCTGGGTCCGCCACTAGTTATAATTGAATTATTTTTAATATAAAAAGTTTGAGTTTATAATAAAAAAATCATAAATCCACTATTCCTTTGCATAACCGGATCAAACCGTTACAATCAATTTGATCTTTGCATATTTACAATCCACCAAATTCGATCGGGACCATATGCACAACCCTAACCCTTATTGACACATTGTAGGTAAATAATGTTGAAGTTATCGGCTTTCTATAAGAATGAATAAAATTGTAAATGTGATTATGAAATAAGTTGATAAGCATTAGTTATACATAGGGATGGCAATGGGGCGAGGATTCCCCATTACTCGTGGGGATTCCCCATTAGGGGTATGGGTATGGGGAGTTTTAGTGGGGATGGGGGCAAATATGGGGGGAAAAGTAATTACCCACTAGAGTATGGGCACGAGGACGGGGAGAGGTTTCCCCACCCCACCACCCGACCCTATTGGGGAATCCCCGTCGAGGGACCCATTAGGGAATCCCGCCGGGGGTATATCCTTATATTATGTACATGATACGTATGAATGGTATGATCATTGGATTTACAAAATTATTGTCTTGTTTGTTTTTTGAATCTCTTGTTAAAGGCTTGTTAATTATATAAGTTTAATTGGTGAATTTTGTAAATGGTGTATCAATAGATTTTTTGATGAAAGTGTACATGAAAGTAAATGGAAAATAAAACGAGTAACTCATGGGGATTATACAAGGTGAAAATCAAACGGGGATGGGGTGTCCCCGATAGAGATTATAAATGGGAAAAACGAAACGGGGATGGGGAATCCCCAACGAGGATTATAAATGGGGAAATCAAGCGGAGATGGGGAATCCCCGACGGGGATTATAAATGGAGAAATCAAGCGGGGATGGGGAATCCCCGATGGGGACGAGGACCCGACGAGGATGGGGACGGGGACAGGGACAAATTTTATTCCCCAGGTAATGAGGAGGGTATGGGGAGCATATATCTAAATGGAGATGGGTACAGGGAGGGTATTCCCCGCCCCGAACCCGCTCCATTGCCATCCCTAGCTATACAAACTGCCAAATGAAACAACAAATGATATGAGTTCATGTTTCCATAAAAGACAAGGAAACTAAAAGTCAATAGTGTCAATTTGATCACTTGACAACTTGACAACTTGACATATGCAATCATTTATTACATATATTCTTGGTTAATTTGGAAATATTAGAGTAACCCCAACAATTTTCCTAAGTTCTTAACAACTTGTTTGGCAATTGAGAATTGATGAGAAAAGAAAGGGTGGTGAAATATGAGAAAGGAATGATAAGAAAATAAAAGGTGAGAATGTAAGGTGTTTTTAATGATTTCTTTGTTTAGCTAGAGTTGGTTTTGATGAGAAAGTGCGGGTAAAATTTTATTTTATTTTTTCTTATTTGAAACATGTATCTCTAGTTTTTCCATCAAATTCCACCAATTTGGTGGGATTCAATTTCGCATCATTTTGTTCCAAATTTTCTAATGAAATCCTATCAATTCTCATATAAAATTACAACCAAACAATAGGAAAATGATTCCCACAATTTTCCCCCCTAAAATTCCCATCAAATCCCACCATCCAAACATACCCTAAAAGTTGATCTTTTGGAGAAGCAGGGGCATTTGTTTAGCCCACTAATTTCCCCATTTTGTTCTCTATAATGGGGAATGATGAAAAATATCAACTCTTTCCCTAAATTTAGAAAAAGTAGAGATTCTCTATAATGGAGAGAGAGGATAAAAAAGATTTATGATTGACTTGTACATAGAGATAATGACTTATTTCCTCAATTTGGAAAATATTTGGAAAAACTGTTTTGGTTGCTCTTACTATTATGTCTTCGAAGAGACGGTTGCTCTTACTAAATCAAGATTACCAAAATTCCTTGAATTTGGAGATCTTACCTAAACATCATGAATATGATGAACACTTTTATGCAATTAAATTAATGGAAGCTATAGCTATATAAGTCAACAAACACTTTACGAACTTTAATCTTGTGAAAACTTAAAGTGTGTTTGGATCGCATCATTTAATGCATATTTTATATTAAATTATATTAAATACATCTAAACGGACCTCTAACATCAAGACGAAAAACTATGTTCTTTTCCCCCTTGTCTTGGCATTTCTTGTATAACTTTGGGCTGGTTCAAATTGCAAAAGTTTTATAATTATGAGTCAAAACTATTTTGATTTCAATAAGCAAAATCCATATTTAGGAACACATGTGTTATGTTGTCGATTTTTTCGGCCTCTCTATCTATTATGTATGTCTGGTACATTAAATTACTATTTTATAAAGAAATAATATTAAAGTACTAATTTCAAAAATAATTTAAATAATAGCTAAATATAGCGATAAATTAATTAAAATTCTCTAATCAAGTGATTTACATAGACATTAATAGTAAATATTTATTATGTTTCAAAAGTTATTTCAATTAGTTTCACTTTGCCAATATTAACATTTTATTTCATTTTTTCCCCTAACTTTCTAAAAAATCTCCGAAAAATCATTTCTTGTTCTAATAGTTCTATATATGTCTTCAAGTTTCTCCATTGCCGCCAAAAGAACATTCCTCCTCTTTCCCTCGCGGTCTAGGGTCGGTCTACTTCTCAAAGAAGCTAAGCTCTCAAATTCAAAACCAGGCGGAGCTCAACGAGTCTCCGATCTCTACGTTTCCGGCCATCTTCTCCGACGATCAGCTTCACTAATCGGTGCTTCTAAACATGGTAACTATCTCTCCAAGACCTAAGTTCGATTTCCGCCCCTTTCTCTAATCAATTTTCGCCAAGCATGACTACCATTACAGTCTTCGTTCTATATCCTTGTTGAATCGATTTCTTTCTGAGTGTCTACCGGTTCGAAATTTCACTGGAATGAGTTCTATTCCTGTTTAAATCCTAGATTCGTGGCACAACTGATGGTTTCATTAGGTTTTGAAATGTGTATTTGAGCAGTATCCTCTTCCACGGTTGTAGAAACGAGTTCCCGTTGTCAATTTCAGACGAGCTCGCAATCCCTAGCTTATTATTGTAAAATAAAGCTGTGAATGGAGTGTCTATACGCTGATTAATTGCGAGAATGGCAGCCTTTCTAGTTGTTTCAATCTTCGTATGAATGCCTTTTTTAATTTGTTTCTGGAGCTATTCTAGCTAGAGTACTATTGATTTTTTGCCCTAACTATCTTGTGTAGTCGAAGAAAAGAGGGCTTTCATTGGAAGAGAAGCGTGAAAAGATGCTTCAGATTTTTTACGACTCACAGGACTTCTACCTTGTAAGTATTGTTCATATGTACAACTATTGGCTAATTTCTTGTAGTACAGCTGCTTTCTGCTGAAGTTAGGGTACCAGGATGATAGAAAATTGAACTTTTCAAATTAAGCAGTTGCTTACTAATTATGGAAGGGTCTTGATATTCGTTTGCGTAATCTCATCTACTGTAATTGTTGAATTTTATCTTATTTTCTTGTGCATTTTTACTAAAGTGCTTTTTATTTGGAAGGAAATTTCTGTCTATCTTTGTTCTGTTCAATGGATTTTATAGCTTAGTTACAGTGTCATTGCCGTGAAAGTATGTGTTGTTTTCAGTGTACATTGTATAGGGCTTGCAGCTATTAAACCTTAAATAGCTCACGTAATCTATCATGGGAATCTGACGAAATTATCATGTGCAAATTTTTTAGCTGAAGGAGCTTGAGAAGATGGGGCCTAAGAAAGGTGTTATTAGTCAATCAGTAAAAGATGTTATCCAGAGTCTGGTTGATGATGACCTTGTCTTGAAAGATAAAGTGGGGAGTTCGGTAAGCATCTCTCTGTCTGAAGAAATAATGGAATTGGTGCTTGATTTACCATGTAAAACTTGCTTGGTATTTGCAGCCAGAATATGTTTCTAGCTTATATCATTATTGAAAGATGGCAGTTGTTGGTTAATCCCCTGTCTTTTTTTTTCTTGACAATGTTTGTTATATGTTTAGATATACTTCTGGAGTCTTCCCAGCACTGCTGGAAATCAGGTAAAGCTTGCAATCTTATTGTAGCTTCAATTCCATGACTATATATTTCTCCCAAATATCATGAAGGTAAATTGTTTTCTTGCTGCATATTGTAATTCTTGATAATCTGTTCTACAGCTAAGGAGTGTCCGTCAGAAGCTGGACTCTGAAATTAAAAATTGTAAGAAGCGCTTTTCAGAGCTGCAAGGACAGTGTAATGCCCTGAAAAAGGGAAGAGAGGATTCTGTAAGCATAGAAAGCTTCAATCTCCTTACTGTTATCAGTCTACACCTAAATTTCTTTCTGTAGTCTTGGGTCTTTCGGGCGCATCCTCCTGACATGTTCAGGCTATGGGTGCTCCCCCGTCTTGACCCCCAGATCCTTGCTGGAGCGGGACTTTACTAGGCCATGATGATGATGATGATGATGTGGTATGATAGTTTAGGTCTGATTTGATGAGCTACTTTTGCAATTGTTTTGAAGGATGAGCGGGAGGAAGCCTTGAGTAAGCTGAAATCTCTGGAGAAGAAGTACAATGAACTTAAGGTTTTAACCTTTTCCTTCTTTATGATTTCTTGTCAGTGTCCTTTTACAGATTCTAACTCGTATCTGACACATTGTACCTTGTGTCCTTCAGGATGAGATACATCAGTATGCAGACAATGATCCAGCTGCCTTTGAAACAATGAGTTGAGTAGCATTGAATTTAATATGAGAACTTCTCTATACTATGAACCTTTTGTGGACATGCATGTTCTGATCCTTTTTGTCTTTGAGTTTTCAGAGGAGTCAATCAATGTTGCTTATTCAGCTGCAAACAGATGGACAGGTAGAAACTGTGTAGTTTTGATGTTGTTGGTTTCTTTTTTTTCTCTCTACATGGGGTGGATTATTATATCACAAAACATTGATTAATCATAGCTGAAATGTGTGGCAGACAACATTTTTACCCTGCGGCAGTGGTGCTCAAACAATTTTCCTCAGGCTAAAGAGCAGCTTGAAAGCTTGTACACTGAGGTAATTTTTGTTTCTTTATTCTGTCTACCTGCATTGGAGTTACTAGTACAACTAAGAACTGAATCTCACAATTTTTGTGGACATTGGCAAATTTCTGCAGCTGCCAATAGATCTTTTTATTTGTATTTGTTTTTCACAAATCCTGGTAGAATTGTGACTTGGATGAATCCCTGATAAAGGCCAAAATGTTTTGATTATAAGGTCCCTTATCTAATCTCATATCAGAAGCAAACACATAAACTGGCAAAAGAAAATTCAAGATGCATTATCCTTTCAAGTATGCCAATTAGCATGCTGCAACAGATTTTTCCTGAAAGTTTGCCTTTACATATCCCACTGCAGACCGGAATAACAGATGACTTTGACTATTTGGAGTTGCCAGATTTGAGCTCACTTGGCACCCCCAAGAACCAGATAGTGGAAGGCGAAGCTAAGGTAATGGCTGATAAAACCTTTCCTGCATAGAAGTTTTATCTCATGAATCATGATTCACCTGCAATACTTGCATGTTGCTCATTGAGGCTGTTGTTTGTGAGGTCATAGGTAGTCTAATCATTAAACAAGTCCAGATTTGAGTACGGACTCTAGTCATAGCTTAGCTACATGCATTTCAGACGCAGACGACACTTGATTATATTATTAGTTTTTCTAATCTATGCTCAATGTTGTTTTTTAGAAAGTAAAGCTCTAAAAGGAAATAAATAAATCCTGTAGAATAATTAATAACCCTAACTAAGTACAATTCAACCATATCTTTCCATTTCAAGGCTCTTAACCTTGGGGCATAGGTTAGAAAAATCGGTATATTAATAATATATCTGGAGTCATGCATAAACCTTTTGGGGTTAGTTTAATAGTTAGTAAAACATATACCTCATTTTTCTTAACTTTGGCTCACATGAAATTGTCCAGGAACTTCTGTACTTTTCATTTTTGTTCCACATCTGGGGTCCTTATTGCCTTACCTTTGAATAAATACCATTATTAGCAGCTATTGTCCATTATTTTCATTTGTGCGTTAATCTAGACCTTTGTTCTGTCCTCTTTCTTTCACTGTAATAGCTCCTAGCTAAAATTTGACATAAGCTATCATCAATTTGGCCTTTTATAAAGTAAACTCTCATCCTCTATTTCAAAAATCTCCGGTTTTTACACCTTTTCCATTCTTAATTGTGTTTTCTCTTTGAAATCTGAATCATTAGCAAGATCTTCAAACTTACCAAGCTACATGTTTCTGTCTGTCTTTTCATTGCTTTGCCGTCCCTTTGCTTCAGGATTTCAAGTGCTTGACCTGCAAACATCTATTAGCATTTGAATATTAACCAAAATAGCTTATTTTTCTTTTCATATATCTTTGATCTATACTTATGCACGTTTCCACAGCCTTTGTACAGTCAATGCTGAGGCAGAAACTTTCATTTTAAACCACTGACCCTGTAGCACAACTGCACAAGTGCTTAATTATCTTTTCTATCATGTCATTTGTTTATTCCAAATTACACACCATTTATTTTTAAGGATGTAAAAAAACATTCAATAAAAAAATCAGTCTTTGAATTTTTTTATTCCAAAGTATCAGATTCTCTAAAATCAACCCTTTGCACCAAATTCCAGTCTGTCCAAAATCAACCTTCCAAATAATTGAATTCACAATCATTTTTTGGGAACATAAGTAACCCCTTGCAAAGCAATCATAAAAATCAATGTCTGATGGTTTCTTTATAATGATTCTATTGCATGTGCCAAGTGACAGGAGTTACCCTAAAACGCACAGTATACAACAAAATTAAGCTGTACACAGCTCAACAGAATAACAGAAACACAATACAAATACATTAGATGTCCCCTCCACGTGTCAGGAATCATATGGCTAACAACTCTCCATTAGTGACCTTTTTACTCATCTGACAGCCGTTTTATTCATCCCCAGGGTGGCATTGAGCACTTCAATAAATTAATTCTTTTTTATATTCCTCACATTTGCCCTCTCCTTAATCCTTTATAAACCCTATCTCATTTTCCCAATTCAACCTCAAATCCTCAAGCTCTTGGTGCATCAAAAAAGGCTTCAAAACTAGCCAACAAGCAGTTTAGAGAGCCTTTTTTGTGCATTTGCATTCTTGTATCAATGGAGTTCCAAAGACTCTACTTCATTATTTCTCTGGTCATTGCTCTTTTTGCTCTGGCTTTCTCCTCTGCCTCTGCTCAAAGCATTGCCCCAGCCCCTGCTCCTACTAGCGACGGTTCGTCCTTTCTTCACATCTTTCCTTTCTTTTGGGTCCGTTTTGGGTATAGATTAATGCTAAATGTGCACAGAAAAGATTGTTGTTTTAGCTCTTAAATCTTGTTAAAAAATGATTGTCATTTTAGTTTTAGATCATGATTTATTCGTATGTTATGAGGTTTGTAGTGGTTTACTATTATTAGTTGTATCAAAGCTTTAACTGCAATCTTTAATGAACAGAGTGAATAATGGACTAATGGTTAATGGTTAATGGTAATGGTTAATCCTACTACTACAATTCCTAGGTTTGGCCGTCTATTCAAATTATATCTGCAATTCTGATTCCAGTTTTTATTTCAAATTTGAATATTTGACGTTTGTATTCAAGATAGGGGTAAAAAAGTATTGAAGCCTAGAATGGCAATCTTTAATGAGCAAATCTTTAATGAACAGAGGGCATATTGTTCAATGGTTATGTTTGCATAAGATTTAAGGATAAAAAAGAATCGACCCTAAACTTGATCGTTTAGGGTCGTATCGCTTTCAATTTTGGCTAATGATTTTGATTTGTTGAAATTGTTGTGTTCAGGAGTAGCAATCGATCAAGGAATAGCGTATGTGCTGATGCTGCTGGCTCTTGCACTGACTTACATTATGCACTAACTTTTCTGGAAAGGCAAAAGAAGGCGGAAAAAGGAAAACTTTTAGCACTGATCGTCTTTGTTTTGTACTACATTGTAAATGCTGGTGGGTTCGTGGGTTCCAACAATTCTTCATGACATTCCTTTTTTATTTGTTTTAATTTTTGTCTCAATATTGTGAGATTTTTATTGGCTCTTTTGTGGGTTGTTCGGTTGTTCGTGCTCTTTTTATTCCCGTCGTGCTTCATCAAGACCAGTACATCGGACAGACTTTTCAGCCTAAAAATGGGTTGTCTATATTTATTTGCATCAAACTAGACATGAACAAGTCTTAACCTTGATGGAACAAACTATAATGATAAATAGACATATTGGTCTCCAAATGAGGACCAAATGTAATGAGGATGAAAAATAAACTAGAACTGAAAGAGAACTAAAATTCTCTCTACATATATTTGTTCGAGGATCACAAATTATTATATCTTAGACAAAATGATGATTACATTAGAGAATTAATGTATGGTGAAATCAAGTTGCCTGTTGCTTGCTAAATTCATAGAACAAAATAAAATAGGGGAGGGAGGACACTTCTAAAATTAAAAGACAACCTTGATTACTTAAAGAGGCTAATGCCTAATGGTTTGAGGCATAGGGCCTAGGGAGTGTTAGGAGGTCTCAAGTTGGCCCCTTCACATGGGTGAAAAGTTGAGTCTCACCATCTTTTTTTATCGGGTCAAGTCGGTCAACGAAAGCCCGTTTACCTGGTTTGTGCGTTTTGGCAACTAGTTTACGAATTTGGAGTTTACTATCAAAGGTGGATTCCTCGTCAAAAAAAATGATAACGTAAAGAGGCTAAAATTATTACTCGTGTCACTTGTTTGTGTTAAATTAAGTTTTAAAAGTGGGTTCCAATCTATCTCCCCCAAGAAACTATTGATACGAAATAAACCTCTCGCCAAACACGAAATATTGTATGTGTAACAATCATATGTAAAACGTACGTGGTTGATTGATCACACGCAAATGCAAAAGTGCAATGTAGAACAATACATTAAGGACCTGTTTGTTGGAAAATTGTGGACACAAAATGGGAAGGTGAACGAACCGCGACTTTATATTTATTTCTAAGGGTGGAACTTTGGAAGAAAATGATTTCACCATTTTATAACTCGGTTTTATTAGTACATGATAGAAAATGACATGTTTATTTTTGTATGAGAAATGAGGTATTGCATGTCAAGGTCAAAATGTATTTTCATATCATTTCTCATTCTGCCTGGATTCCGTATCACAAGTCATATACTCATATTGTTTCGACTTTTTTGAGAAAACCGGTCTTTGAGTATCTAGGCCTGGTCATAGTTGTCCCCACTGAAATCGGGATCTATGAGGTTGGTTATAGTAAAACCCCGTCGTCAAGCGACAAACGCTTGCCTTATCATTAGCTCGAGTAGTTTCCATTTCAAGTTATGTTCATCGGTCGTATCAGTTCCTTCTTTTCTTCTAATCGGATTAGCTCCTTCTTTGAAAAGATCGGCCAGCAGACCTCCCATATCAAAGCTATTGCGACGACAAATCTTGCCCTTTTGTTTCATATAAAATGTTTCCATTGCTTATCCTTTACCAGATCACAAACAATTACATTGAAATGAGAACTTGTCTCTACTGCTCTACATCAGGAAAGCTAAATATGGAAGCCAATCAAGGTCAGGCTCGTGCATAATGTTGTTCCTTTCTACGAAGCTATCTCAATGTCTGAAACACTATTATTAGAGTTGATTGAAAACTAGCCAAAATATTGGTTATGTAGCCATTTCAACCAAACAATCAAATCTTAAAATCTGAGCTTGAGATTTCATACATCTTCTCGCATTCCTTGTTTATGGAAACACATGGCAAACAAACTTATACGAACAGTCGAACACCAAGAAACAAAGTACACAATAGACTTTTTTTTTCCGAAAAAAAAAACAATTATGACCTTAGCACACACTCTTTCACCTCAATTCACCCTTCAAATGTTGCAATTAAAATGAGGCAGCCACTGCTTCACACTTCAAAAGCATCATTGCCTATCAATTCCGGAAACAGAAATGTCACAAATTACACACATTTTTAAAGGTCGAGACGAAGAGATACCACATAAATTGTTGCGTCTATATGGCACTTCTATTTACAGCTTTCTCATGCATATAAGAGATTCGAAAAAGCATGGTGGGAGCAGCAGCAATTTTCTCCATGAAACAATTCAGCCAGTCTTTACATAGCCTCAAGTATCGGCAATGATACCTGCAAAAGTTCAAAGCAGTAGATAGTTGAGACAAAAAAAATCAGGTCTTTTCATTCATACAAGGTTATTCTAATACTATGGCATATCGTTTTATAATGAAATTTCGATTTATAATGTTGTTTTATAGTAAAATGTAGTTTTAATAATTTAAAACTTGTGTGGTGTTTATAATGCTTTTGGTTATAAGGAACATTATTTGTAAAGTACATATCTGTTATGCCATGAAAATAAGTATATATAACTAAAAATATGATTATAATGTGTAGTGCAGAACAAGTCCTAAGAGTGCAAAAATTGAAACAAAAGAACAACCTCAAAGTGCCATTTCTGCTTGTAATGCTGCAAGCTCATCCTCCTCAGCTGTTTGTCGACCAGCACGAGCAGGTTGTGCCGGGACTCTAGGGCCAGGTAAAGGTGAGGAATGAATAGGTTGAAGAAGCTGCTCCTCCAGTTCAGCACCTTCAAGTTCTTCAAGTTCCGCTTCCAATTCATCCTGCAAAGGGAACATCATGTAATGTATATAATTTGCAAGTTCAGATGTAAACTGAGTGAGGTTTAGAAAGGAAAGGAAGAAGTTAAGTAAATGATATTAATGCAATGTGGAATAGACCTCATCAAAATCAGCAGCTGCACCAATTGGAGTTGACAATGCCTCTTGAATTTGTTTCATGTTCTCCGTCTGCTCGTTGATTTCGTCCATTGTTTTGTCAACGTCATCAATGTTCCTGAAAACAAATTGCACATTAGAAATTCCATAATAAAGCTACTGGTAAAAGATTTTAATCAAAGAACTGATAGAAGTAACAAATAGTGCAGGAAAAAAAATATTATTGCAAGAAATAGATTAGTGAAAGTTAACTGAAAGACTCGGGAGCTATACAACAGTGTTTTTTTTTTTGGTAGAAAGAGAGGCCGTACTCTCCGTCACCTCAATGGGGACACACAACACAGTGTTTCTCGGAAGGGATGAGATTCAAGTTTTAGGAAAATCATTTGAGAAGACATTGCTAAATTCCATCAGACAAAGGATGTAAAAACAAAGTTCCAACTTCCTCCATTGTGGGTAAAGCAGTAAAGCACCTAGATACTCTAGCCACAATAATTTTCCCATTTCAGATGGATTACAAAAGGAAGTGCAATGACATCTTCTCATTGGATTAAGGAGTAACATCTCGTAAAAAGTCCCCTTCGAAAATTACCCGGGTTTTTTTAAGCTCTTTGGGAAAGGGTGTATTATTTTCCCATAAGACTTAAGTATTGACTAAATGCCACAAACTAATTAACTTCCAACATTCCATAGTGTGATAGAGAAGTTTAAGAGATTATATACATAAATGACATGTCCTACAGTTATATGATTATACAGTAGTTTTGTTAATTTGACTATGCTCATCAGTCATCACACCCTCACCAGATATGGAGGTAAGACAAGAAGTCCTCACTGAAATTTATTGCATTCTAAAGTGCCAAGTAAAAGAACTCAGGATTCATATATGAATTTATTAAACCAGTTCAGATCTTAGAAGGCAATTTCACTGGCAGTATGCATATAATTATGAAACTAAAGATTTTGCATTTTGGCAAAGTTTTCCCTAAAACAGAAAGAAGCACATAGGCATGTATGAGATAAAAAAATCCAATGATAGATTGACATTATTAAGCAAGATTATTGGTCAAGCTCATAGCACAATTAAAACAGTATTGCAATTTACTTACGTTGCTTTCTGCATGGCCTTCATTGCAGCTGCTCCAGTTCTCAGAGCATCCACAGTTTCCGTGGTAGCTTTTGCACCTTCTAACATTATCATCTGCGATGTCAGATAAAAAATCACTCAGCCATTACAAGCAAGTAAAAAAAAATGGAGATATTCACAACAATTTAAACATCCAAAAGGGACTCTAGTCTTGGTCAAGTCCAGGATAGAGTTGATACTGAAAGCATTTTATGCTTACTTGGTCATGAATGCGCAACTGGAAATTTCCTAGCTGCTCAATTTGCTGCTCATAAAGCCTCTTCCTCTTCAAACATTGTATTGCCGCTGTACAGGAAATGACACAAGAATAAAGTCATCACAAAATAAAACTAAACTATGTAGTCTTTCTCCAGTTTAAACAGAAATAAAACAACGAAGAGTGATAGCTTAGACATGTATACAAAAGTAACAAATTATAAACATCTCAAATGTACTTTTTTTTTTTTTTTTTTATTTCCATTGTCCTAGCAATCCTATTTGACAACATTCTACCAATTATGTGGATTCAAGTCAAGTTAGATCAATCTATATAGTCAAAGAAGATCAACGTAATGTTCTTCAAGACTGTCATTTCAGAATTAAACACCAGCTTCTGATAAACCCTAAGTTTGGCAGTAGAATGTAGTCTCTAATTCAGACTAATGGAGGCTAGGCATGCATACTATAAGTGAAACAGGTTCTGGTAACACATGTTGAGAAAACCAAAATACTAAACGAGGGGCACTATCAAACCCAATTATTTACATAAGACCAAAACCAAAATATTGAATTAATAAGGAAAGCAAGTTAGTCTAATAGTTGGAAAAGAATTTGAGAATTATTCATATCAAGAAGTTGAAGATAATTCATTTGTCTACAATCTACATGTTGATCAGCCATACTTTTTTTCATAAGTCTGAAGATTTTATTAAAGAAAAATGGAATGATCAATGATGGCTGTGCTGATGTGGAATACAGGATTCAAATACCAACACACCTCGCTTGTTCTTTGCTCTAGTAAATCCCTTGGCCTTCTCAACCTCCTCAGCTGCCTTCTTGGAAAGAACATGCTCTTTCTTCTCTAGCAATTCCAATGTCTGTCAAATCCAAAATTGCAGAAATGAGCAGAAAACAAAAAGAAATTGATGCAAACAAGCAAGAGTTAAAGGGTCTTGAAGACAAAAAAATCTTTCAATAATCAAGGAAACAATTTCAGCCAAAATAAAACCATCAAAAGATTCACAACTCAGAATTCTTTGAGCAAAGAGCCAAATTTTTATCTCTATCTACATTCTCAATTTCGTAGCATGCAAAGTACCTCCTATAAACCAAACAAAAATCTTCAAATCGTCTTCAGCAATCAACAAGTCACAAAATTAAGCTCTTTTACCTCCGATAACTTATCGAGAGTTGAGACAGTGCTGACTTCCTGCTTAGGCTTCCCAAACAGCCGAGTAAACATTGTCGTTGAATCCGTCAAGGCAATAAAACAAAACCTAGATCGACAGGTGAAACAACAGATCCTTCAATTCCAGGAGATCGCAAAATACAAAAACCTAATTGATTGCCAACATTTTCCAAATCGTCGAACAAGAATACGAAAACAAATCGATTACCTGATGATCGAATTCGATTGCAGAGAGAGCGATAGCAGAGAGATCGAATCGATCTGTCAGGGCCTCGAAAGGCCTTCGGGATTTCGAATCCGAGATGAATTAGAGGAAGAGAGCGAAAAGGGGAGATTATGGATTTCTTAAGCGTGTTGGTGCTTGGCGTAGAGGAAGACGATTGGAGAGAGAAGCTTCCTCTTTTTTGTTTTTTAAATCTTTTAAGAAAATAGAAGAATTATTTAAGTGTGCTTTGAGTCTTCGTCTTGTATTTTGAAGTCGTCTTCGTCCCACGTGGAGAAACCCGATTGGATACGAATGGTTGTGTATCTGCAAACAAAATGCAAGTGTACACAACGACGTCGTTTAGTACTGCAGTCTGGATCTGCACTGATAATTAGAGAAGTATCGGAGGTGAACAAAAATCTAATAAAAATAAAAATCAGATATTATTAGATTTTTGTGTGAATAAAAAATACTAATAATTAGAGAGAAGTACCTTGAAGAAGAACTTTAATTTGACAAATTTTCTTCCAAATCTAACAAATATCTACTCCTAAGAAACAACTTTTTAACATTTTATTATAATTAAGATATTGTAAATATCAAATACAAAATCAGGGTTGAAAATGGTCTAACTATATATACATTTTATGGTGTTTTTGAATGAAGTCCTTGTTAAAAGATTGTTTGAGCTCACCTCATAAACCTAGCTGTATTTTTGGGTGAGTTTTGATTGTATAGGACCACGTTTGGAGCCTAAAAATCCCTTCCAAGCTTTAGACCTTGGACTGGCGAATGCTTTCAAGGTTAAGGTTGGACTTGTATTTTGGCAAGTGGTGCCTTTGACTAAATTACTTGCGGTGTAAGGTTGAGAATTTATCAACAGGATTGAGTTGTATTAGACCATGCCGCTTGATTCTTTGATGCTTATGGAAATCCTTTATCTCGGTGTTAGTTGTTCATTTCACACAATTCATAATGGATTGACATGTTGCCTGCGATGCTAAGAATATTAGTGCTTTACTCACCCCCGATTTCAAACTCTTTTTAATCTTGTTTTTCGAGTGTTTGTACTACACTACCTCTAGTCAATTCAACTCACCCTTTTTGTGGCTCCTTTATTAATCCGCCTAGCCGTTTATAGTTGCTTGTTTTTCACCACCCTTCAGACTCATAAATTTATTTGGTACTCCGAATTCTTACTAATTAAAAAAAATAATTATTTCCCACCTTAAATACATTACAAAACCTAGATTGTCAACGTAATACTAAAATTCCATTTCTATCATTTCCATAAAAAAAGTCACCATATTCTTCTTTAAAAAAATTCCATAGAATCTGACTGGAACCAGAATCTCACAATATTGGAAAAGAAATACTCCATCATCCACACAAAAAAGGAAAGAAAAAGGTAAATATTCACGACCCGACCCGTTCAACCCGGCCCTATAAATTTCTATAGGTTTTTAGTGTTAACCCCATTCATTTCCCTGCGGCCCTCATTCTCTCTGCCCTAATCTCTCTCACCACTCACCACAACCATGTCGGAAGACCACGCGCTTCCGGCTCCGGCCGCCGAGATGTCCGCCATCAGCCTCAACTCTTCTTCCGACACCGTCCACCGCGCCGCCTTCTCCCAGCGCGTCCCGATTCGCTCCATCCTCGGCCGCCCCGACGGCGGCGCCGGGCTCGCCGGCCAGAAGGTGGTTATCGGAGGGTGGGTGAAGACCGGCCGGGAGCAAGGCAAGGGAGCCTTCGCTTTCCTCGAGCTCAGCGACGGATCTTGCGCGGCGAATCTTCAGGTCATTGTCGACGCCTCCGTGGCGCCGCTCGCCGGCCTGGTTCTCACCGGAACATGCGTCTCGGCCGAGGGAGAGCTCAAAACGCCGCCGGAAGGCGCGAAGCAGAAGGTGGAGCTTAGAGTTACGAAGGTTCTGGAGGTTGGCCCCGTCGATCCGGCCAAGTATCCGATTCCCAAGACTAAGCTTACGCTTGAGTTTTTGAGGGATTTTGTTCATCTCAGGCCTCGTACTAACACGGTAAATTTTCGCTCGAGTTCTGGATTTGAGATGCTCAATTGATTGTGGCGGATATTTGGACAAATGTTTTCAATTTTGGTCTACAATTTTCAGTCAAAGATTGCAATTTTGATCTACAATGTGATATGGTTTCCTTAAGTTGAGGCTGATTATATGTAATTGGAGTGATTGATTTGTGAATCAAGCAAGTTGTCTTCCTTCTGATCTTTAGGGTTTTTGCGTGGAGATCTCACTGTTATAGTTCTAGGTTTGAGTGCAAGTGTTTGTTTAATTCTAAGTTGCTGTTCATAGGATACTGCCAAATGCAACTATGTGCTGGTTCTGTAAATTGCATTGCTGATTGCTAGTTGATGATACATGGAGAGATTAGATTGTATTACTGTACTGTCACTCATGTTTTGCGTGTTTAATGTCTTTCAAATCTCATTGCCACAGATTTCTGCAGTTGCTCGAATTCGCAATGAGCTTGCATATGCAACTCATACATTCTTTCGCAACCATGGTTTCTTATACATACATACCCCGATAATTACAACCAGCGATTGTGAGGGTGCTGGTGAAATGTTTCAAGTGACAACTTTGATCAACCATGCTGAAAAGGTGGAGAAAGAACTTAGGGAAAACCCACCACCAACTGAAGATGATATACAAGCTTCTCAGAGCGTTGTGGAGCAAAAAGCCGCACTAGTTAACCAACTAAAAGCTGCCAAGGCTAGCAAAGAAGAGATTGGTGTTGCTGTTTCTGTACTCAAACAAGCCAAAGAGGATCTGAAAAAGGTGGAGGATAGAGCCAATCTCAAACCTGGACTACCAAAGAAGGACGGGAAGACTGATTACTCCCTAGATTTCTTTGCCCGTCAAGCGTTTTTGACTGTCTCTGGACAGCTACAAGTTGAATCATATGCCTGTGCTGTGAGTAGCGTATATACTTTCGGGCCTACCTTCCGCGCTGAAAACTCACACACCTCGAGACATTTGGCTGAATTTTGGATGGTGGAGCCCGAGATAGCTTTTGCAGATCTTCAGGTGAGTGTGCTGTTTAGTTATTCATGCAATTCCAACAGTTATTTACAAGGGTTCAGCTTCTTACACATTTTTTATACTTTGGGTTATTACCTTCTACATTTGATCTACTATTGTGAATTTGAATATTTTAATAAAATGATTATTATTAATCTGTTGCTTGTTTTGTTCATGTCAAGCTACCATTATACCTAAATTTAGGGGGGTGTTTAGTATAAATTTGGGTATGAGAATGGGATGAGGTATTGGGTTGGATGGGTATAAATTCGTGTATGAGAATAGGATGAGGTATGGGTTGGATGGGTATAAATCCGGGTATGGGAATGGGATGATGTATCGGGTTGGATGGGTATGGGGTTCTAAACCCATACTTTATATTTGGGTCCTTGGTAGATTTTTGGGAATTAAATTTGTTTTTTTTTTTTTATAACTCAATCTTTACCACATCACTAACACCTCTATTCCCCTATAAGCAACTCATCTCCTTCCTTCCACTATCTGGTTCTTCTTCCCCTCTCTAGTTCACAGGAGTATAAACCGCACACCACCACACACTAGAGCACCTTTTTCATTTTATAAAATTTCTCTTCTCCTTTTTTTTGATTTTGCTTCCTCACATGTCATAGCAGACTCCATCACAATTAGGTTGAACTCATACCTTTGCTCACTAATAAATTTGCCTATTCAAGTATTCATCATTGTTGCAATGAATTTGTGAGAGAGTATGAACTTTTTTGTTTGAAATAATGAGAGAGAGAGAGACAAACTGAAAAAAAGTGGATTTCGTGAAGTAAAAATGTAGACACAAAGAAGAAGGAAGGAACTTTTTGATACAAGCCCAAATATAAACTATATTAGCTTTATTTATTATCTTCATTTCTGCATTTTGTAGTTAGTTTTCCTGATTGTCTATTTTCCCACTTCCTTGTTTTTAGGCATTTTCCCCACTTACTCCATTATGTTGCCCATTATCTTATTTATTATTATTTAGTTTTAGGATTTAGTTATTGCATTTATCGATTATAAAAGGAGGAGATCAGATTGTAATTGTGCAGCACTGGAAGAATGAAATGAATTACAAGTGAGGATTCCTCAAAATTGGCTGATTAGCGAGATGCTTGCTTTTCAGGTTTCTATCCCTTTATTTTAGTTTTAGGGTTCTAACACTTTTACTTAGAAATCTGGAATGAGATTACCCAACAAAAAGTGAGGTTTGAGAATCCCATACCTGGAGGGTTTTGGGTATCAGGTTGAAACTCAAAAAACTCAACACTAGCTATGGTGTTTCCATTCCCCAACCCGATACCTGATTCCATATTCATACATACCAAACGCCCCAGATAAGATAATGTTATCATTTGGTTTCCTCATGTTAAATATATTGTTTTTATTATATCTTTGTTCTGTGGGAGCCATCCTATCCTTGTAATATTGATGCACCATGACTTTTTTTTGGTCTCTGTAATAAAGCTCTAATAAATCATCCTCCCCTCCCAGGATGATATGAACTGTGCAGAGGCATATGTGAAGTTCTTGTGTCAATGGTTGCTGGACAACTGCTATGATGATATGGAATTTATGGCCAAGAACTTTGACAAAGAATGCATTGAACGTTTGCGGATGGTTGCTACATCCCCATTCGAAAGAATTACATACACAGAGGCTGTCGAATTGTTAAAGAAGGCTGCTCTCGTAAAGGGAAAAGATGGTAAAAGTATATTTCAGAACGAGGTTGAATGGGGAATTGATTTGGCATCTGAGCATGAAAGGTATGTTCATATGCACCCCGACATGTTTTTTTTTTTAAATATCATCAAGACCTCATATTAAGATTGATTGATGGTGTACTTGGTTTGAGCAGACACCTGACAGAAAAGATATTCAAGAAGCCTGTTATAGTCTACAACTACCCTAAAGGAATTAAGGCTTTCTATATGAGACTCAACGACGATGACAAGACTGTAGCTGCTATGGATGTGCTCGTACCCAAGGTCAACTCTTAGTTTACTTAACAAGAAGTTTTTTTTTTTAAAATGCCTCACTTGGAAGAAATTCATATTTGGCACTCGATCCAATGAAACTAGTCATGGGTATTATAACCACAATTGCTGCCTTGTATTTTCAGGTTGGAGAGCTGATTGGTGGAAGCCAAAGAGAAGAGCGTCTTGATGTCATACAGAGAAGGTGATATAATACAACAACTCTGCCATGTCTATATACATTCTATATTTCCTTCATTAGATTTCATCTTTTTTAAGGCCCTGTTTGAGTGTTTGGTATCAAATCTGGAATGGGTTGGGATAAAGTATGGGGTTGAGATGGGGATGAGATAAAGAAGGGGTTTGATGAATTTAGGTATGACTCGGACCTTCTTTTAGAGTTGAATGTGATATTGTGTGTAAAATGGTGGAATGGGTTATTCCTGGAATGGCTGATTCCGAAAAGAAAATCTAACCAAACATGGGAATTGGGTCGAGTGATTCCTAATACCCAAGGTATGGTACCAAACATGGCCTAAAAATATATTTTCATCGTACGAAGGTAGTGTTTTTTTTTCTTGCCTTGAAATCTTACACGATTAAGCGATATACTGAGATGAACTTGTGCAGGATCACTGAGATGGACTTGCCATTGGAACCATACGAGTGGTACCTGGACCTTCGACGATATGGGACGGTAAAACACTGCGGGTTTGGGTTAGGGTTTGAAAGAATGCTGCTCTTTGCAACTGGCATAGACAACATCAGAGATGTGATTCCATTCCCACGGTATCCTGGAAGAGCAGATCTTTAGGCAACCAATGGAAACAACCCTTATTTGATTGGATTTTTTGCAGCTAAACATTATCTTTCTGTTTGGTGTTGTAATAGATCTTTTTAGCTATACACTCTTAACATTCTTGATGCTATTGATATGTGAAAATGGTTTTGTTTATGCCTTGTGGTATGCTATGGGTTTTTGGTTTACTTTTATGCCGTGTGAAAATGGTTTCTAAATTACTACAAAGTTGGCATGTCTAGTTTTGTCATGTGTGTTAGCTTTAGGATGATGCCCTCAAAACCAAATGTCTCGTATAGGCATGACCAAGACCATCTACATCTTTTTCTTGTTCTCGGGTGAAAATCAATTCAATCATGAATTAGATCATGCATTTAAGATTCATACCCGCCAACTTTTTTTTTGGTAGAAACACTCACCAGCTGTTTCCATCTAACTTAATCATGAATATGGTTAGACAACTGCTAATTTAGTACACTCACCAGCTGACGGAACCATGTGAAAAGTAAATAATACTATGTCTGATCACTATTAAGTACACTCACCAGCTGTTTCCATTGAATTTAAAGGGTGATCGATCAAGAAAGAGTGTATTCTCCAAATCAACATCTACCCCTCAAATTTCAACAAGGAAAAAAAACCACCATCACCAACGCTTTGAGAGTTGAGATCTCGACCAATCAATGGCGGAATCGATTGTGTACGGTCTTGCTTCCAATATCTTGTCAACTGTTGCTACCCAAGCATTTAAGGAGGCATGGATACGGGGGTTTTCCAGCCGGAAAGCCAGAGAGAACCTTGATAAGCTTCAGGAGACTATTACAACAATTCATGCTGTGCTCCTTGATGCTGAGAAGAAGCAAGAAAGCTTTGTTGCAGTGAAGGATTGGGTTAAGAAGCTCAAGGATGTGTTGTACGATGCAGAAGATTTGTTCGATGAGGTTGCTACTGATGATTTGCTCAAGCAACAGATGATGAAGGGAAGCAACAAGCTATCCTTGAAAAACAAGGTTCGGATTTCTTGCTCTAAGTCAAATCCAATTGTAACCAGATACTTTATTGCTAAGAAAGTTGAGGCTATTAGGAAGAGATTGCATGAGATCTCTACAGATATGGCTGTATTGGGGCTTACGCAATATGCTAAAGAGGTAGAGATACCTAATGCTATTAGGAATAGACAAGATCCAGGGTGTTATGTTGATGCAAAGGATGTCATTGGTAGAGATGAAGACAAGAAAGCCATCTTCAAATTGCTTTTTAACGAGTCAGATGATGCTAAACTAGATCTTCCTGTGGTCATTGTCATTGTTGGGATAGGGGGTATGGGAAAAACAACCCTTGCTCAACTGATTTATAATGATGATGAAGTTAAAAGGAATTTTCAAAAGAGATGGTTTGCTTGCATTTCTGATATATACGATGAGAAACAAGTCCCCAATAAGAAAGAAGTCCTGGGGAAAATCTTTCAATCTATATTCAAAAAAAGCTATAGTGATATCACCGTGGGTCAGTTACAGGACAAAATCAGGAAGAAGATAATGGGAAAAAAGTTTTTGCTTGTCCTAGATGATGTGTGGGATGTAAATCATGATACGTGGCTAAAACGAATGGAGTTGTTGAATTGTGGTTCAAAAGGGAGCAGGATTATCGTCACTACGAGATCCTCTTCGATTAAAACAGCTATAGATGCATCAGAAACTCATGAATTGGGTGGATTATCAGAGGATGAGTCATGGGATCTATTCAAAAGATTAGCCTTTGCTTCAGGAACTGAGAAAGATTTAAGACGGATAGAGCTTGGAAGAGAGATTGTGAAGAAGTGTGCAAATGTCCCCTAGCCATAAGGAGTATGGGTAGCCTTTTATCTGAAAAAAATACCATCCAAGAATGGAAGTTGATTAGGGATGAGGAGCTCCCAAAGCTAGGACAAAGTCACAAGGATGGTATTATGCTTGTGCTGAAGTTGAGCTATGATCACCTACCGTCAAATCTGAAGCAATGCTTTGCTTATTGTTCCTTGTTTCCTAAAGATTATGAATTTGATAAACAACAGTTAATATGTCTTTGGATTGCTCAAGGATATACTAAGCAGAATAATGAAGACGCGGGCCATTCAGATTTCATGTACTTGTTAAGGAGAGGTTTTTTTCAAGAGGCAAAAAATGATTATTATGGGGAGATCAAGAGTTGTAAAATGCATGATTTAATTCATGATTTGGCGCAACATATGGCGGGTGAGGAAAGCATTATGATTTTGGTGTCATCTAATATAAGTAATTGTGCAAGGCATGTAAGCATAGGGGATATAAAAATAGATATACCATGGGATATTTCGAAATTGTTGCTCAACGTCAAGAAATTGCGCTCATTTCTATTTCTGAACGTGGGCTCAATTTGTCCGATTCTTCTAGTTCAACTATTTGCAAATTTTAAGCAGTTGCGCACATTGCAGTTGTCGAGTTTGGAAATTGAGAAAGTTCCAAATTCAATTGGAGAGCTTAAGTACTTGAGATATCTTGATCTTGCATGGACCATGTTTGAAAGTCTTCTAGATTCTGTGACAAATCTATTGAATTTGGTTACATTGGTCATCCATGGGTGTAGTGAACTCAAAGCGTTGCCGCATGATTTTAGAAAATTGATCAATCTTAGGTGCTTGGATATTGAGGGTTGTGATTCGTTGAACCATATGCCTCCTGGGATAGCAGAAATAAGTAGCTTGCAATACTTGAGTCATTTTAAGGTAGGAAGAAGACCAATTGAGGAGAAAAAAATTCAATTGAGTGGTCTTGATCAGTTGGCCCGTTTGGAGAAACTCAAAGGTGACTTGTGTATCGAGTTTGAAGATGGCACAAGTGATTGGGATGGAGATGAATCTTGGCAACTACCTGTAATTTCACAAGTACGATTAACGATAAACAATTACCCAGGTAAGAGAATACCATGTTGGGGAATTAATGGGAGGGCAAATAACCTTGCATATCTAGTTTTGTGCCAATGTAAGAATGTAAAGTATTTGACACCCTTAAGGTATCTTCCTAATCTTAGACATCTTGTTCTTTTCAAACTGGAGGTACTAGAATATGTGGAAGACGGAGATTGTTGCACAACACAAGTGGTAGGATCCTCCTCATTCTTCCCTCATTTGAAGGATCTTTCGTTGGGATTGCTGCCAAAATTGAAGGGATGGTGGAGTGAAGTAGCAACATCTTCTATATTTCTCTCCTTTCCTCAGCTTTCAATACTAGATATTCATAATTGTTCTCAGCTCAAGTCCATCCCGCTATGTCCACTTCTTGAGACTCTACTCCTCGATGAAATGGATGGTAATATGGTGATACAACAAGTGTTGTCATACAACTACAACTCTAATACCTCCCTTGCTCCCCCCACCACCCAATCATTCCAACAAATATTTGATTCCCCACTTCTTCAAAAAATAGATATTTGGAGTAGTTGTTCCTTGAGGTTATATACTTGACACCTCCGAAACTCCAACAACTACTAATCTCCTCATTCCCACGATTGAACAAGATGCACATTGCACATCCCGAAATCCTTGAGGAATTGTCCATTTATGAATGCCCAGAGTTGGAGTTGGGGAGGGGTGTGGATTAGGATTCCCTCTCCAACCTCCGTTTGCTAGAACTTGATCCACTTCCTCCTCCAGAGAAGCTCCCCGAATGCCTTAGACACCGACAATCCCTTGGCCAATTAAAAATTACGGCGGTGAGTACATAAAATTATATATATTCTTTATTGATAAAGTCCATTTTATTCCTTGGATCTTCACTTCTATGCTATACTGATACTAATTCTTCTACCTGTTATAAATTGATACCAAATAAATATAGTGGTGAAAGCATAGCTCAGATTCAGCTGGTGTTCCTCACTGAGCACTGATCAACACCAAGAAACATTAAATCACAGGTAATAATTTGTTATCTTCTTTATTTTGAGACCTAGTGGAGTTGCAATTGCATCTCGTATGTACTTACTATACTAGTTTGGGCCCCGTGCTTCGCACGGGGTTTGTTTGATTTTTTTTTTTCCAGTGCGGAGTCGACACATAGTGATATACATATAACTATAAAAATATGATAGAACAAAGTGTTTGAATGACAAAATGTATGCATTAGTGCATTAGTGCATTAGTTGTACAACCTGATGTTATTAAGATCAAAAAGCTAATGACGCTGGTGGTCATTTGGTCAACGAAATACTTGGTGAAAGTTGGTGAAATTCAACCAAACTGTAGGATCGATGTTAGTCTAAGACAGTCGGGAACTGTTCTAGTGACAGTTCCCTTACGCAACGGAGTAATATAGAACAAGACTAAAACAGGAATTTAAAGCTTGGACACAGTTCCTTATAGAGGAACCTCTTTAGCCAACTAGCTAAAGAGTAAACCTCTACCTCCCTTGAAAGATTTTGAACACGCACTATATTCTATTGATATATCTCAGGATCTACAATTCAAAGTCGAACTTCTCTATTGCTTGCAATCCCACTCACAAACAATACTAACGACTAAGACATAATAGTTCCTAGATCTAAACACAAATGAATATAGAGAGTGAACCTTCTTGTTCCTGTGCAGTTCCCTTTAGCACAGGAACCACCTTCTTCAAGCTGATAAAGAACTTCACGCAGTCTTCATCACTTGATCTTTCCTTCCTTGAACTTCTGGATTGGATATCTTCTATGAATCAGCTCGGGCTCTCGATCTCTTTCTTTCCTTTTGTAGATCTGGTTTTCAGATATGTGAGAGCTCACTTAGACCTAGCGGCGTCGCATTCCTTTTATAGAGTTTCCATTTTTAGTTCTGACGCCTTTGCCCTTATTGTCTTGGGGAGTACGACACTATTCAAAAAGACTAGCGTACCCTTCTTCATCTCTATTCATTCGGAGCTTTGGCTTGCCGCCCAAAGACAATAGTAAAAAGTCTCTCTTGTCCTTTTGATTTCTTGCCACGTACACAGGTGACTTGACAGGGAACGTTTCCCTTTGTTTTTCCTGTAAACTTGCTATCTTTCCTGAGATCACTTATACAAGGAATTAGTTCCATTTGTTTGTCATTATCAAAACTTCGATTACTCGAATGGAGAATCCATTGTTCCAGTGTTAGTGCCCTAACACTGTTCCAACACAAACCACCCACCATGAAGTACCCGTCTCCATCAATCAAAATGTGCAAAGATTCAGTGACTTCTCCGGATGTAACAAGAACAACAATGCCATTAAATAGGTGGTGAAGACAGGGTAAAACACAGACTGAGAGCATCAGTAAATGTCATTTTGAATGAAGGATCTAAAACTCACAAATGTCAACTCTCCTCTCTTTCGCTCTCAGATTTCCAGCTCCATCAGCTTCTGCTTCTCTTCAGCACTCAAACTGCAAGCACACAGATTCCACAAGATTATGATACAGACACTGTAAGAAATTAAATTCACTTAAATTTGAAATAATAGTTAGTTATTACCCATTCTGCTTAGCCACAAAACAACTTAGAAGCCTTTTCGCTCTATCAACTTCTTATTCTGATTTTTGACATATGCTACGAGCTCCTCCTCCAGGTGGAGGGATTCATCTAGAGTCTGCAAAAGATGCAATTTCTCAAATGCTTCAAGCCATCTATTTTTTTTTTTTAAAAAAAAGAGTTTTGAGCTACCTATTTAAGTTTCTATTGATACCCGTGTAAGATTTCTGGATGTGTAGCTTTCCGGTTGCTATAAACTCGAGTTGAAGAACATCCAATAGACTCAATGCGAAATTCAACAGCTCCTTCTCAGGTGGCATTTAGTAATGTTCAAATGAAACAAAATTCCGATTGTTAACGAGCTCAAAATTAGACAACCAACCATTAATTATGAACAATCACCCATTCTTCAAATTTAAGCCCATATAAAGAATAAAAACAAATCTTATAGATAAATAATATTTACTAACCAAGCAAGATATGTAATTGCAAACTAACGTGGCTTCAACTCAGCAAGTAATGTATCTTTATATTGGTATTGATTCCATATAAATGAGACAACCTTTGTGATGGATTTACGACAATTAATAGAATAAACCAAGCAGCATGCAATACCTAGCTAGTAACAAAAGACCAGGCAAGTGTAAAACATTTTGACATGACAACATGCAAGTACCTCTTCTAGATGATGAAGTGACATTTTACTGACATTTGGATGCCATGATTCACCTGGTCAAAGTGGGATCTTCTGAAGAGTAGCACCAAATAGAGCCTCCACCAGCACGTTAAATATTTTCAGATGTCACAAAATTTTCAGCACGTTAAATTAAACCTCAGTTCTATTTGTACCAAAAAAACATAAGTTAAATATTTTCAGATGTCACAAAATTTTGTACACATAAACTACACTCCAAGACAAATCCAGGCATATATAATACATCCCAATCCAATCTAAAATCAATTTTTTATGTATTTTCAAAGTTCAATACGCAACACACACTGCTACAAGACTAATGTCTCAGTTAAAGATGATGCTCTTTTAGGCATTTGATCAAACACCTTAAGTGCAATATTAATCTCTACTAATCTATCTTTTTTTGGTCAAGTCTCTACTAATCTATCTAATTCTAATAAATGACGATATAAGCAAGAGGCTAAGCTGGGAAATTACCTTTGACTGGAAAGTGAAGTACCGTCTAAATTGATAATCTGTACAAACCGAGCAAAGAAAACAAAACAAAATAAACTTAGCTCTAGAAAAGCCAAGACAAAGAAAATGAGAGGAGCCTAAATTTTAACCCAACCAACCTTGAATTCGAACCCAGATTTAAACAAAAGAGGTTATAGAAAGTCAAAGAAGGCGATACAAATCACCCAAAAGCTTGAATGCTTGCAAGACACAAATAAGTCAAATTAAAACATACTTTTAACCAATTCCCAGGAGTCGATGGGCGCACAACTCACCCGAAGGACCGGCTTGAACCAGAAACAGTGGAGAGGGTGGTTGGAAGGGGAGAGGGATCCCGACCACCGCAAGACGTCGTCGCCACGCCACCCCTCTATAAAGGGCTCCTCTTCCTCGTCGTCCACCAACGCATCTCGCCGTTGTCGCAACCAATATATCCCCCAAAAAAGGGAGGAAACCAGAAGATAGAAGAGGGAAAGGGAGATAAATAGAGAGGTGGACACAGGCTACAAAAGATAGAGACAGAGAAGCAGGGGGTGGGGAGATAAGAATTGAAGAGACGCGTGAGGGGAAAGGTATACAGACCGATGAAAAGTGATCTAGGTTAAAAAGACAAATAATAAATGTGAAAAACAGATTAATTATTGATCGAACGATAGTTGTAGCCTAAATAGTGAATGGTTGAGATTTGATACTGTTCACCTGAGTTTCGCAAGTTTTAGGGGTGTATAGATATAGATTTTCTAATTTATGCTGTAGACTACACATGAGATGTATTTCCATTACATGATACAAGTCTGCCTTGAAAAGCTTTACATAATGCTGTTTAGTTACTAATCTGGTCTGCTTTGTTGACGACTTTTTCTCTAAGATTAATGTATGAGGTTTCTTGTATGTTTAGTACTAACTGATTTCGGCCTCTAATACAGTGCAAAAGAGCAAAATGTTAAACTTGTAAAGCTATCACACTATATATTTTTTTTTGAGCAAGCTATCACACTATATTTGAATGTAGTGTCAGAACGGTATAATATACTTATGGGGATTTATTATATGAGTTTATTTGTTGGAGTACTAATAATATTTCTTTGTTTTTTTTAACTAAATTTGTTGTTTTGTTCTTATTCATCGCTAGTAGGTAACACATAATATATATATTCATCCTTATCAGCCTAGAGAAGACATCTATTAGGTAACACCACCATTTTACACTCGCCCATACTAATATTTTTTATACACTCTAGAATGTCATGCCTACATTTTTCTGTCTTTAATAAATCTCATCTTATATATATCATTAATTCCTACAATTCTGATCAACTCTACATTTGACAAAACTAAACTGATCTCTTTACTGAATGCAGGATATATAGTTCAGATGGGATCATGGAAACATACTGAATGCAGGATCTTGATTTCCACTTTGTTTTTATGCCAACACTTGAGTAGTTTTTGATTGGATTATTTGTTTTTAGCTCCGTTCGAGAACAAAGACGTCTGGTTAGATTTAAGGATTATTGTTAAGTGCTTTTTATTATTTGATGTAATTTTTAAATAGAGTTTTATGCTCCTTCATGGGTTTTCTTTCCGGTTCTTTCGCATGATGCTTTTATTGAACCGGTAGAGCTTAGTACAAATACTTTTATTATTTTTTTATTAATCAAGAAATTAGTTTTTGCCCTAATCTTCCCTTCTCGTCTGCCTCCCTTCTTCCCTGGCAGCCTTCGGCCTTCACTGGTTTCCGTTACAGTTTGGTTGAATCTTGTGCAAGCGGGTATAGCTTGTATCATTATTGCAGAAAATTTTATGTATTCTAGATTTGCCCTTTTATATTGGTGTGGCTTGCTTATGCCAACACTCAGACTTGTTTTATGTATGCTAGATTTTGCTCTCTTGTAACTTTTAATTTTACATAGTGAATTTGGGTCTCCGTCTTGAGGCCCCGAGGATGTAGGACATAGATCCGAACCTCGTAAAAATTCTCTTACTCTTGCTTTGTTCTGTCTGTTAATCTTGTTTATCGTTTTTGGTTCAAACTTGATCAATTTAATTTGATGTTTTAGGTAATGGTTACTTTCTAATTTACTACAAAATTGGCATGTCTGTTTAATTTGTCATGTATGCTGTTAGCTTTTAGGTAATTTGTCATTATGATCAGAAGATCGAGGGGGAAAAGATGAGTAAGACCAAATTAATTAAGGAAGAACTTGCTCCACTAACAATCTACTGAGTTTGTTCAGTCTCAACGTCTACATGTCATGTCTCCCATGTCCATAATGATGACCAGTTAGCCGATGCACTCACCAAGTCCCTTCACATATACATACACATATTTGTATGCATAATGCTTAGTTTTTCTTCTTAGTTGATTGTGTGTTGTGAACGCTAGGCGGATTTTGGGCGGGCATGAATTGTCTAGCCCCTAGAACGCTAGATTTCTTAGGCAGGTCAGATGGACATATATCTCTAGGCAAGTTGGGAGCTTCTAGCGTCTAGACGATGTCTAGATGGGACCTAAGCGGGCTTTTTAGAATTGAGGTTTCACATTCTCGTGTGACAACTTAGATCATATGCTACTTGTTAACCCATGAACTTGCCCATATAGGCCATTTGCCATTTGGGTCCGTCTATGAGCTTGCCCTACGTGACCTCGCCCGGGACCACTCGGGCAGGAACACCTAATCCCTCTACGCCACCGACTCCTCCTCCACGACGCACCAACAAACCCTCGAAACCCTATTCGCCCTTTTCCTGCCCGAATAACCGCCTTCCCGCATAACTTCCTTTGCACGCTACTACGTTGCGCGACCTTCCTCAAGGCCGGCCTCGAGCGCATGCAAGCGTTACCTTGAGAAGCGCATCGTCCATTCTCGAGCACACGACCGTCAGTGGAAGAAAGATTCAGACATCGGAAATGTAAAGAGAAATTAGCCTAAATATATATCCATGGGTTATTCCTCCTATCATCAATTAGTTTTAGGATGGAACCCATGGGCTTATGTGATGGGCATGTAGCGCATGTGTGCGCTGAGACGGTCTCCCCCTCCGTCCGTATTGTGGCCAGCCGAACTTTGACACGTTCGAGTACGACAGAGAAGGCTTGTTTAATCTCGAGAGTGTGAGGAGGATTGTGGAGAAGAGTGTTGACGTGCTCAATGGAGGTTTGTTCCGGCGCATTGCAGCGCATGGCGAAGACGGTGGACTCTTATAATGGAGACTCCTCCTATTGTCAATTAATTTTAGGTGAAAATATGTAGCCAAAATTGAGTTCGATCGATTGAATATGTTGTGATATAAAGTTTGACACAACTTAGGCGTTGTGAGATAATGAGAAGTTTTATTGAGGTAATAAGTTTCATGTGTGATAAAGACAACCGACATAAGTTAAATTAATGACGTGCGCTAAAATATAATTTACAATACGATGTGTTAAAAAAAACTAATGAAGTGTAAATAAGATAGATTAAGATTGTAATATATACACAATATGGATTTAAGATTGTAAAAGCTGTCCATTTAAATCTTGCACTCCACTAACTATAGCCTTGAACTTGAGCAACAAAAATCCACCAGTGTGAAAAGTGTTACCTTGGATCCCAATTTACAAATCAACCATGGCGGAAAACACGGGAGAAATTTGACCAAACCACGTGATAAGCGAATAATAGGTCGGGAGAAATTTGACGAAACCACGTGATAAGCGAATAATAGAACATAGGTTAGTACACTCACCAATTGTTTATATATCTGCAATTTACAAGAAGAGTGTAATATATATATCTGCAATTTACCAATCTAAGCTGCTCAAATTTCTACTTGAAAAAAACAAACACCGAGACCACAATTATTTTGATTTGAAGTCAACCAATGGCTGAATCGGCTGTGTTCAGTCTTGCTTCTAAGATCTTGTCAACGATTGCTTCTCCGGCATTTAACAAGGCATACGAAAGAGGGCTTTCCATCTGGGAAGCAAGAGACGAACTTGCTAAGCTTCAGGTGATTGTTGAGACGATCCAAGCTGTGCTTGTTGACGCTGAGAGGAAGCAAGAAAGCTCTGCTGCTGTGAGAAATTGGATTAAGAGGCTCAAGGATGTGTTGTACGATGCGGACGATCTGTTCGACGAGGTTGCTACTGATGATTTGCTTAAGCAACATATGATGAAGGGAAGCAACAAGCTTTCCTTGAAAAATAAGGTACGGGTTTCTTGTTCTAAGTTGAATCCAATTGTAGCTAGAGACTCCATTGCTAAGAAAGTCAAGACTATTAGAAAGAGATTGGGTGAGATCTCTACCGATATGGCTGGAATGGGGCTTGTGGCATATGCTAAAGAGGAAGAGACACCTAATGTCATTATGGGTAGACAAGATCCAGGATGTTTTGTTGATGCAGAGGATGTCATTGGTAGGGATGAAGACAAGAAAGCCATCTTAAAATTGCTTTTTAGTGAGTTAAATGATGCTAAACCGAATGTTCCTATAGTAATTGCCATAGTTGGGATAGGAGGTATGGGAAAAACAACCCTTGCCCAACTGATTTATAATGATGATGAAGTTAAAAGAAATTTTGAAGAGAGGTGGTTTGCTTGCATTTCTGATATATACGACGAGAAAGAAGTCTTGGGGGAAATCTTTCAATCCATATCCAAAGAAAGTTATAGTGATTCTACCGTGGGTCAGTTACAAAACAAAATAAGGGAGTTGATAGAGAGAAAGAGATTCTTACTTGTCCTAGATGATGTGTGGAATGAAAATCATGATAGGTGGCTAAAACGAATGAAGTTGTTGAATTGTGGTGCAAAAGGGAGCAAGATTATTGTCACTACAAGATCCTCTTCGGCTGCAACAGCTACATGTGCATTAGGAACTCGTGAATTGGGTGGCTTATCAGAGGATGACTCATGGGATCTATTCAAAAGATTAGCCTTTGCTCCTGGAACTGAGAACGATCCAAGACGAATAGAGCTTGGAAGAGAGATTGTGAGGAAGTGTGCAAATGTCCCCCTAGACATAAGGAGTATCAGTAGCCTTTTATTTGAAAAAAACACCATCCAAGAATGGGAGTTGATTAGGGATGAGGAGCTCCCAAAGTTAGGACAAAGTCACGAGGTTGGTATTATGCCTGTGTTGAAATTAAGCTATGATCACCTCCCGTCAAAACTGAAACGATGTTTTGCTTATTGTTCCTTGTTTCCTAAAGATGATAGGATTTTTAAAAAGGAATTAATATATCTTTGGATTGCTCAAGGATATATTATGCAAAATAATGAAGATGCGGGCCATTCAGATTTTATGTACTTATTAAGGAGAGGTTTTTTTCAAGAAGCACAAGAAGATGATTATGGTGAGATCTATGGTTGCAAAATGCATGATTTAATTCATGATTTGGCGCAACATGTGGCGGGTGAGGAAAGCATTATGCTTACGGTGTCATCTAATATAAGCAATTGTGCAAGGCATGTAAGCATGGGGGGTGTCAAAATAGATGAATCAAGGGCTATTCCGACATCGTTGCTCAATATCAAGAAATTGCGCTCATTTCTGTTTCTTAACCGGGGCTTAATTTATAGTCCGATCATTCTTGATCAACTATTTGCAAATTTTAAGCGGTTGCGCACATTGTGGTTGTCGATGTTAAGAATTAAGAATGTTCCAGATTCAATTGGAGAGCTTAAACACTTGAAATATCTTGATCTTTCATGGAACACGTTTGAAAGTCTTCCAGATTCTGTGACAAATCTATTGAATTTGGTTACATTGGTCATCCAAGGGTGTACTCAACTCAAAGCGTTGCCAGGTGATTTCAGAAAATTGATCAATCTCAGGTGCTTGAATATTAAGGGGTGTGCTTCGTTGAAGCATATGCCAAGTGGGATAGGAGAGATGAGTTGTTTGCAATACTTGAGTAACTTCAAGGTAGGAAGAAGATCAATCAAAGAGAACGATATTAAAGCTAGTGGTCTTGATCAATTGGCTAGATTGGAGCAACTCAGAGGAGAATTGTCGATCGAGTTTGAAGATGGTATAAGTGATTGGGATGGAGATGAATCTTGGCAACTACCTCAAGTACAGCTGCAAGAGTTGGAAATAAAGAATTACCCGGGCAAGAGAATACCGCATTGTGGCTTTAATGGGAGGGCAAATAACCTTGCATATCTAGAATTGAGAGAGTGTAGGAATGTAAAGTATTTGCCACCCTTAAGGTGTCTTCCTAATCTCAAACGTCTTTATCTTCAGCAATTGGAGGAACTAGAATATGTGGAAGACGGAGATGGTTGTACAACAGAAGTGGTAGGATCCTCCTCATTCTTCCCTCGTTTGGAGAAGCTTTTGTTGTGGGGGCTACTAAAATTGAAGGGATGGTGGAGTGAAGTAGTAGCAACATCTTCTTCTATGTATCTCTCCTTCCCTCGTCTTTCGACACTAGAAATTCAAGATTGTCCTCGGCTCAAGTCCATCCCGCTATGTCCACTACTTAAGACTCTAGGGCTTTTTGATAAGGATGGTAATATGGTGATACAACAAGTGTCGTCAAACAACTGTAATACCTCCCCTGCTTCCCCCACCACCCAATCATTCCAACAAATATTTGATTCCCCACTCCTTCAAAAAATAGATATTTGGAGTTGCAGTACCTTGGAGGTTATGTACTTGACACCTCCGAAACTCCAACAACTACTAATCTCCTCATGCCCACGATTGAACAAGATGCACATTGCGCATCCCGAAATCCTCGAGGAATTGTCCATTATACGATGTCCATTGTTTGATTTGGGGAGGGGTGTGGAATGGGATTCCCTCTCTAACCTCCGTTTGCTACAACTCGATCCACTTCCTCCTCCGGAGAAGCTCCCTGAATGCCTTCGACACCGACAATCCCTTGGCCGATTAAAAATTACGGCAGTGAGTACATAAATTTATATCTAAACTTTATTGATAAATTCCATTTCATTCCTTGGATCTTCACTTCTTTCCTACACTGATATATACTAATTCTTCTACTTGTTATAAATTGATACCAAATAAATATAGCGGTGAAAGCGTAGCTCAGATTCAGCTGGAGCACTGATCAACACCAAGAAACTTTAAATCACAGGTGATTAAGTTATGTGGTATCCTCTTTATTTTGAGACATAGTGAAGTTACAATTACATCTCATATGCACGTACACCATTTTCTAATTTATGTTGTAGACTATATAGGAGATGTATTTCCATTACATGATACAAGTCTGCATGGAAAACCTTTACATAGGAGAGAACAACACATATATTATTACTTTGTGCATGTTTTTAGAGATGTATTTCGACACTACAAAACCGTAAAACACTGTGGGTTCCAATTTTTTAAGTGGAATCCCCATCGATCTTGAAGCGACGTAGGCTTGAAAAGGGTTGAGTTTGCTTCGCTGTAATTTCTGGCATTGTCAGTTTGTCACCATGACTATTAGCAATCTCAGACATTTTTTTTGCTGCTTGCTTCACCCTTCCTCCTCAACTCGTCATGCTCTAAATTTATGAGCTTATGGAGGTTTTGTGCTTTTCTTGTTCAATTGGGTGTGTAATTTGATACGATAATCCCTATGACCCCGTACCAAATTACCGTAGAACGTAGCCAATAGAACCGATGAAGGTGAAAGGGAAGGGGAGAAGGGTCGATTGGCCAAGGGAAGGAGAAGGAGACGAGACAAAGAAGCAAAGGGAGATTAGGGTTTAAATATTTTCTTTCTTTGATTAGTTGATTAATTTTTGAAATACAATATTAGGTATTTATAATACTGTTTTAGGGGCGACACGAGAAAGAACCGTAAAGAAAACCGAAAGAGTTTATAAAACTCTATTTAAAAAAATTGCATTAACAAAATACTAATAATAAATCCATATCCAGATTGCACCGTATCATAACTTTTGTTCTTCCCTTGTATTAATCTTCACACTCAAGCTGTTGGAGCAATCCCTCTTGATCAACAATCAGTGGGTTTCTTCCAATGGGGATTTCGCCATTGGCTTCTTCCAGCATTCTAACCAGTACAGCATTGGAATCCATTTCAATTCAAGTTCTATTCCAATTGATAAGCAAACTGTTGTTTTAATAATAATGTTTAGTTACTTATTTGATCTGCTCCATTTTTTGAGGACTTTGGAACTTTACTTTGTTTTTCCTCTATTTGTTCTATATTAATACCAAATATATAGTGCTTTGCCTAAGGGTCTCTGAGATTCAGTTGGTGTCACTAAATTAAGACTTACCTTATTTGGTTTTTTTAAAACTAAATCTGTTTTTTTTTTCTTATTCATCCTTATGCAGGCTAGAAAAGACCGGTTCGATTTTTCTACTCCCTCATATATACTCCCTTGTTTTAATTAGTTAAAAGATATTTTTTTAATATTTTACTAATATTTAAATTTCTTTATTAATATAATTTGAAAAGTCATCGACCAATCACATGTAATCTATGTATATATATAAAAGACGCAAGGAATAAAGCCACCACATTGCGCCATCTAGGATTTTCCTACGTGTCGTTCTCACGTTAAGCCACCTAGGATTTCGCCATCTAGGATTTTTTTATTTTGGAAATTCATATATGTTGATATTATTTTAGGATAATAAAGAAATAGGATAAATTAATCTAGGAAAAATTCTATCTAAAATAAAGATGTTATCTATTATATATTAGGAATTAGGATAGATCGAAAAGATTTTTATCTAAAATTGAAATAAATTATAGAAAATTAGATATTTTATATTAAGATAGATATATTAATTTAGTTTTTCCAATTAATAAATTTCTATCTATGTATATGAAAAAATTAAATTCGAATTTTATTTAAAATTAAAGAAAATTATTTATCATTAATTTTTATCTATTTATGTAAAAGATTTATCTAAAATTTTTTTGATAAAAAATAGAACATTTAATCTAGATAATTACTTGCCTAATTTGACTTTTGATAAAAAAAATTACTTATCTTTTCCTTGATTTTCTTTTTGAATTATTTATGTAAATATAAATGATTTTCTTATCATTAGAAAATTCATTCTTTATTTATATTATTTCATTGTTTCTTATCAAGCATAATTTTAATTTTTATTCAAATTTTCTTAAGGATTTGAATTTGATAAAAAAATTACAAGAATTTAGAGTATTTTTACCTTTTTTATATTTTTTGTAAAAGATTTTTAAAATTAAATGATTCTAATTCAAATAAATGTTATTTATATTTATCCATAAATAAATTATCATTATGCCATCAAAGTTATAGTGGGCTCAACTTAATAATTTTGGTCCCGTTTTACATGACATTAATTGTAAAATTTATTTATTTATTTACTAATATATAATTTTTTTATATTAAATTAAAATCATATTTATTAAATAAATTAAGTATTAAATTAATGTAGTCGTACAAGGCACAACGGGTATAACTAGTGGGAGTATAAAAGAGAGTATATTTAGGGAGTAGAAGATTTAATTTGAGAACGACATCTTAATAAGTAAGACCACCATCTTTACACTCCCCCAGACTAAATACTTTTATACACTCTAGAATGTCATGCCTACATTTTTCTGTCTTTAATAAATCTCATCTTATATACATCATTAATTCCTACAACTCTACATTTAATTTGAGAAAAACTAAACTGATTTCGTCACCGAATGCAGGATATATAGTTGAGATGGGATCATGGAAACAGCATGCTTATGTGTATAATTGGATTATTGCAGAAATTTTTATGTAATCTAGATTTTCCCTTTTATATTGGTGTGGCTTGGTTATGCCAACACTCAGACTTGTTTTATGTATGCTAGATTTTGCTCTCTTGTAACTTTTAATTTTACATAGTGAATTTGGGTCTCCGTCTTGAGGCCCCGAGGATGTAGGACATGGAGCCGAACATCGTAAAATTCTTGTGTGATTTCTTTACTCTTGTGTTCATCGAAGTACAGAGTTCTATCCACTTGTTTGTGGGGTGGATATGTGATAATGGTGATTTTGTATAATTCCATGTATAAACGGGTAGCTAAGTATAAAGTCACATTTGCAACATGCTGTTAATTAATTGCATTTTTCCTTATTGTTGTATATATTTTGGGCTTATTTCTTGAAAGTAAGAACTTTTCACTCTGATGTTTTCGATCCATGAATAATGAACTTCTGCTGATTCAAATTTGTCAACTAGCTAAGTTTACAGTTTTATGTGTTTCTGGTTCATGCGACTTATGATGTGGATTGGTTAACAATGTTAAATCCTGATCACATTCATAGTTTCTTAGTTTCTTTTTGATCATTTCTCATTTACATGGCTACTCAATGGATCATATTTTTCCCATTTCTGAATTTTTTCTCTTGTACTACTTTTTGCCATGCATTACCTGAGGTGATTTGGTCTCTTACATTTTCTCTTGTAGTGGAAGTATAATGGGTTAATATTTTTTATTTTTGATCTGGTAAGATTTAGGATAGTTCAAGTACTACTTGGACTAGCCTAAAACACACGTAAACTTTATTGTCGTTGTTTCTTTGTGGTTTTCAATATATATTTTTTATTGCCTTATCTGTAATAACTAGTATATTATATGGAAATTTAATTTATCTTTGTCTGGTATTGTAATAGATCTTTTCAGCTATATACCATTCTTGATAATATCGATATGTCAAAATGGTTTTGTTTTATGCGTCGTGAATATATCGTGGTATTGCAATGGGGTTTTGGTTTACTTTTGTAGTTGAGATCCTTTGATATTTTAGGTAATGATTACTCCCAAATATCTCATATTGGCATGGTGACCAAGACCCAAGAGTGACTCTACAACGGGACTATGGGAGTAACTTAATCATGAATTAAATAATGCATTTAGATTCAATCAATACCCAAGAGTGATAGGCGGACAAAAAATCAACTTGTCCCGGCCACAATGTGATAAGATTGATGATATATAAGATGAAATCCCATACTGATTTTCCACCAATGGTGTGTTGTATGATCCAATTCAAATCAACATCACCAACACTTTGAGAGTTGAGATCTCGACCAATCAATGGCTGAATCAGTGTTCGGTCTCGCTTCCAATATCTTGTCAATTTTTGCCTCCCAAGCATTTGAGGAGGCATGCAAAAGGGCGCTTTCCAGCCGGGAAGCAAAAGATGACCTTGCTAAGCTTCGGAAGACTATTGAGACAATTCAACCCATACTTGTTGACGCTGAGAGGAAGCAAACAAAATCTGAGGTTGCGAAGGATTTGATTAAGAGGCTCAAGGGCGTGTTGTACGATGCAGATGATCTGTTTGGCGAGGTTGTCACTGATGATCAACTTAAGCAACAAATGATGAAGGGAAACAACGAGCATTCCTTGAAAAGGAAGGTATGTGATTTTTTATCTGATTTAAAACAAGGAGACTCCATTGATGAGAAAGTTAAGGTTATCAGAAAGAGTTTGGGTGAGATCTCTGCAGATATGGTCGGAATTGGATGTGTGTCATATGCTAAAGAGGAAGAGACACTTAGTTGTTTAAGGATTAGACAAGATCCAGGGTGTTTTATAGACGCGGAGGAAGTCATTAGTAGAGACAAAAACAAGAAATCCATCTTAAAATTGCTTTTTAGTGAGTTAGATGAGGCTAAACCGAATGTTCCTGTAGTAATTGTCATGGTTGGGATAGGGGGTATGGAAAAACAACAATTGCTTAACTGATTTATAATGATGAAGAAATTGAGGGGAATTTTGAAAAGAGGTGTTTTGCATGCATTTCCGACATATCCGATATGAGAAACAAGTCCCCAATGAGAAAGAAGTCATAGGAAAAATCTTTCAATCCATAACCGAGAAAAGCTATAGTGATTTCACGGTAGGTCAGTTACAAAACAAAATTAGGGATTCGATAGAGAGCAAAAAGTTTTTGTCCTAGATGATGCGTGGGATGAAAGTCACGATAGGTGGCTAAAACGAATGAAGTTGTTAAATTGTGGTGCAAAGGGGAACAAGATTATCGTCATTACGAGATCCTCTTCAGTTGAAACATCTATAGATGCATTAGAAATTTTTGAATTGAGTGGCTTATTAGAGGGCGATTTGTGGGATCTATTCAAAAGGTTAGCCTTTGCTCCAGGAACGGAGAACGATCGAAGACAGATAGAGCTTGGAAAAGAGATTGTGAAGAAGTGTGAAAATGTTCCCCTAGCCATAAGTGATCCATAAGAGACAATATAGGATGCTTTGTGAAATCCAGGGGTTTAATAGAACAATCCGGAAATCGTACTCATTGTGTAGAAACTTCCTCAAAAATCCAAACAGTTCGATCTAAGTATATTGACTGAAGGGATAATTTGGATAACTAGGAAAGGGTACCTTGTTATGGGATCACCTAAAAAGGGGAAACTTACTGTTGTCTAGCTCATGAACAAGCCTATTAGTGTCTATATTAGCTGGGTAGAGAGGACAGGGAAGATAGGGCAGTGGAACATGTTTAAGCTCTTGTCCTTGACGACGGGACGACATATTTCAGATTTCAAAAAAAATAAAAAAAGAACTGTCAATTCGTGTTTCATATGTATCTCATGTCCTGTAAATAATATAACAAATTACTAGGAAAAATCCTATCAAGAGTTTAAGACACAAACAACATTCATGAACTGCCCCTACATTCATGAACTGTGCTTAGCCCACACAATCAAAGGAACTCAAGACAGTCAAGGAGCAAACAAACAACATTATCTCAAATCCAAATCAAAATAACAGTCCACACAATCAACAGAATTTACAACAGAACAACCAGATCGAAATCAAAACCACAATCCACACAATCAGAAGAATTTAGATCATGAATCAGACATACATTATCTCAGATCATGAGTCAGGCAACATATTATACCAGATTCGAATCAAAACCTAAAGTCCCACACAAATCGCCGCTCAATACACACAAACAGAAAAATTTAAACATCATGAACTGAGCCTACAATCAAGAAGCAATCAAACTCTTAGATCCGAATCAAAGCCAGATTAATAATACAAATTCTACACTGTAAATTAGGGCAACCAAACAACATTCACAACCAATGTAAATTAGGGCAATCAAACAACATGCTCAAGCAAAAACGAGAATATTAAACAAAAGAATGAGAAAACTTACGGAAAAAGATGGTAACAAAAGGTGTAGGAAAGCTCACAAAAGGATGAGAAAACATACTTCTCTTGTGAAGACGACGACTGGGGGAGTGGAGTGGGGAGAGCTCACAACAGAAAAGTGTAGGAAGGCTTTTCTATTCGCTGGCCCAATAGTTTATTTGAGCCCGTAAGCTTTACATCAACCAAATAAACACCCACCTCTAACTAGCTACTTCTAGACAATCATAACTTAATTTTAAATAATGCCATAATTCAGAACTATATATTAATGTTTTTTATATAATATAAATCTTAGCAACGTGTTAGTTAGTTTCTCTCCACCGAACAATCGTCTTAACGTTTTTTAAACGTTGCTATTAAGCACTTATATTGTAGTTTACAAATGTAGCTAGCTAGTGTTCAAATAATATCAAGGTTATAAATGCTATCTAACTAATTATTTATTTGCAAGTAAAACAAATAGAAATCAATAAAAGGTGTTACATAGAAACATATATTGGATTAACTAAGAATTAGATCCAAAAATCCAAAAATATATATTGGATTAAAAAGCAATAGATCATTATTGAAAACGAAATAAAATTATTTACCTCCAAGCTAAATAGTGAGATTACCTCCAATAAATAGTGAGAGGATCTAGCTATATAGTGCGAGTAGTGATCTCTTAGATCAAAAAATATACTCCATCCGTCCCATAATGTTTGTCCACTTTCCGTTGTAAATTACAAAGGAAAGTGGACAAACAATTTTAAGAATGTACCTGGTGTGCAGTGATCAAATAACTAGGACCATTGAGATTTGAGAATGTACCTGGTGTGTAGTGAATGTTGGAAAACCTCGATAAACATCACTAGGAAGAAAATATTGTTCGAACTCCACGTTTGTTCTTGTAGTCTCATACAAACTAGAAGCCTCCACATAATATTTCAAACATGTTCCCCATAAAACCACAAATTGACAGTTCTTTTTTTTTTGAAATCAGAAATATGCCGCCTCGTCGTCAATGACAAGAGCTTAAACATGCTCCACTGCCCTATGTTCCATGTCCTCTCTACCCAGCTAATATAGACACTAGCAGGCCTGTTTATGAGCTAGATAACAGTAGGTTTCCCCTTTCTAGGATATCCCATAGTGAGATTACCTCCAATAAATAGTGAGAGTATCTAGCTATATAGTGAGAGTAGTAATCTCCTAGATCCAAAAATATACTCCCTCCGTCCCATAATGTTTGCCCACTTTCCTTTAAAAATTACAAAGGAAAGTGGACAAACAATTAAAAAGGAAAGTGGACAAACATTATGGGACGGATGGAATATTATTTTAGATTTAAAAATCCATAGATGGATCCAGCATAGATCTATCATTGAAAACAAAATAAAAAAAATTAGGGATTAAATAAATCATTTTCACTCGGGGCACATGCTTCAGGCATTAAATAAATCCTTCATTACGCTAATTCCAAAGATAAACACATGTCCATCTCCCCCAAAGTGGTGGTCCATCCCTCTCCCACGCCTCCGGGTGCATCCACCGTTTTATAAATCTTGACAACGGACAATGGAGAACGCAACAAACACAAACAATAAATATAATGTTAAACAATTATATATTAAAAATTTAAATAAGCAAATAATTAAATAACTAGGATCATTGAGATTTTAGAATGTACCTGGTGTGCAGTGAATGTTGGAAAACCTCGATAAACATCACTAGGAAGAAAATATTGTTCGAGCTCCACGTTTGTTCTTGTAGTCTCATACAAACTAGAAGCCTCCACATAATAAATCACACATGTTCCCCATAAAACCACAAATTGACAGTTCTTTTTTTATTTTTTTTTGAAATCAGAAATATGCCTCCCCGTCGTCAATGACAAGAGCTTAAACATGCTCCACTGTCCTATCTTCCATGTCCTCTCTACCCAGCTAATATAGACACTAGCAGGCCTGTTTATGAGCTAGACAATAGTAGGTTTCCCCTTTCTAGGATATCCCATAGTGAGATTACCTCCAATAAATAGTGAGAGTATCTAGCTATATAGTGAGAGTAGTAATCTCCTAAATCCAAAAATATACTCCCTCCGTCCCATAATGTTTGTCCACTTTCCTTTGTAAATTACAAAGGAAAGTTGACAAACAATTAAAAAGGAAAGTGGACAAATATTATGGGACGGATGGAATATTATTTTAGATTTAAAAATCCATAGATAGATCAAGCATAGATCTATCATTGAAAACAAAATAAAAAAAATTAGGGATTAAATAAATCATTTTCACTCGGGGCACATGCTTCAGGCATTAAATAAATCCTTCATTACGCTAATTTCAAAGATAAACACATGTCCATCTCCCCCAAAGTGGTGGTCCATCCCTCTCCCACGCCTCCGGGTGCATCCACCGTTTTATAAATCTTGACAACGGACAATGGAGAACGCAACAAACACAAACAATAAATATAATGTTAAACAATTATATATTAAAAATTTAAATAAGCAAATAATTAAATAACTAGGACCATTGAGATTTTAGAATGTACCTGGTGTGCAGTGAATGTTGGAAAACCTCGATAAACATCACTAGGAAGAAAATATTGTTCGAGCTCCACGTTTTGTTCTTGTAGTCTCATACAAACTAGATGCCTCCACATAATAAATCACACATGTTCCCCATAAAACCACAAATTGACAGTTCTTTTTCTATTTTTTTTTGAAATCAGAAATATGCCTCCCCGTCGTCAATGACAAGAGCTTAAACATGCTCCACTTCCCTATCTTCCATGTCCTCTCTACCCAGCTAATATAGACACTAACAGGCCTGTTCATGAGCTAGACAACAGTAGGTTTCCCCTTTCTAGGAGATCCCATAGTGAGATTACATCCAATAAATAGTGAGAGGATCTAGCTATATAGTGAGAGTAGTAATCTTCTAGATCCAAAAATATACTCCCTCCGTCCTATAATGTTTGTCCACTTTCTTTTGTAAATTACAAAGGAAAGTTGACAAACAATTACAAAGGAAAGTGGACAAACATTATGGGACGGATAGAATATTATTTTAGATTTAAAAAGCCATATATAGATCCAGCATAGATCTATCATTGAAAATAAAACAAAATAAAAACTAGGAATTAAATAAATCTTTTTCACTCGGGGCAAATGCTTCAGGCATTAAATAAATCCTTTATTACGCTAATTCCAAAGACTCAACACATGTCCATCTCCCCCCAAGTGGTGGTCTATCCCACTCCCACACCTCCGGGTGCATCCACCGTTTTATAAATCTTGACAACGGACCATGGAGAACGCAACAATCACAAACAATAAAAATAATATTAAATAATTATATATTAAAGATTTAAATAAGCAAATTAAATAACTAGGACCATTGAGATTTGAGAATGTTACCTGGTGTGCAGTGAATGCTGGAAAACCTCGATAAACATCACTAGGAAGAAAATATTATTCGAGCTCCACGTTTGTTCTTGTAGTTTCATACAAACTAGAAGCCTCCACATAATATTCACACATGTTCCCCATTAAACCACAAATTGAAAGTTCTTTTTTTTTTGAAATCAGAAAAATTTCGCCCCGTCGTCAACGACAAGAGCTTAAACATGCTCCACTGCCCTATCTTCCATGTCCTCTCTACCCAGCTAATATAGACACTAGCAGGCATGTTCATGAGCTAGACAATAGTAGGTTTCCCCTTTCTAGGAGATCCCACAACAAGGTACCCTTTCCTAGTTATCCAAATTATCCCTTTGGTCAATATACTGAGATCGAACTGTTGGCAGGAGTCATAACAAATTCTTTAGGACGACATTGGCTGCTTACATATACGACTATTGGAATTGAAATCATTAGTCTTTTGGATAAGGTTCTTTTTGTGGTTAGTAGGATGTGTGGCCGCAGTGGACGAAAAAGTAAATAGGTTGATCATATAGGGAGTTACTCCCAAAGTGATCCATAAGAGAAAATATAGGATGCTTTGTGAAATCCAGGGGTTTAATAGAACAATCCGGAAATAGTACTCATTGTGTAGAAACTTCCTCAAAAAGCCAAACAGTTCGATCTCAGTATATTGACTGAAGGGATAATTTGGATAACTAGGAAAGTGTAACACCCCCTTCCTACCCTGGAGGTATTACCGCCAGTAACCCCGATTAAGACTAAACCGAAGCTACCCAAGGCTTTAAACTGACTGAACATACTAAAACAACATTACAGCGGAATAAATACAATTGGTCTTATACAAACCTTAACCCAAAAAGATTAAATAAACATACAACCTTCTATTTGAACAAAATCTTCATCAAGTCTTCCTTGAGTTCTTATTTCTGAAACTCAGCTTTACTTTGAAGTAGTTCAACCATGATCTTCACTCAAGTGTAGCCATTGGAAACCTTTCTTCAACTTCTGAAGCTTCAAACATCTGAATCTGCCTCTTGAGTCAACTTCCAAGAAGAACCTGATGTATCGTAACCAACGGTGGACACCAGCCAACCAAATAAAAGAAAAGAAAATGGACGGGTTAGTCTAATGATAGACTAGCAAGCGGAGAATCTAACTTGGTTCTTATGGTTGTAACTAAACATATTGGCATCCAAAACCCGAATAGACTCGGATTATGATCCAACAGTTAGCAGTCTTATAGAGAATAAGAAGGAGATTCGAATAATCAAGAGAGAGAACACCACCGCTTGTGGTTTCTTTTAAGAAGCATAAACAATTGTTGGGAACTCATGTTCATCACATAACATTTTGAAAAGCCTCCATCGACTATTCAGATTAACTTAATCAAAGTTTGATTAAGAATCATTCATAACCGGAAGCAAGAATGGTTATCGAATAGACTAACCATTCGGGTACATTAATGTGCCTAACGCACTTATCTTTATTACTTTCAGAACTTTTCACAAACAAGTTGGTAACTTTTAAGCGGCTAAAACCGCAGAGAATCCACCTGTACATGGAGACGTCAAGATGAGAGGGATGAAATCCATGATCATTGACGAACACCTAGTACCAATTATGCACTTAGCTAGAGTGCACAAACACCTCTTCCAGCGTTGAGTGAGGTATGAGTCATGACCCGAATATTGGGATATGATAGTAACGAGCTAAACCTCCCAACATAGACTGTGTTATAAAGAGGTCATCGGAGACTCGGCTTCTACCCCTGAAAAAAATTAACTTACTTCACAATAATGTCTCAGCATGAGACAACATACAAGGCCACACATAACGGACCTAAATCCAGTTCTAACGCGAAACTGAATAAACAACATGGTCATTATTTCTAACAAATATAACGACCTATCATATTTTATTAATCATACAAGTTGTTCCCAACGCAAATATTAAATGGGATCCAATTCCTCATTTAATAACAATAACGCAAGAGAGAATCGTCCACTTGCCTTATAAGGCGTGCTCGACGTCCTTAGCAATTCCAACAGTAATCTGTATCATCCCTCTAACAAATATAACAAAAGGATTTTCAACAACGAGCTCACAGAAACACCTCTTAGTTGTATTCTCAACTCCTACAACTTCCTAATCGATAAACGATTTAATTTCCGAATATCGATATATAGTGAATCCTTAGTTATCATGCTTCAAGGAGCCATCTTGGCGGAATTATAACTAATTATCCGCTTCACTTTGAAACAATTTTCTAAATAAAAATTGTTCATTAGTAACAGTTCTTAAATATTGCCAAATCTCGGATCAAACGGATTAACAACAAATCCCGAGTAATTATCCGAATTCCTTTACCTGCCAATCGATATCCAAAACTTGTATTCGCTATAACGGAAGATCCGGACGTCCGTTTCACGAGCGGTTCGAACCTGTAGAACCGTATCAACGTCAAGATTATAAAAACCATAAATTTAATTAGCAAAGTGGCACCGAAATGCCCTTACGGTGGCTCCGCAATCAAACCACTAATTAATTTCGATCGTATATACCTTCACTCGAGCCCATGGCTCGTGCGACTCGATCATGGCTCGATCCCCGAGCCCGAGGGTGGATGGGCGTTGCCCGAAAGTGGCTCCCATGATGGTTGGTGGTCGGAGGGCCTGGCGATCGCCGGCGGCGTTGCTTTGCGAGGCGAAAAGATGACCGACGGTGTAGGTTTGAATCCTCCCGAGTCGGCGTTCCGCCCTCACTTTCCCTTCCTTGAACAAGGAAGTAGCAGCCAGCTCCCATGGAAGAAGAAGGTGAGAGGAAGAAGATGATAGGAAGGTGGAGGAGGAGCTAAAGGATTGCCGACGGTGAAGGCCGAATTCTTTCTCTAGTCCGTCGTTGTTCCGCCTCTCTCGGTTCCTTCCTTTGGTTTGACTTTCAAAAAGGTACGAGCCCATTCCAAATTCTATCTCTTCATTCCTTCATAATTAAGGCAAGGCATAGGAGAGTCGGTTTAATAACTAAACCCGTCTCGGAACGGGGCTCGCGTTAAAGCGGTAAAATTATATACCTCAGATGGAAAAACTTACTAAACGAAAAACGTCCCGTAAATTATGTAGACCAATAAAACCAATTTTCCATGATTTTATCTCGCTACCCTTAATTTTTAAGGCTTCCGTTTCGTATTTTTAATCCCTTCCGGTGCATAATTAGAAAGACGGCTTATCCAATAAATATTCTTTTTCCACTGAAAAATCCTAGACTTCTCACCGATCCATAAAATCATTTCTTTGTGATTTTAGGATATCACCAACAATTTTCTAGGATTTAATCTCCAATGAAAATATCGGATTAAGCGTTAAACGGACAAAAAGGTTAAAAGGATATCCGAGAAAAATTCAAAAATACCCTTAAAACCGTAGTTATTACAAAAAGGGTACCTTGTTATGGGATCACCTAGAAAGGGGAAACTTACTGTTGTCTAGCTCATGAACAGGCATGTTAGTGTCTATATTAGCTGGGTAGAGAGGACAGTGAAGATAGGGCAGTGGAACATGTTTAAGCTCTTGTCCTTGACGACGGGCTGACATATTTCAGATTTCAAAAAAAATAAAAAAAGAACTGTCAATTCGTGTTTCATATGTATCTCATGTCCTGTCAATAATATAACAAATTACTTGGAACAATCCTATCAAGAGTTTAAGACACAAACAACATTCATGAACTGCCCCTACATTCATGAACTGTGCTTAGCCCACACAATCAAAAGAACTCAATACAGTAAAGGAGCAAACAAACAACATTATCTCAAATCCAAATCAAAATAACAGTCCACACAATCAACATAATTTACAACAGAACAGCCAGATCGAAATCAAAACCACAATTCACACAATCAGAAGAATTTAGATCATGAATCAGACATACATTATCTCAGATCCAAATCATACAACATATTATACCAGATCCGAATCAAAACCTAAAGTCCCACACAAATCGCCGCTCAGAAGACACAAACAGAAAAATTCAAACATCATGAACTGAGCCTACAATCAAGAAGCAATCAAACTCTTAGATCCGAATCAAAGCCGGATTAATAATACAAATTCTACATTGTAAATTAGGGCAATTAAACAACATTCACAACTATTGTAAATTAGGGCAATCAAACAACATGCTCAAGCAAAAACGAGAATATTAAACAAAAGAATGAGGAAACTTACGGAAAAAGATGGTAACGAAAGGTGTAGGAAAGCTCACAAAAGGATGAGAAAACTTACTTCTCCTGTGAAGACGGCGACTGGGGGAGTGGAGTGGGGAGAGCTTACAACAGAAAGGTGTAGGAAGGCTTTTCTATTTGCTGGCCCAATAGTTTATTTGGGCCCGTAAGCTTTACATCAACCAAATAAACACCCACCTCTAACTAGCTACTTCTAGACAATCATAATTTAATTTTAAATAATGCTATAATTCAGAACTATATATTAATGTTTTTTTATATAATATAAATCTTAGAAACCTGTTAGTCAATTTCTCTCCACCGAACAATCGTCTTAACCTTTTCTTAAACGTTGCTATTAAGCACTTATGTTGTAGTTTACAAATGTAGCTAGCTAGTGTTCAAATCATATCAAGGTTATAAATGCTATCTAACTAATTTATATGCAAGTAAAACAAATAGAAATCAATAAAAGGTGTTACATAGAAACATATATTGGATTAACTAAGAATTAGATCCAAAAATCCAAAAATATATATTGGATTAAAAAGCAATAGATCATTATTGCAAACGAAATAAAATTATTTACTTCCAAGCTAAATAGTGAGATTACCTCCAATAAATAGTGAGAGGATCTAGCTATATAGTGCGAATAGTAATCTCTTAGATCAAAAAATATACTCCATCCGTTCCATAATGTTTGTCCACTTTCCGTTATAAATTACAAAGGAAAGTGGACAAACAATTACAAAGAAAAGTGGACAAACAATTACAAAGGAAAGCGTACAAATATTATGGGACGGATGAAATATTATTTTAGATTTAAAAAGCCATAGATAGATCCAGCATAGATCTATCATTGAAAACAAAATAAAAAAATTAGGGATTAAATAAATCCTTTTCACTCAGGGCACATGCTTCAGCCATTAAATAAATCCTTTATTACGCTAATGCCAAAGATAAACACATGTCCATCTCCCCCTAAGTGGTGGTCCATCCCTCTCGCACGCCTCCGGGTGCATCCACCGTTTTATAAATCTTGACAACGGACCATGGAGAACGCAACAAACACAAACAATAAAAATAATGTTAAACAATTATATATTAAAGATTTAAATAAACAAATAATTAAATAACTAGGACCATTGAGATTTGAGAATGTACCTGGTGTTCAGTGAATGTTGGAAAACCTCGATAAAAATCACTAGGAAGAAAATATTGTTCGAGCTCCACGTTTGTTCTTGTAGTCTCATACAAACTAGAAGCCTCCACATAATAAATCACACATGTTCCCCATAAAACCACAAATTGACAGTTCTTTTTTTATTTTATTTTTGAAATCAGAAATATGCCTCCCCGTCGTCAATGACAAGAGCTTAAACATGCTCCACTGTCCTATCTTACATGTCCTCTCTACCCAGCTAATATAGACACTAGCAGGACTGTTTATGAGCTAGACAACAGTAGGTTTCCCCTTTCTAGGATATCCCATAGTGAGATTACCTCCAATAAATAGTGAGAGTATCTAGCTATATAGTGAGAGTAGTAATCTCCTAAAGCCAAAAATATACTCCCTCCGTCCCATAATGTTTGTCCACTTTCCTTTGTAAATTACAAAGGAAAGTTGACAAACAATTACAAAGGAAAGTGGACAAATATTATGGGACGGATGAAATATTATTTTAGATTGAAAAAATCATAGATAGATCCAGCATTGATCTATCATTGAAAAAACAAAAAAAAAGGGATTAAATAAATGCTTTTCACTCGGGGCACATGTTTCAGGCATTAAATAAATCCTTTATTACGCTAATTCCAAAGACTCAACACATGTCCATCTCCCCCCCAAGTGGTGGTCTATCCCTCTCCCACGCCTCCGAGTGCATCCACCGTTTTATAAATCTTGACAACGAACCATGGAGAACGCAACAAACACAAACATTAAAAATAATGTTAAACAGTCATATATTAAAGATTCAAATAAGAAAATTAAATAACTAGGACCATTGAGATTTGAGAATGTACCTGGTATGCAGTGAATGTTGGAAAACCTCGATAATCATCGTTCGGAAGAAAATATTGTTCGAGCTCCACGTTTGTTCTTGTAGTCTCCGCATAATATTCACACATGTTTCCCATAAAACCACGAATTGACAGTTCTTTTTTTATTTTTTTTGAAATCATGAAATATTGTTAAGGAAAATGAGCAATGTAAATTATTTTATCTTAATAATCTATGTTTATTCTCAATTTTAAACTTAATACTCTAAATTTAATTTGTTTTATATGATTTTAAAAAATAAAATATTTTTTATACATATTACGGACAACAAATTACTTACATTAAATTTTATACTATATTTTTATTTATTAATATCTTTTCTATAGTAAATCTAAAAAATATCGAGTCATAGTCGTACGCGCGCACGATGGGGACAACTAGTATATACTATACTATACTCTCTAGAATTCTCATGTCTCCATTTTTTTTCTTCAATAAAATATTTCATCTTATTCCCATATTATCATACAACTCTCAACTTTGCATTTAAATCTTACATATGACAAAGCAACACTGAGATGTCATACAGAGAAGGTGATATTTCCTTCATTAGATTTCATCTTTTTTAGAATAGATGAAGCTAGTGTTTTTTCCCCTCTTGCCTTGAAATCTTACACGAGCAAGCGATATACTGAGATAAACTTATGAGTGTAGGATCACTGAGATGGACTTGCCCTTGGAACCGTACGAGCGGTACCTGGACCTTCGACGATATGGGACGGTGAAACACTGCGGGTTCGGGTTAGGGTTCGGGTTAGGATTGGTGAAAATCAATCAAATTAAATTCATACCAAATTGTTCAATGTTTCACCGTAATTTCTGCTTAATCAAAGTGTAGCTTTTTATGATTTCAATAAAGCTTCAATCAAAACCCAAAAGTGATGGGCTGACAAGAATTCAACTTGCCAGACAACGTGATAATTAAGGTGAAAAATCCCATAGTGATTCTTTCTCCACCGTTCAGTGTTACCTTGGGTCCCAATTGTTCGATTAGTGCGCAAGTTACCAATCAACAATGGCGGAAAACACGGGAGAAATTTAATGGAACAATGTGAAAAGCTAATAATATGTACGTATGGTCATTGGGGCTACTTTTAGGTCACAATTCAATACACTCACCAACCATCTCTTTCCATCTAATTTTCAAGAAAGAGTGTATTCTACAAATCAACCTATCTTACCCCTCAAAATTCTAACAAGAACCCTAAAAAAACCACCATCACCAACGCTTTGAGAGTTGAGATCTCGACCAATCAATGGCTTCAACGATTGCGTACGGTCTTGCTTCCAATATCTTGTCAACTGTTGCTACCGAAGCTTTTAAGGCGGCATGGGAAAGGTTGCCTTCCAGCCAGGAAGCAAATGATGAACTTGATAAGCTTCGGGAGTCTATTGAAACAATCCATGTTGTGCTCCTTGATGCTGAGAGGAAGCAAGCAAAATCTGAAACTGTGAAGGATTGGGTTAAGAAGCTCAAGGGTGTGTTGTACGATGCAGAAGATCTGTTCGATGAGGTTGCTACTGATGATCTGCTCAAGCAACAGATGATGAAGGAAAGCAATGAGGTATGGGCTTCTCGCTTTAATTTAAATCCGTTTGTAGCTAGAGGAGACTACTCCATTGCTGAAAAAGTTGAGGTTATTAGAAAAAGATTGGATGAGATCTCTACACAGATAGCTGTAATGGGGCTTGTGACATGTGCTAAAGAGGTAGAGATACCTAATGTTATTAGTAGAGATCAAGGGAGTTTTGTAGACGCAAATGATGTCATTGGTAGAGAGGGAGAAAAGAAAGCCATCTTAAATTTGCTTTTTAGTGAGTTAGATGATGCTAAACCGAATGTTCCTATAGTAATTGCCATTGTTGGGATAGGGGGTATGGGGAAACAACACTTGCACAACTGATTTATAATGATGATGAAGTTGAGAGGAATTTTGAAAAGAGGTGGTTTGCATGCATTTCCGACATATCCGAGGAGAAACAAGTCCCCAATGAGAAAGAAGTCCTAGGAAAAATCTTTCAATCAATATTTAAGAAAAGCTATAGTGATTTCACTGTGGGTCAGTTACAAAATGAAATCAGGGAGTCGATAAAGGGAGAAAAGTTTTTGCTTGTCCTAGATGATGTGTGGGATGAAAATCATGATAGGTGGCTAAAACGAATGAAGTTGTTGAATTGTGGAGCAAAAGGAAGTAGGATTATCGTCACTACGAGATCATCTTTGGTCGCAACAACTACAAGTGCATCAGAAACTCGTGAATTGGGTGGCTTATCAGAGGATGATTCATGGGATCTATTCAAAAGTTTAGCCTTTGCTCAAGGAACTGAGAACGATCCAAGACGGATAGAGCTTGGAAGAGAGATTGTGAAGAAGTGTGCAAATGTTCCCTTGGCCATAAGGAGTATCGGTAGCCCTTTTGTTTGAAAAAAAAAGCATCCAAGAATGGGAGTTGATTAGGGATGAGGAGCTCCCATGGCTAGGACAAAGTCATGAGGGTGGTATTATGCCTGTGCTAAAGTTGAGCTATGATCACCTGCCGTCAAATGTGAAACAATGCTTTGCTTATTGTTCCTTGTTTCCTAAAGATTATGACTTCAATAAACAAGAGTTAATATATCTCTGGATTGCTCAAGGATATATTAAGCAAAATAATGAAGATGCAGGCCATTCAGATTTTATGTACTTGTTAAGGAGAGGTTTTTTTCAAGAAGCATGGGAATATTATGGGGAGATCAAGACTTGTAAAATGCATGATTTAATTCATGATTTGGTGCAACATGTGTCGGGTGAGGAAAGCATTATGCTAACCCTGCCATCTAATATAAGTAATTGTGTAAGGCATATAAGTGTGGAGGGTTTCAAAATAGATGAATCATGGGCTATTCTGACATCGTTGCACAAAGTCAATCGATTACGCTCGGGTCTATTATTGAATGGTGGTTCAATTCAGAATTTGGCTCTTCTAGATCAACTATTTGCAAATTTTAAGCGGTTGCGCACATTGTGGTTGTCGATGTTAAGAATTAAGAATGTTCCAGATTCAATTGGAGAGCTTAAACACTTGAAATATCTTGATCTTTCATGGAACACGTTTGAAAGTCTTCCAGATTCTGTGACAAATCTATTGAATTTGGTTACATTGGTCATCCAAGGGTGTACTCAACTCAAAGCGTTGCCAGGTGATTTCAGAAAATTGATCAATCTCAGGTGCTTGAATATTAAGGGGTGTGCTTCGTTGAAGCATATGCCAAGTGGGATAGGAGAGATGAGTTGTTTGCAATACTTGAGTAACTTCAAGGTAGGAAGAAGATCAATCAAGGAGAATGATGTTAAAGTTAACGGTCTTGAACAATTGGCTAGACTGGAGCAACTCAGAGGTGAATTGTCGATCGAGTTTGAAGATGTTATAAGTGATTGGGATGGAGATGAATCTTGACAACTACCTCAAGTACAGCTACAGAAGTTACAAATAGTGAATTACCAATGCAAGAGAATATCGTGTTGGGGCATTAATGGGAGGGCAAATAACCTTGCATCTCTAGTTTTGGACCATTGTAAGAATGTAATGTATTTGTCACCCTTAAGATGTCTTCCTAGTCTCAAACGTCTTGATCTTTTGGATTTGGAGGAACTAGAATATGTGGAATACGGAGACAGCTGTACAATAGAAGTGGTAGGATCCTCCTCATTCTTCCCTCATTTGGAGATGCTTTCATTGTCATGGTTGCTAAAATTGAAGGGATGGTGGAGTGAAGTAGCAACATCTTCTTCTATATTTCTCTCCTTCCCTCTACTTTCAATACTAGATATTCATAATTGTCCTCATCTCAAGTCCATCCCGCTATGTTCACTTCTTAAGAGACTAATCCTTGATGAAATGGATGATAATATGGTGATACAACAAGTGTTGTCAAACAACTCTAATACCTCCCCTACTTCCCCCACCACCCAATCATTCCAACAAATATTTGATTCCCCACTTCTTCAAAAAATATCTATTTGGAGTTCCAGTACCTTGGAGGTTATATACATGACACCTCCGAAACTCCAAAGACTAGTGATCTCCTCATGCCCACGATTGAACAAGTTGCACATTGCGCATCCCAATATCCTTGAGATATTGTCCATTTATGATTGTCTAGAGTTGGATTTGGGGAGGGTTGTGGATTGGGATTCCCTCTCCAACCTCCGTCTTCTAATACTCGACCCACTTCCTCCTCTAGAGAAGCTCCCCAAATGCCTTCGACGCCGACTGATAGTGCGCAAAATAACCGCTAATTAATTAAAGGTACAAAGCCATGCATGGGTTTAGCTATCTTCCAATCGTATGCATGGAATGGCACATAAAAATATAATATTGTATTGGTACGTATGAACGATCAAAATATGCATGTGTGTATCGAAATTGATGGAAATATCAAGTGGCCAAACCACGCAAGCTCATATGCATGTGCGTAGGTGTGGAAAATAGATGGGCCCCACAATCATTAAGAATCCAAGACCGGCTAGAACTCTCTTCTTGCACAAACGAGGTCTTATTGTTCAATATATTTAATATTCACTTGCATGAGGCGAGGTTACATAGTGAAGACACGTATACGTGTATGGGAACTTGTATAGGCTTTTTGGTCCACTAAGAAGATGACATGTAAATAGCTTAAGAGTTAAGTAATGCTCAAATTTATTTGTAAGGTAAATAAGGCAATCCCACATCGAACAAATGCAAGCAAGCAAACAATTCTCATTACTATATATAAGGAAAGGCATAGGACAAAGGAAGGGTCGAAAAATCATCTCTGGCTCGAGAACTATCTCGTTTGCCAAAGCTCGACGTGTTTGATCTCCGAGTGAGATCGCGCTATAAACGGTATAAGGTCTAAAGACTTTATTCGTAAAGAGCACAAAAACAATCGGCTGAGGGGTGGGGAGGAGGAATAATCCACGTACGAAAACCGTTTGGTTGTACGAATTCCCGAGAGTTAGTATTTTTATAATCCCGCTTATAGCGCAGATTATATCGGGTTTCAACACTGGCGCCGTCCGTGGGGAGGATCTCTCCCTAATCGTCCTACTCTCGGGTCACAATTAAGTAGGTGCATCCTCTCCCCTCCGTCCCATCATGACATATATATTTATATATATGGCGAAGCAACGAGGTCTTCCATGGCCAAATAAGCGTGGCCAATCACGAGGCAAGGCGAGGTCTGAGCAAACGAGGCGATGTGCCAAACAAGCGGGCTGCAAGCGGGGTTGGTGTGCGAGGTCTTCGAAGACCAAACCTCGTGGTCTTTCTTTCGCGGCCCGGCGAGGCGAGCGAGGTCTTCCATGGCCAACAAGCGATCCTCCTCCTTGCCAATGTCTACTCTTGACGTAGTCGGTCCGTCCTCGCCATCTTCATTCCAAGGCGGGAGGGCGTGGTGGACCTCGGAGATGGCCAACTCCAAACCAATGTGGTCGTGGACCCCGTGTATACACAAGGTCATGGCGATCATCTTCTCGCTAGGCCAAACAAGCTCGGCGACCTCGCCACGCCAAACAAGCAAGTTACGAGGTTGAGGTTGTGGGCCTCCTCCCCTTCAGAAGCAAGAGGTGCGAGGGCTAGCTAGCTAACAGGCGAAGCGTGGCCGTGGTGGTGTAAGGTGCGCGACCGTGGTGGTGTAAGGTGCGCGAGGTCAAAACAAACTAGCGAGGTGGGGCCAAGTTCCAAGCGAGGTCAAAGCAAGCCAGAGAAGCGAAGTGCACGGGGCTTGAAAAACGAAGTCAAAAAAGCAAGCCAGAAAGCAAGGTGGGGCTAGAAAAGCGGGATCAAACAAGCGAGGCTAATCTCCATGGACGCCGGACGAGGCAACTCGATCTCCAAGGTCTGCAAGCGAGGCTAATATCCATGGATGCCGAGCGAGGCAACTCGATCTTCAAGGTCTCCAAGCGAGGCAACTCTTTGACGTCTCCAAGCGAGAGGGATTAATTAGCTAAGCAAACCAGGTGGAGTCCATCTCAATGGTGGACAGGCGAGCTCTTAGTGCGAGGTCTCAATGGTGGACGGGCGAGTTCTTGTGCGAGGCCACTCTTCACGGCCAAAATCTTGATCACCATGGGAGATAGCCTCGCGATCTCCTTTGACGAGGCCAAAGACAGCGTTCATTCTCATCAGGGTCGAGGTTGGCACCCACCTGGGTCGAGCATCTCGGTGATCTTCTCCGGGATCACGCGGTGATCCTCTCCGGGCTGGCGTGGCAATCTCGTTGGGTGCTTCCTTTAGGGCACGCGAGGTCGAGGTTGGCTAGGCAAGCAAGGTCTACGCCGGGACGGATCTTCACGGCCTACTCCGAGGCAAGTTGGCGTGATTCGCCTTTGTTTATGGTGGGTGCGACGTGATTCCGGTGCGGCGCGATCCAAGGCCAATAAGCGAGGTCGTGGGCTAGCCAAGCTTGTCAAACTCAAAATCAAGGCAAGCGGGGTTAAGGTTTAAAAGGTGAAGCAAGCGATCGAGGTCAAGAAGGCGATAAGAGCGCGTCCGGCGCGGGGTTCATTGGAACATCTCTTTGGGGATGGCGGGCTCTTCCGGGCAAGAAGATCGTGAACTTCATGCCATGATCTCGTGTGGCCAACCTCGCAGTACCACCCCGCCTCGGCCAAACCTCGTGGTGTTCGTGTATGTGCAAAACAACGCTATCTCCTTTGGCGGGCCGTCTTGCAAAGGCTCATGGTTCATGCATGACCATGGTGTCATCCCCTTTTCTGGGCAGGGCAGGCGTGCAAGAGGGGAGAGGTCCACAACTTTCAAAGAGATTAGTTGGATATATGAAGTCTAAAGCTAGCGGATGGAGGTAAATATAAATTGGGCATAATAATTATGATTTATGGCCTATATGCATGCAAAATCTACAGTATATGCGGGCATGCAAAATCCATATATGTGCATGTGAAAGGCATGAAAAAGTTCCATGAAATACGCATAAAAAGAGTGATCATGTAGTGCATACGTGAAAGACATAAAAACCCATGGCTAAATTGGCTATCTTGTTATATATGCACGCATGCATACTATTGTCACACTCGTACATTACACAAGGTGGTGATCATCTGGTGTGTAAGTCTCCATTCCAAATATATATGTCACACATCGCATGGTATAAATTGGTGAGGCGCAAGTGGGCCAATCTCTTGCTTAGGCCCAATTGTGGTCTAAAATAAATCCACCTCTCGCTTCCCGTTTGGGGTTCGAAAATCTCGTTATGGTCCACCCCTCGCTTCCCGCTTGGGTTGGAGAATCTCGTTAAATCCACCCCTCGCTTCCCGCTTGGGGTTGGAGAATCTCGTTGAGGTCCACCTCTCGCTTCCCGCTTGGAGTTGGAGAATCTCGTTAAATCCACCCCTCGCTTCCCGCTTGGGGTTGGAGAATCTCGTTTAAAGGTCCACCCCTCGCTTCCCGCTTGGGGTTGGAGAATCTCGTTAAATCCACCCCTCGCTTCCCGCTTGGGGTTGGAGAATCTCGTTATGGTCCACCCCTCGCTTCCCGCTTGGGTTGGAGAATCTCATTAAATCCACCCCTCGCTTCCCGCTTGGGGTTGGAGAATCTCGTTAAGGTCCACCCCTCGCTTCCCGCTTGGGGTTGGAGAATCTCGTTAAATCCACCCCTCGCTTCCCGCTTGGGGTTGGAGAATCTCGTTTAAAGGTCCACCCCTCGCTTCCCGCTTGGGGTTGGAGAATCTCGTTAAATCCACCCCTCGCTTCCCGCTTGGGGTTGGAGAATCTCGTTATGGTCCACCCCTCGCTTCCCGCTTGGGGTTGGAGAATCTCGTTATGGTCCACCCCTCGCTTCCCGCTTGGGTTGGAGAATCTCGTTAAATCCACCCCTCGCTTCCCGCTTGGGGTTGGAGAATCTCGTTGAGGTCCACCTCTCGCTTCCCGCTTGGGGTTGGAGAATCTCGTTAAATCCACCCCTCGCTTCCCGCTTGGGGTTGGAGAATCTCGTTAAATCCACCTCTCGCTTCCCGCTTGGGTTGGAGAATCTCGTTAAATCCACCCCTCGCTTCCCGCTTGGGGTTGGAGAATCTCGTTAAGGTCCACCCCTCGCTTCCCGCTTGGGGTTGGAGAATCTCGTTAAATCCACCCCTCGCTTCCCGCTTGGGGTTGGAGAATCTCGTTTAAAGGTCCACCCCTCGCTTCCCGCTTGGGGTTGGAGAATCTCGTTAAATCCACCCCTCGCTTCCCGCTTGGGGTTGGAGAATCTCGTTATGGTCCACCCCTCGCTTCCCGCTTGGGTTGGAAAATCTCGTTAAGGTCCACCCCTCGCTTCCCGCTTGGGGTTGGAGAATCTCGTTTAAGGTCCACCCCTCGCTTCCCGCTTGGGGTTGGAGAATCTCGTTTAAGGTCCACCCCTCGCTTCCCGCTTGGGGTTGGAGAATCTCGTTTAAAGTCCAAACTCTCTTACGGACGATGTCCAAATTCTCAAAAAACGAGGTCCTAACTCTATAGGCGGACAAGGTCTGCTAACTCTCTAAAGGGACGAGGTCCCAACTCTCGCAAAGTGCACGAACTCCACCTAATCTCGAGTGAGACCACGTCGCATAAAATCAATAAGTTGGCACACCTGTTTATTGTCTCGTTGCCCTCGTGAAACGAGGACACCAAGCCAAGGGGTTGTGATAGTGCGCAAAATAACCGCTAATTAATTAAAGGTACAAAGCCATGCATGGGTTTAGCTATCTTCCAATCGTATGCATGGAATGGCACATAAAAATATAATATTGTATTGGTACGTATGAACGATCAAAATATGCATTTGTGTGTATCGAAATTGATGGAAATATCAAGTGGCCAAATCACGCAAGGGTCGAAAAATCCTCTCTGGCTCGAGAACTATCTCGTTTGTCAAAGCTCGACGTGTTTGATCTCCGAGTGAGGTCGCGCTATAAACGGTATAAGGTCTAAAGACTTTATTCGTAAAGAGCACAAAAACAATCGGCTGAGGGGTGGGGAGGAGGAATAATCCACGTACGAAAACCGTTTGGTTGTACGAATTCCCGAGAGTTAGTATTTTTATAATTCCGTTTATAGCGCAGATTATATCGGGTTTCAACACCGACAATCCCTTGGCCAATTAAAAATTACTAAATGGGTGAGTACATAAATTATATCTAAGCTTTATTAATAGATTCCATTTCATTCCTTAGATCTTCACTTCTTTCCTATACTGATACTAATTCTTCTACCTGTTATAAATTGACACCAAATAAATATAGTCTCCGTTAAAGCATAGCTCTGATTCATCCGGTGTCACTCCTCACCGAGCACTGATCAACTGACCAAGAAACTTCAATCACAGGTAATTAAATTATGTGTTATCTTCTTTATTTTGAGACCTAGTGCAGTTGTAATTGCATCTCATATGTATGTACTATATTTTCTAATTTAGTCTTTAGAGTACACACAAGATGTATTTCCATTATATGATACAAGTTTGCATTGAAAATCTTACATTTGTTGAGAAAACCAAATAATGTTGCACACACGATGAACCGTTTCAGATCTGATGATATCCTACATCTATATGTATGTACAGACCAAGTGACGAAGAGAGAAAGGTCGATAGTTTAAAGGGGGAGGCTTTCGATTCTAGTTCCAATAGTTCCGAATCTAATGATTCCGATTCTGAGTGAGGCCCCGTTTGGTTTGTCGTGACATATGGAAACGTAAACGGAAATGAAATGAATTTAGATCATTTTTAGTGTCATAATATATTTATATAAAAAAATCATGCAACAACTTGTCCAGTGTAAAAGTGAGATAAGTGATTCTACCATTTTGTTACCTACCCCCTTGATGGAAGAAATATTGAGGTGAAGCGAGTCCCTTTTTACAAAGAATAAGAGGTTGTGCAAAACAAGTTGATTTTTTTGTCAATATATCATGACACTAAAATGGACTGCATTATGAGAGTTATCCGAACCTGAAACGAGTAAGATCGATCTTTTGTTTTGTTGATTCGAGGATCAAGTTTGTTAATTCCTCTCTTATTTCTCTCTTCACCGAAGACCTTTCCAAAATGAAGAAGAGATCATTAGCGAAGGACGAGCAGAGTGGCCAAATCTGAGTGATCAAGTAAGTAACTTTGCTAATTAAAATGGACAGACAGACTATCAATCAATTACATAGTAATTAATTTTTTCTGTTTCAGAAATAAGATAAATATATTAAAGAAGCCAAGGAAGAGTTTGCCCCCTCCATGGCCCTGCGTAAGCATAAGCGTAACATTGGTGCGTGTTTAATTGATTCTTCTTGCATTGTGGAGCGATTTGGGTTTGTTTAATTCCTAATTGATTGTTAAATAAATTATCCGCTTGTGTTTGTTTGGTCTTGCAGATTGGAAGGCTCAAGTTATAAGTGAATACGAGAGTAGAGGAAGAGTGTGTGTCTCTCTTTTTATTTGTCTAGTTATCTATGATAGATAGATGTGCTTGATTTGCTAATGGATTGTTACATTATCCATTAATGTATCCACTTATGTGTTTGTTGGTTTTGCAGGAGGACCCCTGGGTGCCATTATGAAAAATTGGCCAAAATCGTAAGCAAATTACCGGCGTTGGGTACGTTGGTATGCTATGTAAATCTCTACTTCTGGTTGCCCACATTAACTTGGGAGGATACGATGTTTTGTTTTGTTTTGTTTTGTGGTATGTGTCGCTGGGTTATATGCCATGTGCTTGCTTGTACTCGTCGGAGACGTAGCACTTGCTGAACTCCTTTGTGTTCCCTATTGCTTGCTTGTACTCGTCGGACCAGCATTTTGTCATGCATTGTCAATGCTTGTTAGCTTGTTATAATACTAATTCTTCTTCTGATGATTGATTCAACGAAATCTTGAATTGCGTATAGAAACAAAACGAACTTTAAATAATGTTTTCTCCGTCAATATATATGTTAATTTTAAAAAGTAAACTATGGAACGACGACAATTTTAACAAATTGTAAATTTTTTTAAGATTTAGCAATCATTTTTAATAAAAAAATATAAATAAAAAATAAACCCGTAAACGATGTTACTAGTATCGTCAATTCACCGCCGACAAGTCCACCCTCCCGAATAATATAGGATATACTCCGCTTCCAGAAGATCCTGCGTCTGCATAAACTTTTATAACAATGTAACTAAAGTACGTAATGATCCCTAAACTCCAAAATGGATCGTATACTTTTTTAAAAACATACTTTTCTTAATCACACACTCTGAATAAAAATAGTATAAAAAATATGAACAACCATCATCATTCATGTACAATATGTATATCTATCAATTTATGTAACTAAATATGTACTGCTAATTTATTGCTATAATTTGCCTAGTCCTCAACATCCCATGCCCGATTTTCCAACCCTTTGAATTTTGAAAGATACTCGTATTAATTAAATGTTGAATAGGTCATCATGACCCAGTCATCCAAACAAATTTCTAAGATGACGATAAGGTGAAATCCCAGAAGTGATTCTACACCAATGGTGTTTACCTTGGGCCCTAATAAATGGGAGTTCCACTAATAATATGTCTGACCACTAGACTTTTCTTTCACAAATTAATTTGAAAGTTATAGTCTCTGTACGTTTGTTGCGACTTTAGTACACTCACTAGCTGTCTGTTTCCATCTAATATGAAAGAGTGTATTCTACAAATCAACATATCTTACCCCTCAAATTCTAACAAGAAAAAAAATCACCTCCACCAACGCTTTGAGAGTTGAGATCTCGACCAATCAATGGCTGAATCGGTGTTCGGTCTTGCTTCCAATATCTTGTCAACTTTTGCCTCCCAAGCATTTGAGGAGGCATGCAAAAGGGCACTTTCCAGCCGGGAAGCAAGAGATGATCTTGCCAAGCTTCGGGAAACTCTTGAGACAATTCAAGACATGCTTGTTAATGTCGAGAGGAAGCAAGCAAAATCTCAAGTTGTGAAGGCTTTGATTAAGAGGCTCAAGGGTGTGTTTTATGATGCAGACGATCTGTTCGATGAGGTTGTCGCTGATGATCAGCTCAAGCAACCGATGATGAAGGTAAACAACAAGCATTCCTTAAAAAGGAAGGTATGTGATTTTTTATCCTTTTTAAAACAAGAAGACTCCATTGCTGAGAAAGTTAAGGTTATCAGAAAGAGTTTGGGTGAGATCTCTGCAGATATGGTCGGAATGGGATGTGTGTTGTATTCTAAAGAGGAAGATACACTTAGTTGTTTAAAGATCCAGGGTGTTTTGTAGACGCAGAGGAAGTCGTTGGTAGAGACAAAGACAAGAAAGCCATCTTAAATTTTCTTTTTAGTGAGTTAGATGAGGCTAAACCGAATGTTCTTGTTGTAATTGTCATTGTTGGGATAGGGGGTATGGGAAAAACAACACTTGCCCAACTGATTTATAATGATGAAGAAGTTGAGAGGAATTTTGAAAAGAGGTGGCTTGCATGCATTTCCGACATATCCCATGAGAAACAAGTCCCCAACGAGAAAGAAGTCCTAGGAAAAATCTTTCAATCCATAACTGAGAAAAGCTATAGTGATTTCACAGTGGGTCAGTTACAAAACAAAATCAGGGAGTCGATAAAGGGCAAAAAGTTTTTGCTTGTCCTAGATGATGTGTGGGATGAAAATCACGACAGGTGGCTAAGACGAATGAAGTTGTTGAATTGTGGTGCAAAGGGGAGCAAGATTATCGTCACTACGAGATCCTCTTCGGTTGCAACAACTATAGATGCATTAGAAATTTGTGAATTGGGTGGCTTATTAGAGGACGATTCGTGGGATCTATTCAAAAGGTTAGCCTTTGCTTCAGGAACTGAGAACGATCGAAGACGGATAGAGTTTGGAAGAGAGATTGTGAAGAAGTGTGCAAATGTTCCCCTAGCCATAAGGAGTATCGGTAGTCTTTTATTTGAAAAAAATACCATCCAAGAATGGGAGTTGATTAGGGATGAGGAGCTCCCAGAGCTAGGACAAACTCATGAGGATGGTATTATGCCTGTGCTGAAATTGAGCTATGATCACCTGCCGTCAAATCTGAAACAATGCTTTGCTTATTGTTCCTTGTTTCCTAAAGATTATAAGTTCAAGAAACAAGAGTTAATATATCTTTGGATTGCTCAAGGATATAATAAGAAAAATGATGAAGATTCAGGCCATTCAGATTTTATGCACTTGTTAAGGAGAGGTTTTTTTCAAGAAGCAGAAAAAGATGATTATGGGGAGATCGAGTCTTGTAAAATGCATGATTTAATTCATGATTTGGCGCAACATGTGGCAGGCGAGGAAATCATTATGCTAACTGTGTCATCTAATATAAGTAATTGTGTAAGGCATGTAAGCATGGAGGATTTCGAAATAGATGAATCATGGGCACTTCCAACCTCATTGCACAAAGCCAATCGATTACGCTCATGTCTATTCTTGAACTTTGGTTCAATTTGGAATTCGGCTCTTCTAGATCAACTATTTGCAAATTTTAAGAGGTTGCGCGCAGTGCGGTTGCCGAGTTTAGGAATTGAGAATGTTCCAGATTCAATTGGAGAGCTTAAACACTTGAGATATCTTGATCTTTCAAATAACAAGTTTGAAAGTCTTCCAGATTCTGTGACAAATCTATTGAATTTGCTTACATTGGACATACATTGGTGTAGGCCACTTAAAGCGTTGCCGGATGATTTGAGAAAATTGATCAATCCTAGGAGCTTGAATACTAAGGGGTCTGCTTTGTTGAAGTATATGCCAGTTGGAATAGGAGAGCTGAGTTGCTTGCAATACTTGAGTAGCTTTAAGATAGGAAGAAGATCAATCGAGGAGAAGGATATTAAAGTTAGTGGTCTTGATCAATTGGCTGGTTTAGAGCAACTCAGAGGTGAATTGTCGATCGAATTTGAAGATGGTATAAGTGATTGGGATGGATATGAATCTTAAACTACCTCAAGTACATCTCCGGAAATTGAAAATAAAGAATTACCCAGGCAAGAGAATACCATGTTTGGGCATTAATGGGAGGGCAAATAAACTTGCATCTCTAGAATTGAGAAAGTGTAGGAATGTAAAGTATTTGCCACCGTTAAGGTATCTTCCCAATCTCAGATGTCTTGAACTTTTCGTATTGAACGAACTAGAATATGTGGAAGATGGAGACAATTGTACAATAGAAGTGGTAGGATCCTCCTCATTCTTCCCTCGTTTGGAGTCGCTTTGGTTGATAGGGCTGCCAAAATTGAAGGGATGGTGGAGTGAAGTAGCAACATCTTCTTCTATGTTTCTCTCATTTCTTCTTCTTTCTATACTATATATTAGTAATTGTCCTGAGCTCAAGTCCATCCCGCTATGTCCACTTCTTAAGGATCTACATCTCTTTAAAATGGGTGGTAATATGGTGATACAACAATTGTTGTCAAACAACTCTAATACCTCCATTGCTTCCTCCACCACCCAATCATCGCAACAAATATTTGATTCCCCACTTCTTGAAAAAATACATATTAGCCATTGCAATACCTTGGAGGTTATATACTTGACATCGCCGAAACTTCAAAAACTATATATCTCCTCCTTGCGATTGAAAAAGTTGCACATTGCGCATCCCGAAATCATTGATGATTTGTCCATTGATTCATGTCCAGAGTTGGAGTTTGAGAGGTGTGTGGATTGGAATTCCCTCTCCAACCTCCGTTTGCTACGACTCGATCCACTTCCTCATCTAGAAAAGCTCCCCGAATGCCTTTGACACCGTCAATCCCTTGGCCAATTAAAAATTACAAAAATAGTGAGTACATAAAAGCTTTAATTATAAATTCCATTTCATTCCTTGGATCTTCACTTCTTTGCTATATTGATACTAATTCTTCTACTTATTATAAATTGATGCAAAATAAATATAACCTTGCAAGGCTATAACAAGAACCTTGCAAGGCTATATTCAGATGCAGCTGGCCTCACTCCTCGATCACCGAGCATTGTTGATTAACTGACCAAGAAACTTTAAATCACAGGTAATCAAATTATGTTTTATCTTCTTTATTTTGAGAAATTTGAGTAATCTTTTCCTTGTATATTTCAGGTTGGAGAGCTAATTGAGAGAAGCCAAAGAGAAGAGTATCTTGACTTGACTTCATAAATAGAAGGTGAAATGATGCACCACCACTTTACAACCCTCATATATACTAATTTTTATACACTCTACATACAATAACATGCCTACATTTTTCTTTCTTTAATAAATTTCATCATAGTTAGATTAATTCATACAACTCTCAACTTTACATTTGAAAAAGCTAATCTGATCTCATTACTTAATGTAGGATATATAGTTGAGATGGGATCTTTAGGGAAACAACATGCTTATATCATTGATTTCCATTTTTTTATGCCAACACTAGTTGTTGATGGGATTATTGTAGAAAATTTTATGTAAGCTAGATTTACCCTTTTATAGTGGTGGCTTGGTTATGTATATTAGCTTTCGGATTGATTTAAAATGATTGTTCCCTCTTGTAATATCTAGTTTTACATAGTACATTTGGGTCTCCGGATAGGCCCCGAGCAGGGGCGGAGCTATTTGGGGGCGGGTGGGGGCCATGGCCCCCCAGTCCAATTTTTTTTCCATATATATGTTCCTCTTGTTCATAGCTTCGATTTGATATATTATATGCTCAATTCTGACATTTGAGCAAAAAGTTATGACCGTTTGAAGATTGAACATATACAAATAACTTCTAACAAGTCATTTACTTAGTTAAAATGCTTTTATCTTTTGCTAAACTTCCCACTTTCATAATGTGATTGAACACGAAAACTTTGAAACAATAAGTTATTGTTGGGATGTCTCGAATCATACAATTTATTATTAGCGCGAGGGCTTTAGTTTGAGTTTTATTTTTTAGTTACGAGCTTTTAATATTTATAGATTCAATTAATTTGTATTATGAAACATTATTAATGTTTTCTTAACTTAAATGTATTTGTCATTATAAACTCTTGTTTTCTTAATGTAATTGTATTTTTAAAATATTTTAGTCTCTTCTCTATAAAATATGTTCTTTTCTTCTCTAAATTCATATTTCTACACCTTTCTGAAAACGTACATTATCTATGTTGAAATTTTTTTGGCCCCTACAATGAGAATTTTCTGGCTACGCCCCTGGCCCCGAGGATGTAGGACATAGATCCAAACCTCGTAAAGTTCTTGTGTGATTTTTTTACTCTTGCTTTGTTATATTTGGTAATCTTCTTTATCGTTTTGGTTCAAAATTGATCAATAGCATATATTACAAGGTGCAATAACATAGAACTATAGAAGGTGAAATGAAATACCTTTTTTTGTTTATCACCTCTCCAAACCAAATATATACTATACTCTCTAGAATTTCATGCCTCCGTAATAAAATATTTTTATTCATCTATGATAGATAGGTGTGCTTGATTTGCTAATTGATTGTTACATTATCCATTAATCGATCCAAATCACCATTGTCGAACTATAACTAAGCCGATTGGAGTAAATCACCATTGTCGATCGCCGTCCTAAACAATGCTTTTGTTCTTTCCTAACATTTGTGGCTTCACGAGATCTCGATTGCATAGCCCACACGAAATCTAAATAAGCGATGCACTAGATCATTATTTGGGCCTTCATTAAGCTCTATTAATGGGCTTTGAGCAAAGCTTGCAATTTTGACCCAAGGAAACAATAGATAGATTTGATTCGCACCCGCCAGAATCAACCGACCTCGGTGCGTTGGCGTAGTGGCGTTGGGACTACGCTTGGTAGGACGAACCGTGTGTTCGATTCCCCGCAATGTCGTTGGGAGGGGTCTGTCGTAATCCCATTCAGTACCCCGATTTAGATGTAGCCCGTACGGGTGAACCAGGCGCGAGAGCAAAAAAAAAAAGAATCAACCGACCTCCAAAATATATTTTAAGATAAAATACACAAAAACCAAACAATAGAAAGATTGATTCGGTTAATTATTCTCTTATTTATTTAGAATTTTTAAGTTTTTTATTATCATTTACTTAATTATTCTCTGAGTTTTTTTTTTATTTGTGCTCTTATATCAATCGTCGATGGATAGGGCTATAATAGAACCAAGCCGAATCGAATTTTGAGTTGCTCAAGTTCAGCTCGGTTAAAAATAGATGAGCTCGAGCTTGAACGCGTGTTTTGTTCAAACTTAAAATCTTGTTTGAGCTTAGTTTATTTAAATGTTCACCGAGATTGAGTTTGCTCGCGAACCTCTCATTTAGTTTCTTCGAGATACAAATCCGTTAACAACTCTTTTACTTGATCAATTATACAAGCAAATTAAATTAAAATTTAAACTAAACGTAGGGTTGTTAATTGGTCGGGTTATGGGTGGGTGGAGCACTTCTACCACCCAATCCGCAAGTTAAAAAGCCCCACCCAACCCACCCATCACCCGTGAAATGCTCTACCCGTCACCAAAACCACCCGTCACCCACTAGTTATATGGGTGACCCGTTCACCTATATAATTGTTGTATACCTACTGTATTTTATGTCTATAAATAAATTTTCATATATAAACTAAACTATTTTTATCAGGATAGATGGTGAGCAGCGACAATATCTTTATCATGTAAAATATATACTAGGGTTAGAATTACTTATAAAGTAAAACAAAGGAAAATGAATGGGTTATCTAGGAAACAAATGGGCTGGTTTATCAAAGGCCAGAAATGAATTACACGGGTGACTTCAAAGGCCCATACACATATTAGAATTATGGGTTGAAATGTGTTATACGGATGGTTTGGATGAAATGGGTGATGGGTTATTTGAAGAGTCGAGTTATTTGGTGATAAAACCTCACCCTTATCCGAACCATAACCGTTTCACCCGTCACCCGCTTTGTTTGAATTTTCGCCCGTTTATTTCGGGGGTTAAACGAATGAACCAATCACTCATAAATAATTAGCAGTCCTAATTATACAATTTGAGAACATCATCAAAATTATGTAATTTAACGTAAAATGTATAGCGTACATAAAAAATTGAGTTTTTTTTGTCGTTAGTGAACTTTATTCTTTTATTTTTATGCAGTGTGACTCGAGGGCTCAGCTGTGTTAGCTAAGCTCCCTTGTCCTGGAGCGTGGACCCCACGCACACTTGAAAAGGTCAAATTTTCTTATCGAGCATCAAACATCATCCCTTCCGTCAGTTTTTTGTCCTCCTCCATCCCGTCATCCATCCACTCGTCATCCTCCTCATCTACGGCCAATATCACATCTCCACTCCATCACTTCCATGCACCCGCGTACACGGGATCACGCCCTCCTACACCCACGCGCCCATAGATTCTTCGTCTTTCCCTCCTCCGCCAAACACAAACATCCGCCCCTCTCCAATCGCCGAAATCGTATCGCGTGAACTCCACGCTCCTCTCTTCTTCATCTCTCTCACCGACCGAATACGGAATCCATCCCCATGGCTTCTCCACCTTCCTGCGTCCTTCACACACCATTGACTCACCTCCATAGCCACAGAAATTGCATCTCGAATCCAATTTAGTTCGATATTCGCCGTATTGCTCAAGAAATCCCGATCGATTCTCTTCTACCCGCCCTTAACAAGTTCGATTTTCCATGGACGATTTTGTTGATTCCTGATACGAGCTCATGGACTCTCGAACGGCTTTCTCTGATTCCAACGACTTCAGCAACGGGAGCAGCACATGCTGTTTGGATCCTTGCGTGGCGATCAACGCTCAATACCGGCACCACTCCAGCAGCACGGAAAACTTCGCCTCGCCGGACGCATCTGCGCCGCCGGACGTCGCGGCGCTCGTGAGACTCTCCGATAACCTCGATTTGATATTTGAATCGGAGAGTTTTGACTTCTACGCAGACGCTAAGATCGCCGTTGGCGCCGCCGGGAAGGAGGTCGCCGTCCATCGGTGTATTCTCGCGTCCAGGAGCCCCTACTTGAAGTCGAAGTTCGCCGAGGAGAGGGAGAGGGAGAGGGAGAAGCAGAGGGAGAAGGGAGCCAAAGGCTGTGGAGGTGTGAGGTTTGAGCTGAAAGATTTGGCTAGGGATTACGATGTTGGATTCGACGCGCTGGTGACGGTGCTGGCGTATCTGTACTCCGGGAAGGTGAAGCCGTTGCCGAAGGATGTTTGCGTGTGCGTCGACGAGGAGTGCCCGCACCTCGGATGTCGCCCGGCGGTGGATTTCATGGTGGAGGTTCTGTACTTGTCCTTCACCTTTCAGATCGCTGAGTTAGTCTCTCTCTACCAGGTATGTTTGATGCTCTCAAGCTTCTTCGTTTTGATTGATTGGAAAATTGATAGTCTTGAAGTAATGGTACTGCTCAAAATTTGGGGATTTTCCCGAGCTTGAGCTATGGATATTGAAGATTCGATATATGATTACTGTGCTGTTTTATTGGAAATCATAGGTTTTGCAATGCTGAATTTGCTGAATATCTATTTGTCATGTGTGTTTCTACCTGCAGAGACGGCTACTTGAAATTCTTGAGAAGATAACGTCAGATGATCTGCTGATCGTTCTATCTGTTGCAGACTTGTGCAAGAGTGCTTGTGTGAGATTGCACATGCAGTGTGTTGAGATTGTGGTAAAGTCAGATGTTGATAACATTGCTCTTGAGAAGTTGCTACCAATGCACATCGTGAACCTAATCATGGATGAACGCAAGGAGCTTGCCCAAATCAGACTCGACTCTAATGGCTTTCCTGATAAACATGTCAAGAGAATACACAGAGCATTGGATTCCGATGATGTTGAATTAGTGATGATGTTACTGAAAGAAGGGCATACCACTCTTGATGATGCATACGCTTTGCATTATGCTGTAGCATATTGTGATGCCAAGACCACCTCGGAGCTTCTTGAGCTTCAACTTGCTGATGTGAACTGTAAAAATGAAAGGGGGTTTTCAGTACTGCATGTTGCAGCTATGAGGAAGGAGCCAAAGATTATTATATCACTTTTAACAAAAGGCGCTCGACCTACTGAAGTCACACCAGATAATAGAAAGGCACTACAAATTTCGAAAAGACTCACTAAGGCTGCAGATTACTTGAAGTTCATAGAGGAAGGAAAATCCTCCCACAAGGATCGGCTTTGTATAGAAATATTGGAGCAAGCAGAAAGAAGGGAGCCAGTGAATCTTGGGGAAGGCTGTGTGTCTCTTGCTAAGGCCACTGAGGATTTGCGTTCGAGGTTGTTGTATCTTGAAAATAGAGGTGAGTTATTCTGTTGATTTAATTGTTAACTGATGTATACTACAGACAAGTGTGACATTGCTTTGCTGCATATTTTTTTCCTGCCTTTCCTGTTTATAACTATAAATAGTTTTTAGGTTCTAACTACTTCTGTTAATGTATGGAGAAGCTATTCATCTATGATACACTTCAAACAAAGTTAAAAAAATTGGCAGCAAAGATTTATGGTTTTTGTATTACCTTTAATCTACCTAGCTATTTCCCATTTCTTTGGTTCATGCCTACATTTTTTCCAATCTAGTTTTATGTTTCTAGAAAAATGTAAAGCAGACTAAGATGCACCACCCTTTACCCCTGATAAGAAGGATGATACTCATTTGCTAATCTTTAACAAGATAAATCCTTTATTCTTAAAATCATGATTAAGATATCATGACACTCATTTACTATCTCCTGCTTTATGTTTTATCTACAACTAAAATTGCATTGTAAATCCAAAATAGCCCCTAAAACAATTATTATGAATGAAACTTGACTTCTTTATTGTCTTGTCAAGTACCCCTAACTGCTTTATGCTTTATGACACTCATTCACTATCTCAGTTAAATGCACTAAACCCCGATCAAACCATTTGGATACTATCTGTGACTACCAAATGTTTTTAGCTGTGAACTGACTAGAATGGATAGCATGATCATTCAAATTTCTGCTTCAATATCTGACTTGCCTATTGTCTTGTCAAGTAATTGTACTAATATGCCTGTTTCTATATATTTTCCACAACATTGTGGTTGAAGCAAATGATAAAAAGCAAGAAAGCAGTCCACAATAATAGAATATGGTGTCAATGATAAACCTATTATTGCGGAATGTTTTGATATTCTATTACTTGTCCACAAATTGGATATATTTTTTGGCAAAAGTTGACCACTGTGTAAGGAATGAATTGTTAGCTGTTGTTGCTGCATAAATTGTTAAGTTGGAATTTTTTTTTTCCTCAGTTGGGTTGGCAAGATATCTCTTTCCTGAGGAAGCAAAGGTTGCAATGGAAATTGCTCAGGTGGATGGTACTACGGAATTCACCATACCTAAAACAACTGTTGACTTGAATGAAGGGCCCTTCATAATCAAAGAGGAGCATCGCCAAAGGATGAAAGCACTTGAGAATACTGGTGAGGGAGCACCCCTTTTCCTAATTTATGAAATTTGCTTTCCTATTATGATTTTATCAGCTGAACTTCAGTCTAAGATTCAATCACACCATGGAGAAATTACTTTCTTTCTTTTCAAGTATCTCTATATCTTTTTTCCATGACTCCATACTCAACAGATGTATGACTTTTATTCATTACTAAGCGTGAGCCTGGAAAGTTTAGTGGCAGTGTTGAACAAATCCAATGTGTTTGAACAAGGAAATCAATTATGTTTAGCCCTCTCCTTGTATTATTAGGACTGGTTTCTCAATCTGCACAAAAAATGCCCATTAACCGAAAAAATTGCCACAAAAAAAAACTGTTTATTCCTGCATGGTTGTCTAGGTATAAAAATGCACATGCTAAAATCACTGCCGATTTTACCTGATGAAGAAAAAAATGTTGTCTGACGACCTTTTTTTTTATATAAACAGTGAGACTAGGTAAAAACTACTTCCCTCGGTGCTCACAAGTACTTGACAAGATCATGGACGCAGACGACCTAACAGAGCTAGCCAACATGGGAAATGACACCCCTGAAGAGCGAATGATGAAGAAGCGACGGTACATGGAACTCCAAGAAATCCTAAGCAAGGCATTCACAGAGGACAAGGAAGAAGCAAAAAGTCGATCCACATTGTCGTCTTCATCGTCATCAACACCCATGGGTAAGCATGCTAGACTGTCTTACAAGAGATAATATAAATAAATTATAATCCTTGGGAGAGGGGAAAGAAGGAGCAAAATATTTGAAGAAAAACATTGAATCTAGCTGTAGCTGTATAATATGATGCCCCCATGCACACCAGATTTGCTTCTCTTGCTGATAAAGCTTGAATTGTAATTTTACTCTAGTGGTCATTTTAAGTTTCTCTGTTTAGAGTGTGTTTGGTAAAGGTTTCTATATTAGATTTAGAAGCTCACTGCTCTTTTGCTCCACATATTGAATGCCTCCATTACCTGTCTGTGAAATCTTGCTCTAATTTTTTTTCCATGTATTCTTAAAAGAGCAAAAATTCCCAAAATATATTGAAGGAAAACATTTAATCTCACTGTAGCTGTAATATATGATGCCTTCATCATGCACACCAGGTTTGCTTCTCTTGCTGATGATGCTGTAATTTTAAACTTACTCTTACTGATCATTTTAAGTTCTTCTAATTAGAGTGAGTTTGGTAAAGGTTTATATATTAGCTTTAGAAGCTCACTGCTCTTTTGCTCCACATATTCAATGGCTCCATTACCTAATGTATTTTTAAAGTGGGTTCAGTAATTTTTGTTGTATGAGTTCATATCCCTGCAGGTTTTTCCTAACATGAATCCAATAAGGGTGTGTTTGGATAATCTATATCAGATAATGTATCATCTTGCATCAAATCACGTTAAAATTACTGTATAATGTGATTTACTGCAAGATAAAGCACTATCGGTAAGAAAAATGTCAAAAATATTTGAGGAGCACGTTTGAGGCAAAATGGAAGTCATTTTCTTATGATGCGTGAAAGCGAACTAATTTCTTAGGACCCATTTGTTTCTATACCTGGAATCGGGTTTAGATAAGGAATCGGGTTGGATTCGGAATGGCTCATATCTTAATTTTGACATGGATGTTATGTTGGAATAGGAATCACTCATTCGCATACTTGTTATGAAAGCAAACACTAGAATCGATTTTGGTGATTATATATAAACAAACGGGCCCTTAAAGAGTCTACCGACTTAGTGACTTACTGGACACTGAAAATCACAGATTGATTAGGTTATAAATCACACAATCTCTGGTGACTTCAAATCTTTATCCAAATCTGGTAATTACTTTCTAGTTTCTTGGATCTTCTATGTGCATCTCATTCACCCATAAAAGTCATAATCGATTAGACATTTCAAAATATAATTATATAATTGTTATAAAATAGAGAGATTAGAGAGAAAGGAAGGAGATCAGATCAATCTTATTAGGTCACCCATAGAGGCATTTGTATTTGTATAGAGAGAGTACAAGATTAAATCTAGGGTTTTTATATGTACATCTAAATAATATATTATTATAACACTCCCCCTTAGATGTACATTACTAACTGTCTTGTTAAAACCTTGGTTTGGAAAACCCAATGGTACAAAACCAAGACTAAGGGAAAAAGAGTGCAGTTATGAGTCTTCCTCTCAACTTGAAATATATTCTCTTTACTTGACTGAATTGAGCATCCATCTTGCATTTGAGTTGAATCTTGTAGTTTGAGAACACTTGATGATATGTACTTTGGTTAATCAGTTCATGCCGAATTCTCTTCATGTATCATTGTTGGCTCCTTTCAACTTAATTTGATAGATGGATAAATTAAAACTCCATTCTTTCATATATCTCGAACTTCGGGCCGAGATTGTCTCATCAAAGACCTTATATGACGAACTGCCTCATTAACAACCTTGTTTGGAAAACCCAATGGGATAAAAACCAAAGCCAAGGGAAAAAGAGTACAGTCGTATAATAATGCTCCCCCTCAGTTAAACACAATCTTTATGCAATAAATATATGTCATCACTGAATTTTGTAGAAGATTGGTACTTCTGGACCAATAATCTTTATTTTATGTTCAGGGAGACAATAACTCATTGTCACATAAAATGACATTATTAAGGTAATGAAGGAAGGTACAATAATACACCTATTATACTAAGATATGGTACTTCAAGACATAATATCTCTTTCATTTTCTGATTAGGGGCAAAAGGCGACCCTTTTCCACACTTAGCACCTTAGTACTATTGGTGCACTTAATGAATGTGCTATCAGCAAATTCAATGGATCTTTTATTCCATTTGTATGCTCGAACTGCAGGCCGAGACATTACTTGATATTCCTAAGTCCTTTATTTCAAATTCTCTTTTCAAATAATCAGCTTCTATTAGAATCTCTTCTGGAGTCCCAATAATATTCAAATCATCAGCATAAACAACAATGATTACATATCCCAAATTTGTTGTTTTTATGAACACAAGGGCCTATTTGATCGCTGACAAATCTTTGCCTTTGTAGATATTCTCTAAGGCGATTATACCACATTCTTCCCGATTGTTTCAATCCATATAGCGATCTTCTAAGTTTAATGGAATAAATGTAACACAATTTTAATTCAAATGCTTCAGGCATTTTCAATCCTTCTGGGATTTTCATGTATATGTTGGTACCTAATAACTCATATAGGTATGTTGTTACCACATCCACGAGTTACATTTTCAAACGCTCAACAACGGCTAAAGCAACAAGGAACCTGAGTATCGTTGCATCCACTACTAGTGAATACATTTCCATGTAATCCACTCCATGTTTTTGCGAGAACCCTTGTGCAACCGGTTATAACAGACTAGTTTTGCACTTTCTGGTGTTGGAACTACAGGCCCAAAACACCTGGTTTGTTTAACGAATCCAATGCTGCTTTCCAGCTTTTCCAACCATTTCGATGTTGACATTCCTCCATTGTTTGGGGATTATTGTCATCTTCTCCAATGACTTTTAGGATAACTGAATAAGCAAAGATATCTTCTCGATACCCTGTACCGATACTTACATAATTAATCGACTATTTCCTCTTCCGGAGATTGGTATCTTTAGAGCCTAATACTCTTACATGCTTCCGGCGTGCATCTAAGATGCTAAGTGTGTTGGAGTTACTTCTGAAAACTCCATCTGACTGGTGTATTCTCAAATAGTATTTATGTCTTAGTCACTAAACTTCTGGTTTAGTTATACAATATGCTAAACTTCTGGTTTAGCTTTTTTTGGATAACAAATTGCATCTCATGCAATCTCTTAACTTGTAGTCTAAGTTATCTTCTCCCCCTAAAGTTGGGATTTTTCACCTCGCCAAAGTGATACGTTTAATAACGAGCAATATATTGATCACCGCTTTTAAGCTCAAGGTATTATTAAAACAACAAGGACCCAATCCTCTTGTTTAATCCCAACATTCTTTAATGTATGGCACTACTCAAAAATTATATGGGGATGGAGGACATATATATCATTTCCATTAGGAGAATTTGATATAAGCGGTCGGTCATGTCGGATTAAATAATCGATATTCATATTCATGACCTTATTTAACCACGACTCTTCCAGGTCGTGTATTCCATGTATAGCACTTGCCTGGCTATCAATTATGATCGCATTATTGACGACTCTACCTGCGTCGTTTTGTGAATATATGTGAGAGCTATCTAATGCTCAATCACTACACATATTGATTTATTCCATTCTCCTCCATTTTTCTTGGAACCAATGGGTTGAGGCATCTTTCAATATTATGATAATCCACAATGGTCCACATGACGATTTAGCTAGTCCTCTTATATCACTTGAACTTTTTCAAGGAGTATATGAGACTTTGTATTTACTTGACTTACCCCGGCCTTGCTACTATTTTACCAAGAGAACAAGCCTTCAAGGTCACTCTTAGGAAGAGACTTCAAGTCTCAAGATCTTTCGGTCCTAAACCAATCATGCACATTATTATTTCACTTGAGTGACCAAGTTAATCATGCCACAAATATATCTTATCATTAACTAACTTTCAGTTAGTAAGATTACATTGTTCAATGGGATATACTCTTCTAGAGTCATTATAACCTTCACACCAAAATTTGCACATGACTTGTGAAAGTTTCTGGTTTTCAAATACTATATGGTGTGACACCCTTGAAAAATGTCGGTGATCCATACATAAATTTGGGAGCTCATCAACTCATATCAGATAAACTATTATCTTGATTTCTAACATTAGATGCCTCAAAATGGGTGCATTCAGAATTTTTAAAATAGACTAGACTGGTCTCCACACTTATGCTCATAAGGTGTGGTTCTTGTACAACTGATACAAGACTGATGATCAAATATGTCTTTTATGGGATATCCCTTATCTTAGATGTTCTTCTGGACATCAAATTAACCCATGACGTCCTAGATATAAGTCATAACCATGACTAACGGTCGCATGCGTAATATACCGTAACCTCTTTCACACCCTCTTCCAGAGGAGGCATGTTTCCGGCATGCAAGAGGTTGGTCAAACATGACCTTGAACTTCTAGTTCATGCTAGGTAGATGGCCATTTAGACATAGTTCTGAATATTGTGATGACCCACATTCCTTGTACTTCTTCTACAGTACATGCCATATTTCTTATACTACATCTAGAGTACATGGTTTGGTATGAGATTTTGTAACTCTCCAAGAGTTTATAACGATCTCTACTTGTCAAAATTTGATTCTTCAAGCTCGAATGGAGTTGATGATATGATACATTCATTATAACTTAGCACATGTTTGTTGGAGCTTCAAGTGTATCATGAATCTCCCAAACATCTCATCTGTTAACTTCAAGTGACAATGTAATTTTATTTCTTGAACCATTTATCATCCACTTCGGGATATGATATGTTCATATAGTTCCACTAACAAATTCTTGTCATCATACTACAAGAAGTAATTATGTATGTAAATCCACTTCTAGGGATAATACTCTTATGTATAAAAGCATCTACTTCAGGAGATGAACATTGTCATATAAATTTTATCATCTTCTTCAGGAAGTGATATTTTCTATCATTACTCACTCCAGGGAGTAACGAGATTTATTATTTCATCTCTTAGGGGATGATTTCAAATTGTCTCTTGGACATACTAGCATCTGCTTCAGGAGATGACAAGTTTTAACTTTAAGAACAAAAAAATGTATACAAGCAATAACATAAATAATTAAATTGAAAAGTATAAATAAAGAATAAGTATCATAAAATATTGTCAACTTCTGGTGACAAGAGATTGAATACGAAGTCTTCTAGACTTCTTTCCATCATACACTTCAGGATGTGATTATTCATAAGATCAGAAGACTTCTTTCCATCACATACTTCAGGATGTGATTATTCATAAGATCTTTCAATCATATACTTTGGGATGTGATTCCAATGAGACCTTTTAGTCACATGCTTCAGGATGTGATATCAATGTGAGTATTTTATTATCTACTTCAAGAGATAATATTTGTCATATGAACTTTATTGTCTACTTCTGGAGATGATATTTTTCTTTTTCAATTTGCACATGAATCATGTCATTTACTTCAAGAGACGACTTTAGTATCACCACTCACTCTAAGGAGTAGGAACTTTTATTATTTTCATCCACGTCTGGGGACTGATTCAATTGTTTTATCCACTTCGAGGGATGTACATTATCACATCAACGATAATATTGCATTGTAAATTCAACTCTTCAAGAGGAAATAATTATCACTTCAAAGATAATATTATTTGTAAATTTAACTCTTTAGGAGGAAATAATTATCACTATTTCATAATACACTTGTTCATTTTTTTAGGTGGGTTGGTTGACCCGGTGAAGTTTGTCTTCATCAAAGGCGTTTGGTGCCTAATTCGTGTGACATTTAATTCTGCGGGTTTTCCGCACTTAGTTGTTATTTGATGAGTTCCAGCGGGTTGGATGTGGATCTAGATGACCACAAATGAAGAAGTAAAAAAAATAAGCAAAGACCATACGGTAGAAGGCCAAACGAACAAAGCCAAGAAACCGTTAAAACAAGACGAACAAAGCACACACCAGTAACCCAAAAAAGATAGCTCCCGATTTTTATACTCAGTGACCCAACACCAGCACAAAACAACAACAACAAAGCCAACAATCCTAACCAGGAGATGGTCGACACAACAAACGGAAAGCAACTGAACAAGACCAGAGGACCTGAGGATCGATAAATCAACAGACCACCAACAACAAATAGTAAAAGAAAGAGTGAGCTCTTTGGAACATGGACCGAACAAACTGGTTAAACAGAGCCGAGGAGGTTTAAAGACTTCCATTTGAGGTTGAGTTGTGATGCTTGGACGCACCACCCGGGTTGCCAGGAAATCTAGAAGCTTGAGGATCATAAGTTTATTCTCTTTCGGGGCACTTTCAGAGCCGATGTTGTTGTATCGCCCTCGACCACCGTTTGCCTTTTCCGGCTAGCCTCAGAGGTGTTACACCCCCAATTTTCCTCGGAGATGGTACACGCCAGTGACCTTGGACTTTATTGTCCAAAGCCACCCAAGGCTTGATCCGAACAATATAAGAATTGGAATATTAAAAATAGCGGAAGACTTTCATTGAAAACACACATTTTTATTAAATATTCTCCTTGTAAGTCGAGGAGAAAATTGTTACAACTCATAGCGGAAGGCTTTTTGAAAATTCATAAGTTACATAAAGGAGTCATCACTTGCGCCTATACATCAACTAGGAAAAATTAAAGTCCTAACTCAAGTTCACTTAATTATGATTTACCTTAACTTTACAAAGTGGTTTGACTCAAAACTTCAACTGTAGCTCATCTCGTTACTAGCTTACTTCTTATAACCTGAGAAAAGATCGTCTGATGTGCCGTATAGGGACGGTTGACACCAGCCGACCATGCAAGGGAATAAATTGGTCGGGTTAGTCTTGTAGACTAAGCATTTGGAATTTTGTGAGAGGTTCTAGTGGTCATAACTAATTGTTACACTGAAATCCGAATGAAAGACGGTCAATGATTAATAAATAGATTACTTTTACGAAATAATGCAAGTGGACAAAATAGAAATGCACGAGAGAGCCCAAAGGGCAAACAAATCCTAAGGGAGAATATTAATTTTATGTTTGGAGAACTTATATATCTACAAAACACTTTCAAAACTGTTAACAATCTGTAACTAAGCTTCCTTGGAATAGTCAGGCATCAACCAAACTCACCGCATACGTGTTGTGTGAATTCAGATTGGAAGGACGACCTTCATAAACTGGAAGTCCGAACGATTTCCCAATATGGGTGCTTCATTCGCGGGGTTCAATTTGTTGTACAACGCGCACTTATCTTATGTGATTAACAATTCATGGTAACTTTTACTTGATCTTGGACTTCCGAGTTAATTAACTTTAACGAGGACGTGCCACTCGGCACATACCCCATGTCACTAGCTAGGTGTTGAACGACACATTCCCGATGGTGGGAGGTGAGCCACGGATCATGATCTAATAATATCATTAATGGTGTAGTCTCCATTAATGTAATATAAAGAAGTATTTAAGATGGCATGCTTTTAAATACTCCTACAATACAACTACTAGCATACTAATTAAATCTAACCTAATTACCACATTAAGGTCACAACCAAAATCATTTAAAAGCAATAACATAATATATATATATATATATATATATATATATATGAACATAAATTTTATAGTAAACACACAAGCTTCCAAACATGAATGATAATCAATTTAAACATTAATTATCAACAAATGGATGAGCGAGAGCGAACCACCACTTGTCTTGTTTCGAAGGCGAGCGAGAATTGTCTTGGACGAGTTTGCAATCCAACGATTGATTTCCTTTTCCTGATTCATACATAAGATATAAAATAAATTATAAGAATTTATTTTGTTCAACTTTTCCTCATAAGTTGAATTTTTTATGACTCGTTTAAGTTTATATTTCTAATAAACTTGTATTAATAACATTAATAAAATCTTTCTTTATTAATGTAGGACCTTTACAATTTATTTGTATTGCATATTGTAGATTCTTTATCTTTATGGACACATATTAATTAAAAATATTTACACATATGTTATTTCAATAAAAATCATTTCCTTTTGCAAAGTACATGTTTTTAAGACATAAAATCAATAATATTCATCATTTGCTTTCTATTTGCAAATTTTATATATACTTTCAACTTTTCTCTTATAAAATATCATAAAAATATTTTTAACATCTTATAAATTAAGATTTAACAATATTTATTCTATTTTAAATGCCCCAATTTATAAAAATACATAAAATAACACAAATTGGGTAAGGAGGACAACCAAACGGGCAGGGTCGGGCCCGTGGGCTGGTGACATACAGCAGCAGTAGTAACAGCTCGCGCAAGTGGTGCGACTCCGAATTCAGCTGGGTCGTTCTCCTTCGTCCGGTGTTGGTTTCTATCGGGGTCGGCGACGTTAGGACCGTGACAGACGTGGATTTCTACTGTTGGTAGCGGCGGCGCCTGGGCTGGTCCGTGGTGGCCGGAAAACACCGCTGAACATGTGGCTTCGGTGAGGGTGTTCGAACAAAAACAGAATTTGATTTTTGTGTGGGTTTCTAGACCTATTTTGACTAACTTTCTATTTGAAAGGGAGGGATTTTGCTTAAGGTTTGATAGGCAATGGAAAGGGCTATTTATAGAGCAGAGAATGAGCTTCAACGCTCCAAAAACGAGCGAGAAATCGTCCATTAAAGTCTTGGAGACAATCCCGATAATTTCGCCCATTTATGGGTGATTTATCTTGTAATTGAATCGGCATTGATTCTCTAATCCGCCCTTTGACTCCTCTCAACCCTTTCCATCTTCAATTTAAATTTAATTTGAAGGTATCGAGGTCTCTGGGTTAGCACGAGTTTTGGACAATCTCAGGTCGTTACCGACCCTCACAGGTCGATAATGAGCCTGGGCGAGAACATTATGCGAGCGATTTCGAATCCCAAATCCCAAACTTTCGTCAATTTAGCACAATTTCTAGCAAGATTCCACACAAAAACACACCATCAAGAACATGCAACCCCATACTTGCTCAAAGCCCTATCTAATCATGCCAACAATTGCCAAAACTCATGGTGAAAATCATGCAATTCAAGAACAAATTACTTCATGCTTTTCTAACATCAAAATTCAATTTAAATGGAGCAAGAAGAACCGAAAAATCAAACAAGAACAATCACCAAGCATAGAAAACATGGAAGCACGATGCAATGTAGACATGCAATCTGAATTCACACAAGATCTAGATATGAAAAACTCCCCAAATTACCATGAATTTTCAAGAAAAGAGTTAGGGTTTAGAAATAATACCGTAGACTTGTAGAATTGAAGAACAAGAATTCGATTGCAAAGGTAACAAGGGCTTGAGGCTTCGGTAACGAACACACGAGGTGTTGTTTCGTATCGAATGGGATGCGCTTTGAGGGTGAAGATGGTGCGTTCGACAGCGATAGAGGAATCTGAATGAGAATCGGTGGGATTTTTGAGAGTTTGGTGAGGATAGGGGTGGGTTTTGATGCTTCAGAGTGTTTTTAAAGAATTGGGCAAGAGGCAGCGCGAAGAGTGAGGCAAGGGAGGAGAAATTTTTAGGTTTAGAAGACTTACCTTGCCTCGCGTCACTGAATCTCGGTTTTGTCTCAGGTCGGTACCGACCCTCTCAACTCGGTACCGAGCCTGGGCGACTCATTTTCCAAGGCCTTATCGAGCCCGACTTCTGTGGCATGTTAGCTCAAAAATATTCTATCTCGCAAACTTCTACACTACTAAAAACTCAAAAGAAAACTAAGAAAAAGAACTATATAAAGAAAAGAAAACTAAACTAAAACTAAACCCGGGTTGCCTCCCGTAAGCGCTATTTTTAACTTCGTTAGCCCGACGTACTTACTGGCTAATCCGACGATGTGAGAGCCAAAGTGACTCAAATCTCTTCATTCGGGTTGGGTTGCTCATAGAACTTGTTCATTCGGTGGCCGTTGAATTTAAATATGGCTCCATTGTTATCGACCAACTCTACTGCTTCGTGAGGATAGATGTGGTGAACCACAAATGGCCCACTCCATCTTGTCATTAGCTTTCCTGGAAATAAATGGAGTCTAGAATTGAAGAGTAGTACCTTGTCACCAACTTCATAGGTTTTGGGCACCAATTTTTGATCATGCCACTGTTTGGTATGCTCCTTATAGATCTCAGCGTTCTCGTACGCCTTTATCCCCAACTCCTCTAGTGCTTGCAAATCCATGAATCTTTTTTCTCCTGCTGCGTCGAGGTTCATATTGAGCTCTTTGAGAGCCCAAAATGTCTTGTGCTCCATCTCGACCGACAAATGGCATGCCTTGCCATACACTAAATTGTAAGGAGTGGTGCGTAGGGGCGTCTTGTACGCCGTCCTGTAAGCCCATAGAGCGTCATCCAGTTTAGTTGACCAATCCTTCCTTGAGCGGGAAACTGTCTTTTCTAATATGCTCTTGATTTGCTTGTTTGAAACTTCAACTTGGCCACTAGTTTGGGGATGATATGGTGTTGCCACCCGATGTGATACCCCATACTTGGCCAGAAGTGCTTCAAAACTCCGCTCTGTGAAATGAGAGCCACCATCACTAATGAGGACTCGTGGTACGCCAAACCTGGGAAAAATGTTAGTCTTAATAAATTTGGCCACGATTTTTAGCATCATTGGTCCTTTAGCAACAACCTCCACCCACTTAGAGACATAATCGACCGCAACCAGGATATACTTGTAGGGGCCCGATGAAGGGAAAGGTCCCATCAAGTCTATGCCCCATACATCGAATAATTCGACCTCTAGTATTCCTGTTAGCAGGTTCTCATGTCTACAAGTGATGTTGCTAGAACGTTGGCATTCATCACATGCTGTCACATAGTCATGTATGTCCCTGAAAATGGTTGGCCAATAGAGACCACTTTGAAGAATCTTTGTCGTGGTTTTGAATCCTTTTGCATGGCCACCGGTAGGAAGTGTGTGACAGTGACGGATCATGCAATCTATCTCCTCTTCTGGAATACAGCGCCTAAAGAGGTGATCACTTCCTTGCTTGAACAAGTAAGGGTCATCCCAAAAGTACTGTTTGACATCATGAAGAAACTTCTTTTTCTTTAGTGGGGTTAGTCCCTCGGGAATTATGCCTCCTACAATGTAGTTAGCAAAATCCGCAAACCAATGAGCTTTTAACCCTCTAATAGCATGGATTGAGTGAAAAGAAGTAGCAGCAAGAGATGAAGAAGGAATTGAATTGAAAGAAATGAGTTCAGGTTGAGAAAACATACCTGACTGGGTCGTTACCAAATCTGATTGTGTCGGTATCGACCCTAGAGCTTCTATATTCCAATCGGTAGCGACCTCTTGTGGCTCGGTATCGAGCTTCCCAATTGTGGAATCAATATGCCCTGATTTGGTGCCAATGTGGTTGACGCCCTCCAGCTTCGTTAGTGGCTCGGTACCGACCTCATTAGGGTTAGTAACGAGGGTTTTTCCGCTTCCAACCTCGTTCAGCATGAGGTGTTCGTCCGGTCTAGAGTCGTTAATTGGCACTTCATTGTTGGATTCGGTGATGTGTTCAGCTGGCAACTTGGATAAGTGATTCGCCACCAAGTTTTCTGCTCCCTTTTTGTCTCTGATCTCATGATCAAATTCCGTCAATAAGAGCATCCAATGGAGTAGCCTAGGCTTGGCATCCTTTTTTGCCATTAGATATCTAATAGCCTCATGGTCAGTATAAACTATCACTTTTGAACCAACAAGATAGGATTGGAATTTTTCAAAAGCAAATACTACAACGAGGAATTCCTTCTCGGTCGTGGTATACTTACTCTACGCCTCATCAAGCGTCTTACTCGCATAGTAGATGGCGTGGAGCTTTTTGTTCTTCCGTTGTCCTAAAACTACGCCAACAACATAATCACTGACGTCACACATAATCTCAAAGGGCAAGGTCAAATCTGGGGATTGCATAATAGGAGCGGAAACAAGGGCTTCTCTTAACCTGTAAAATGCTTCAAGACAATCTGGAGACAACTCAAACACTACATCCTTCATCAGTAGGTTAGTCAGTGGTTTAGCTCTCTTAGAAAAATCCTGAATAAAACGTCCGTAAAAGCCAGCATGCCCTAGGAAACTCCTAACGTCTTTAATAGAAAAGGGAGGAGGTAGTTTTTCAATGAGCTCAATTTTTGCTTTATCTACTTCAATCCCTCTTTTTGAGATGTGGTGTCCTAATACAATTCCCTCTTGAACCATGAAATGACATTTTTCCCAATTAAGCACAAGGTTGGTTTCTTCACATCTTTTAAGTACACATGCAAGATTAGCAAGACAAGTATCAAAGGAAGAACCATACACAGAAAAATCATCCATAAAAACCTCTACAATGTCCTCTATCATTTCGAAAAAAATGGCCATCATACACCTTTGGAAGGTGGCAGGGGCATTACAAAGCCCGAATGGCATTCTCCTATATGCAAAAGTCCCATAGGGACATGTAAAGGCAGTCTTCTCCTGATCATCAAGATGAATGGGAATCTGCCCAAACCCGCTATAGCCATCTAAATAACAGAAATAATCATGTTGGGTAAGCGTTCTAACACTTTATCAATGAAAAGAAGCGGAAAATGATCTTTTCTAGTAGCACTATTGAGCTTCCTATAATCGATGCACATCCTCCAACTAGTTGTGGTCCTAGTGGGGATTAACTCTCCCTTTTCGTTTTCAATAACGGTCATTCCCCCTTTTTAGGGACTACATGGACCGGACTAACCCATTGGCTGTCCGATATAGAAAATATGATCCCAGCATCAATTAGTTTAATGATTTCCTTTTTAACCACTTCTTTCATATTAGGATTTAGCCTACGTTGATGCTCTACAGTGGGTTTATGATTATCCTCCATGTATATTCGATGTATGCAAAGTGAGGGGGATATGCTTGTTATATCATCTAGGGAATAGCCTATAGCCTTTCTATATGTCCTACGCACAGAAAGAAGCTTCTCTACTTCCTCATCTTTTAGTTTAGCATTGATGATAACAGGAAAAGTAGAGTTAGGACCAAGAAATTCATACTTGAGAGAGTCTGGAAGGGGCTTGAGCATTGGAGAAGGCTCATCTGGAATAAAAATGGGTTCTTCGGGCTCTGTCTTCAAGACCTCTTCAAGGTATTCAAACGCCGATATCTTTTCATCCTCGTAAAAAGGCTCGGTACCGATATAGAAGGGGTCGGCACCGAGTTGTCTTCGTCTGCCATGAGACTCAGTACCGAGGTAGAGAGGCTCGGTACCGAGACAACAGGAATTATCTCGGCCCATCTTCGACCGGAGAACGTATCACTTGCCAACAACTTTTCAACATAGTCCCCACATTCGATGAATTCATTGTGGGTGTATAGCATCTTAACTTCGACTCTATTTGTCTCCTTCATTGTAGGGTTGAACCGAAATTCCACCACCTCATCCCCGATTTCGAAGGTTAGGAGTCCTCTCCTTACATCAATTATGGCACCGGCTGTGGCGAGGAATGGTCTCCCTAAGATAATAGGCACCACCGGATCCTTGGGCATCTTCATGTCTATAAAATCATTAGGAACAAAGAATTTGCCCACTTGAACTGGAAAGTCTTCTACAACTCCTGTTGGTCTGACGCATGAGCCAATCAACATGCGGTTAACCGCATGTTGATTGGCTCCAATGGTCCCATGTTGGCTTTTGACCAAATTGACAATGGTAGTAAACTGGCACTGGCTCCCAAGTCGCATAGTGCTTTGAATCGGTGGTCGCCAATCCCAATAGTGATAGCAAATCTCCCTAGGTAACCTAATTTTTCGAAAGGATTATGGATCGAGCCTCATCTATCAGCTTTGTTATTGACCTTTTCCTGCTAAGAATATCCTTCAAAAATGTTGTGTAAGCCGGCATTTCGCTTAGGGCCTCAGCGAATGGTATAGAAATATTTAAGCCCTAGAGAATCTTAACAAAACGCTTAAACTTGCCTTTTGTTGAGTCCTTAGACTTCTTAGTAGGGAAGGGGAGAGACTTCACCATTCTCGGAACTAAAGCGGGCTCGAGAGGTGATGCTACCTGGTCGACAATAGAGTCGATCAATGTCGTAGAAGGGTCGATACCGACCTTTGTGGGGTCGGTATCGAGCCTGGGGCTAAGAGAGTGGCTCGGTGTAGAGAACTTACCTGGTTTGGGGTCGGTGACGAGCGTGGGAGCATCGGTACCGAGTGGTTCAAGCTCGGTAACGACCCTCTTCGGCATGTTATCGATCTGGGTCGAGGCATCTTCTTCAGTACTGGGGTCCCTTTCCTTAGCTTCGGCACGATCTGGCAGCGTCTTTCCGCTCCTGAGGTGTACGGCCGCGATCTATCCTCTAAGGTTCTCGTTGGGACGACCCGGAGTTGCCCTTGCGGCCTCGGAATCTGTGTCGCTAGGTTGCCTAGTTGGGAATTTACATTCTTTCTCCATGTCTTATTTTCTCCCAACTAAGCTTGTACACCTTTTAGGTCAGAACGGACTCCACTGATTTCATCTTTCACTCCATTGATCCCTTCATAGAGTCCATTCACCCATGATGGCGTTTCTTGGCAGCTTGGAGGTCGATATGGTGCGGGCCGTCTATCCGGAGGAGGGGCTACATAGTTCTGAATTTGCTTTTGATTCCCCCAAGTCAGGTAGTTGTTTGGCCTGTCATAATTAGCAGGAGGATTTATATACTGCCCTCTCATATAACTCATCTTAGCATATGTCTCAGCGGCTCTAACCTGCTTGATGTTAGTGCAAGTGTAATATCCGCAATATTTCAAGGGTTTAAAACCAATATAATATACTTTTATAATCCTTTTTCCTTATAAAAGAGAATTCATAATATAATTTATAACCCTTAATCTCTTTAAAAAGAGATTTTAAATAAATTAAATAAATAAAGTCAAGAATGTATTATGAGGGGTATGAAGGAATAAAAGCATTTAAATAAAAATAATGCTTTATAATTTTCGGATTTTTTTCCATAAAAAGGGTACAGTAAGCTAATAATAATGCATTGAAAAATTAATAAAAAGGAGGCAAGAGCTGGAACTCGAACCCGAGACCTCTTGCATCTCCTCTCACACGCCCACCCACATAAACCGCTAAGCTATTGTAACCCATCAATACTTAAACCCACCCTTTTATTTTTATATCAACTTAGTCTTCTTCTTCCTCCCAAAAATCAAATCAGACGCTTGTCTAATTGACAGGACACTCAACCATTGCATGGCAATGGCTTCTCCCTCTTCACCCCCTTTGCTTGCAAGACCACCATAGTGACATCCATGCTTACCTCACCTTGAAACAAGCACACTAATGCCCAATGGGTGTCCATCTTCCTCCTCTCCACTGGTGAAACTCCATTGACATGGATCACCAAGCTCCCCTCCCTTGCCTATATAAAGGGCTCAATTCATCACCCAATTCACACACCAACATAATTCTCTCTTCTTCTATCAAATTACTCTCTATCAAGCCCCAAAAATCAGCCTTCAAAATTCTGAAAATTCCCCTTAAAAACACCATTGGAGCACCACCAAACCACCTCCTCTCCTCCCTTGGACCACCGCCAGCCACCCCCTGTCCGCCGGAGCCCAGCCGAGCGTCGCCCACGCCGCCGCCGTCCTCCCCTGGTGCGCCGCCTGCTGAAATGCCCCCTCCTCTGTGTACTGTACGTACATTCTGTAGAGAAGGTTCAATGTACTATCCAAATTTTAATTAAATTGTTTTAATTCTATTTATATAAAATAAATAAACTCACCATATTATTGTTAGCCTTACATAATTAAAACTAATAAAAATAATAGCTTTGAGATCTTGTTAGTTGAACTAGATAAAACCAAATAAGTCAGTTATATTATACTAGATAAGAGATTTTATTTGCATATCAATTTAATATTAGAATAAATCTCAAGACAAGGATTTATTAAATAAAAACTTATGTGGAAAGTATAATTTTTATATATGCAAGGTATAATGTTTTAAAGTATGGAACTTTTTATTGTTATAAAATACTTACAAAGAAGAATATAAAAGAAATATTATACTATGATATATCTCTAAGTATAGTAGATTTTAATAATATTATAATATCATAGTTATAAGATTTATCTAATAATGATGGTGGTTATGATAATAATATTTAATTTATATAACTAACATATAATAAGTTGGTTAAGTATGCTAGTTGTTAAAAGTTAACTTGCATAAAAAGATATTAAAGATGGAAAAGATAAAATCATGATCTAAGTTATAGTTAAAATATATTATATGCTCCTAATTATAAAATAATACTATAGGACATGATTCTACTTTTATGAACTAAAAATATGGGAGAAATTATTTAAATAAGATAATAAGATTATTTTATTAGCATATCATACCTTATGGAAAGTTTATATTATAAAGTTATCTAGAAAGTCCTATTTATGGAAAGTACTAAAAAGGGGGTATCTACTAATATTTTTATCTCTATTTAATATCGGTTCGGCTAATGTGTGCCCATGGGCACACAATAAAAGTGTTAATTTGGGAAAATTTTTGAACACTATTCCCTAAATTGGAATTAATGAACCCTATTATAAAAATTAAAATTAACAAACAATATTCAGATTTACCAAGATTAGAATTCTAAATGTGTGCCCATGGGCACATATAGAAAAATCCATTTAATATTACTTGTACTTTAAATAAAGATTTAATGAGAAATATTATAATAAGGTCATGTTATAGATATTGTTGATAAAGGATAATATTATAATAATACTATATGAGATATTACATAATAAGGGCGTTTTAGACTTTTTACAAATCCTAGGAGGAATTTATTAATAACTATATTTCTTGTAACGTTGAAAACTATATTATAAGATTTTATAAAGATATTCCTTGCTTATTTATATTAATAAAATAAAAAGTTAAGATTATAAAAGAATATTTTAATAATTTAAGTAAGCTATTACTTGGGTTTTCAAGAAGGATAATAAATAATACAAAACTAAGGATTTTTAAGGAATAAAAGGATATTACAATATTTTAAAATAATAAAATAGAATATTATTATTTTATTCATATCCAACTAAATTATTAATATAATAATTTAGAAAATTAATCTCTCAAGAAGAATAAAAGAGATTTGTCTTAACTTTAGAAGTATATATTTAGAAATTCTTAATAAAGTTACCGGAGTATCTCGTGTCTTTAGGTCGAGTTTTCGTTCCGTGGCAAGACATCGTTTCCGTTCGTTTGCTAATACCAACTCGTACAATCTAAGGCAAGTGGAATTTCTCCTTGTAGCCTTAATAAATTCGTTTCGTTAAATTCTCGATGTTGGGAACCACTTGTTTGCTAATAATAAAACGAACCTAGGAATATCGATTGCTTGAAATAATGACCCCATTGTTATCGTTATTTCATTATTTAAATATCCGATACGACTATTATGCTAGTCTTGTTTGTGACCTTGATTGTTTACGATCTCTTTTCGAGATCGGTTTGGATGAAATAGTGAGGGGTGCGGGCCTAACCCGACACCTCTATATAACCAACTAAAGCCGTATTGCCACCATGCCTAAATTACGACTTGTCGATCATGATCCATGTCCGCTCCTACGCCTCGGAGGGACGTAGGCACCCTAGCTAAGTGCCGGAACTTTTGAACCTGTCAGTGGTTCGGGCCAGTACAAGCCCCCCCCCCCACGCTCTTAAAATACGTTAACCTAAGTGAAAGTTTTCATCACTATACAAGATAAGTGCCCAAGCACATTTAAAAGAAATCAAAACCGAACCGATCTCAAATGATCGATCCGGCTCTCGGTTCGCAAGGGCGCAAGAAGTTTTCAAAAACTTGTATGAATTGATAACGTTCCCAACATACTTCCTACTCTAAAAAGAAGTCTACAATCTCGTAGTTCTTCTCTCGATTAACGATTTAACTCATCACGAGTTATACTATTCTCCGTCCCGATAAGCCCCACATAATGTTCTATACTTCAAACACATCCCGATAATATTTCTCGAATATTATAAAATTACTGAAATACCCGTGAGAAGTTCCGTTCCCGCTTGCTTAGTCTCTTAGACTAATTCTTCTTTTCCGCATGTTTGTTTGGCATTTTCTCGCCCCTCGCGAATTATTTCAGGCCCTAGGAACCCGAGCAAGGCATAGGTGAAGCCAGAGTCGAAAGAAGGGCAAAACTCGAAGAAGACGTATTTTCCGTACTTTTGGTTTAATTTTATTAATGTTGCAAAAACAAGTTTACAATCTCTATTTCCGAACTTCATTTTGTTAAATTGTTGTAATAAAGGTTTGTACGAACAAAGTCTCTTTCGAGAGCACCCTTTTTATTATATAAATTATGTCAATTTCCGCATTCTATAAGTTCAATATCATTCTAAAAGCCTTGAGTGACTTTAGACGGTAAAATCCGAGGTCACAGGCGGTAATACCCAATGTTGTAAAATAGGGATGTTACAGCAAGCAGAAGTACTATAGGCAGAAGAGCAACACTCTTGACAAGGTTGAGAGGTTTTTAGAAAACTTACTTGTTTCTTCAGACGGTTGATCTCATCTTGTAGAAATTGATTTTTGACATCGAGATCAACTTCGTCTTTATTAGGCATGTACAGACGCTTTTGTGGCTGAGGTGGCTATTGGGCTCCATACATAGCAATAATAAGGTTCCCTTTCCTGCTTATGCAAATTATCCTTTCCGTCAATATACTGAGGATGAACTCTTTAGCTTTTTGAGGAGGTTTCTACACCATGAGTACGATTTTAATAGTCTGGATTGTCCAATTAAACCCCTGGATTTCACAAAGCATCCTATATTTTCTCTTAGGAATCACTTTGGGAGTAACTCTCTATATCCTCAGCCTATTTACTTCTTCTTCCACTAGACCACTCATCCTACTAACCACAACAAGGACCTTAGCCAAAAGACTAATGATTTCCAATCCAATATTCATATATGGAAGCAGCTTGGTAGTGCTAAAGAATTAGTTAATATTCCTGTCAAGTGTGGTGTTGCTAAGATTTTATTGGGAGTGTGAAATATTATCCGGAGGCTTCTACTTTGTATGGCACTAGAGCTAAAACCATAAGAACAAAGGTGGAGCTCAAACAATATTTTCCTCCTAGTGAAGTTTATGAAGGTTTTGTACAATTCCCTGCACACTAGGTACATTCTCAAATCTCAATGGTCCTAGTTATTTAATTATTTGCTTATTTAAATCTTTAATATATAATTTTTTTACATTATTTTATTGTTTGTGTTTGTAGCGTTCTTTATGGTCCGTTGTCAAATCTCAATGTTTGTGTTTGTAGCAATAACAAGGTTCCCTTTCCTGCTTATGCAAATTATCCTTTCCGTCAATATACTGAGGAGGAACTCTTTAGCTTTTTGAGGAGGTTTCTACACCATGAGTACGATTTTAATAGTCTGGATTGTCAAATTAAACCCCTGGATTTCACAAAGCATCCTATATATTCTCTTAGGAATCACTTTGGGAGTAACTCTCTATATCATCAGCCTATTTACTTCTTCTTCCACTGGACCACTCATCCTACTAACCATAACAAGGACCTTAGCCAAAAGACTAATGATTTCCAATCCAATATTCATATATGGAAGCAGCTTGGTAGTGCTAAAGAATTAGTTAATATTCCTGCCAAGCGTGGTGTTGCTAAGGTTTTATTGGGAGTGTGAAATATTATCCGGAGACTTCTACTTTGTATGGCACTAGAGCTAAAACCATAAGAACAAAGGTGGAGCTCAAACAATATTTTCCTCCTAGTGAAGTTAATGAAGGTTTTGTACAATTCCCTGCACACCAGGTACATTCTCAAATCTCAATGGTCCTAGTTATTTAATTATTTGCTTATTTAAATCTTTAATATATAATTTTTTAACATTATTTTATTGTTTGTGTTTGTAGCGTTCTTCATGGTCCGTTTTTCAAATCTCAATGTTTGTGTCTGTAGCAATAACAAGGTTCCTTTTCCTGATTATGCAAATTATCCTTTCCGTCAATATACTGAGGAGGAACTCTTTAGCTTTTTGAGGAAGTTTCTACACCATGAGTACGATTTTAATAGTCTGGATTGTCAAATTAAATCCCTGGATTTCACAAAGCATCCTATATTTTCTCTTAGGAATCACTTTGGGAGTAACTCTCTATATCATCAGCCTATTTACTTCTTCTTCCACTGGACTACTCATCCTACTAACCACAACAATGACCTTAGCCAAAAGACTAATGATTTCCAATTCAATATTCATATATGGAAACAACTTGGTAGTGCTAAAGAATTAGTTAATATTCCTGCCAAGCGTGGTGTTGCTGAGGTATTATTGGGAGTGTGAAATATTATCCGGAGACTTCTACTTTGTATGGCACTAGAGCTAAAACCATAAGAACAAAGGTCGAGCTCAAACAATATTTTCCTCCTAGTGAAGTTTATGAAGGTTTTGTACAATTCCCTGCACACCAGGTACATTCTCAAATCTCAATGGTCCTAGTTATTTAATTATTTGCTTATTTAAATCTTTAATATATATTTTTTTAACATTATTTTATTGTTTGTGTTTGTAGCGTTCTTCATGGTCCGTTGTCAAATCTCAATGTTTGTGTTTGTAGCAATAACAAGGTTCCTTTTCCTGCTTATGCAAATTTTCCTTTCCGTCAATATACTGAGGAGGAACTCTTTAGCTTTTTGAGGAGGTTTCTACACCATGTGTACGATTTTAATAGTCTGGATTGTCAAATTAAACCCCTGGATTTCACAAAGCATCCTATATTTTCTCTTAGGAATCACTTTGGGAGTAACTCTCTATATCATCAGCCTATTTTTTTTTCTTCTTCCACTGGACCACTCATCCTACTAACCACAACAAGGACCTTAGCCAAAAGACTAATGATTTCCAATCCAATATTCATATATGGAAGCAGTTTGGTAGTGCTAAAGAATTAGTTAATATTCCTGCCAAGCGTGGTGTTGCTAAGGTTTTATTGGGAGTGTGAAATATTATCTAGAGGCTTCTACTTTGTATGGCACTAGAGCTAAAACCATAAGAACAAAGGTGGAGCTCAAACAATATTTTCCTCCTAGTAAAGTTTATGAAGGTTTTGTACAATTCCCTGCACACTAGATACATTCTCAAATCTCAATGGTCCTAGTTATTTAATTATTTGCTTATTTAAATCTTTAATTTATAATTTTTTAACATTATTTTATTGTTTGTGTTTGTAGCGTTCTTCATGGTCCGTTGTCAAATCTCAATGTTTGTGTTTGTAGGAATAACAAGGTTCCTTTTCCTGCTTATGCAAATTATCCTTTCCGTCAATATACTGAGGAGGAACTCTTTAGCTTTTTGAGGAGGTTTCTACACCATGAGTACGATTTTAATAGTCTGGATTGTCAAATTAAACCCCTGGATTTCACAAAGCATCTTATATTTTCTCTTAGGAATCACTTTGGGAGTAACTCTCTATATCATCAGCCTATTTACTTCTTCTTGCACTGGACCACTCATCCTACTAACCACAACAATGACCTTAGCCAAAAGACTAATGATTTCCAATCCAATATTCATATATGGAAACAGCTTGGTAGTGCTAAAGAATTAGTTAATATTCCTGCTAAACGTGGTGTTGCTGAGGTATTATTGGGAGTGTGAAATATTATCCGGAGACTTCTACTTTGTATGGCACTAGAGCTAAAACCATAAGAACAAAGGTCGAGCTCAAACAATATTTTCCTCCTAGTGAAGTTTATGAAGGTTTTGTACAATTCCCTGCACACCAGGTACATTCTCAAATCTCAATGGTCCTAGTTATTTAATTATTTGCTTATTTAAATCTTTAATATATAATTTTTTAACATTATTTTATTGTTTGTGTTTGTAGCGTTCTTCATGGTCCGTTGTCAAATCTCAATGTTTGTGTTTGTAGCAATAACAAGGTTCCTTTTCCTGATTATGCAAATTATCCTTTCCGTCAATATACTGAGGAGGAACTCTTTAGCTTTTTGAGGAAGTTTCTACACCATGAGTACGATTTTAATAGTCTGGATTGTCAAATTAAATCCCTGGATTTCACAAAGCATCCTATATTTTCTCTTAGGAATCACTTTGGGAGTAACTCTCTATATCATCAGCCTATTTACTTCTTCTTCCACTGGACTACTCATCCTACTAACCACAACAATGACCTTAGCCAAAAGACTAATGATTTCCAATTCAATATTCATATATGGAAACAACTTGGTAGTGCTAAAGAATTAGTTAATATTCCTGCCAAGCGTGGTGTTGCTGAGGTATTATTGGGAGTGTGAAATATTATCCGGAGACTTCTACTTTGTATGGCACTAGAGCTAAAACCATAAGAACAAAGGTCGAGCTCAAACAATATTTTCCTCCTAGTGAAGTTTATGAAGGTTTTGTACAATTCCCTGCACACCAGGTACATTCTCAAATCTCAATGGTCCTAGTTATTTAATTATTTGCTTATTTAAATCTTTAATTTATAATTTTTTAACATTATTTTATTGTTTGTGTTTGTAGCGTTCTTTATGGTCCGTTGTCAAATCTCAATGTTTGTGTTTGTAGCAATAACAAGGTTCCCTTTCCTGCTTATGCAAATTATACTTTCCGTCCATATACCGAGGAGAAACTCTTTAGCTTTTTGAGGAGGTTTCTACACCATGAGTACGATTTTAATAGTCTGGATTGTCCAATTAAACCCCTGGATTTCACAAAGCATCCTATATTTTCTCTTGGGAATCACTTTGGGAGTAACTCTCTATATCATCAGCCTATTTACTTCTTCTTCCACTGGACCACTCATCCTACTAACCACAACAATGACCTTAGCCAAAAGACTAATGATTTCCAATCCAATATTCATATATGGAAACAGCTTGGTAGTGCTAAAGAATTAGTTAATATTCCTGCCAAGCGTGGTGTTGCTGAGGTATTATTGGGAGTGTGAAATATTATCCGGAGACTTCTACTTTGTATGGCACTAGAGCTAAAACCTATAAGAAAAAAGGTGGAGCTCGAACAATATTTTCCTCCTAGTGAAGTTTATGAAGGTTTTGTACAATTCCCTGCACACCAGGTACATTCTCAAATCTCAATGGTCCTAGTTATTTAATTATTTGCTTATTTAAATCTTTAATATATAATTTTTTAACATTATTTTTATTGTTTGTGTTTGTACCATTCTTCATGGTCCGTTGTCAAGATTTATAAAACGAGGCGTGGGAGAGGGATAGACCACCACTTGGGGGGAGATGGACATGTGTTGAGTCTTTGTTGGTTTGGCATCTTTGCAGTAGGAATTATGAATGTTTAGATTTCTGGCTTGTGCAGGGTTAATGACATTTTAACTTCCTTTTAAACAATGATCTTTTGAATTTGAATTGTGCACTGCCATGTTATTTTTAGGGATCTCTTTCACCTTGGAGTAAAATGTGACAAGATGAGTTTAATGCAAGATGCAGTGGATGCACCCGGAGGCGTGGGAGAGGGATAGACCACCACTTGGGGGAGATGGACACGTGTTGAGTCTTTGTTGGTTTGGCATCTTTGCAGTAGAAATTATGAATGTTTAGATTTCTGGCTTGTGCAAGGTTAATGACATTTGAACTTCCTTTTAAACAATGATCTTTTGAATTTGAATTATGCACTGTCATGTTATGTTTAGGTTTGTCTTTCACCTTGGAGTAAAATGTGACAAGATGAGTTTAATGCAGGATGAATTTCTTGTTTGGTGTTATTTTGAGAGTTCAAGTTGTGTGCTGTGAATCTATATTTGGATTGGATACAAGTGGAATGAGATGCAATTGCCCTGGAATGAGATGCAATTGTGTTGATATTCTGTTATTTTCATTGGATAAAATTCTTAGTGAGATGCAATTGTCTTCGTATTCTGTTATTTTCATCTTCATGGTGTTTTATCAATCTTTTCAGTGGAATTTGGTAAGTTTGTTCTGTATTCGGTTGAAGACCTGTCGTGTAGGTAGTTTAAAATCGAGAAATAGGTTTGTTATGTGAATTGGTTACTCTGAATTCCCATCGCCTGGTTGTGTCGTTTCACCTGGAGAGGATATGATGTTGGTTTTGTTTTGTCTTCGGAGTAGCACATGCTGAACAGCCTGAACTCATGTGTGTTACCCATTTGTTTTGTTTTTCAACAAGAAGATGCGATCCTCAATCCATGTTTTATTATGCATATATAAGCAGTTTCAGGTAAATGGCAAATAAATTTCATAATTTGCCGATTTGTAGTAAAAAGGAAGCCGTTGTCATTGTGGTTAGGTGTAAGCAAGCTTGAATTCGGGTAAAATTGGTTCTCTAATAGCATTTTCTAGTTAATCATCGGCAAGTTTTTAGTTATCCACCAAGTTTGTGTAGCAAGTCATTCACCAAAAAGGGTTGAGATCAAAAGCTATGACAATGAAACAACAACTTAAAGGTTAGGCGTTGCATGATGAGGAGAAAGACAATGGCGGATTGAAGGTCGTCTATGCCCAACCCCCTCTTAGTTTTGGTTCGATCTTTGCCCAAATCACTCAATCCCTTCCACCAAGTGTGCAATTCGCCCAAATTGTTCGAGTGTGCAGTTTGAATATTCAGCCCTGCTGCCTTCATCTTTTCCATTTGCTCGATCATTTGAGCGATCAAATCTTGCCCGTATTCCCCCGCTTGTGCGACTTAATTGAACGAGTTTTTTGTATTTAGTAAGGCACTTATTGTAATATACACGCGCTTTTTTAACAACAGAAGTACCACATGTGGTTAATTTTGAACCGAAACAAATCTGGAATAACCGCTACAGCCCTGACAAAGCAACTTCGTTGAAACATACCCTTGCAAATAAGGAAAGTTCAGGTGGATTATTGAGTAAAACAATATTTCCCTTGTTTTTTTTTTTGAAATAGGTAAGAATTCGGAATACCAAACAAAAAGGTAGTCCGAGAGGCCGTTACAAAACGGCAGCCGACTAAGAGGATCAACAAAATGGACACTCAAGACAAGCAGAAACGACTAAAGAAAGTACAAATCCTGGAAAGGAAGAGCAAAAGAGATCGAAATCGGGGTGAGTAAAGCACTAAAAAAAGCGCCGCTGGCAACAAGTCAACCCATCCTGGGGTGTGCGAAATGGACAGCTAACGTTTCCTCCACCAAGATGAAGGATCTTCAGAAGCCTCAAAGCACCAAGTGACTTGGCCAAGTAAAACTCGATCTGATACCTGCCGACCACCGCTCCAGCTCTTCGAAAATAAATACATGAATTAAGTACGAGCCATTCTGCAAGAGCAAAACAACCTTGCACCGCAAGTAAAAATACTTGCAGCACAAGTAAAACAAACTTGCAAGACAAATAAGTTATACTTGCAACGCAAGTAAAGCTAGCTTGCCCCGCAAAAAATCGGATGCCCCATGCATACCAGATTTGCTTCTCTTGCTGATAAAGCTTGAATTGTAACTTTACTCTAGTGGTCATTTTAATTTTCTTTGTTTAGAGTGTGTTTGGTAAAGGTTTCTATATTAGATTTAGAAGCTCACTGCTCTTTTGCTCCACATATTGAATGCCTCCAAACCTGTTTGTGATGTAATCTTGCTCTAATTTTTTTTTTCCATATATCCTAAGAGGTATTGAATCTCACTGTAGCTGTAATATATGATGCCTTCATCATGCACACCAGGTTTGCATCTCTTGCTGATAGTGCTGTAATTTTAAATTTACTCTTACTGATCATTTTAAGTTCTTCTATTTAGAGTGAGTTTGGTAAAGATTTTATAGTATTAGCTTTAGAAGCTCACTGCTCTTTTGCTCCACATATTCAATGGCTCCATTACCTAATGTATTTCTAAAGTGGGATCAGTAATTTTTGTTATATGAGTTCATATCCCTGCAGGTTTTTCCTAACATGAATCCAATAAGGGTGTGTTTGGATTATCTATATCAGATAATGTCATCTTGCATCAAATCACATTATAAATACTGTATAATGTGATTTAATGCAAGATAAAGCACGTTTGAGGCAAAATGGAAGTCATTTTCTTATAATGCATTGATAGGTGAAAGCGAAACGAATTTCTTAGGGCCCGTTTGCTTCTATACCTAGAATCGGGTTGGGATAAGGAATTGGGTTGAATTCGGAATGGCTCATACCTTAATTTTGGCATGGGTGATATGTTAAAATAGGAATCACTCATTCGCATACTAAACACTAGAATCGGTTTTAATGATTAGCAAACTGGCCCTTAAAGAGTCTACAGACTTGCTCAACAGTGAAAAACACATATTCTACCTCTAAAAGTTAATCTATGTGATAAATCACCCAATCTTTGGTGACTTCAAATCTTGATCCAAATCTGGCAATTGCTTTCTAGTTTCTTGGATCTTCTATGTGCATCTCATTCACCCATAAAAGTCATAATCGAGTAGACATTTCAAGAAAAAAAAAATTGAATAATTGAATATTATGGACCGTGAAATTTCTGATAGTAGTTTCTAAAAGAGTCTACCGACTTGAACAAAAGTGCTAAGTTGCTTTATGTGATGGGGCCGTCCAATCTTATTTTGGACTCTATTAGATTGATTAGGTGACATAATCTTTATCCACATTTGGTAAATCACCCTTATACACCTTTTAGGGTAAACATTTTCTCAAAAACTATATAATTGAATATTGAGGACCATGTAACTTATGGTAGTTTGTGGAACTTTTCTGACCCTCAATTATTATTCTTTATGATAAAAAAAGAGTAGTAAATAGCTAATAAAAATGATTATCTTAATCACTTTGTAACCCCACTTTGTCTTCTGTTCAAGGAACAAGGATGTTCATCTCTCTAGACACACCCATTTTGGCATTTCCCTAATTTGAATTCAGAGCTATTTTGTATTGTGTTGGCCTGCATATCCTACCTAAATTCTGAAGCCTTGTTTTACCCTTGAAAGATATGATAAACATCTCAAAATCATGGGAATTTGAGACTCTACACTTGAAAGATATGATAAACATCTCATAATCATGGGAATTTGATAGTCTCAAAGAACCAAGAAGTATCTCCGATCCAAAATAATTAACGTTTTAATTTTAACACATTTTAATAAAATTCCCCGATTTTTAATTTTTTGTTCAAATTTTATTACTTTTTAAATATCTACAACTTTTTATTTGATGAAGGAAGAATATTCGTTAAAATAAAATAAATTTTACTAACATCATCATCATTGACCCAGATTAGCTCCGCTACAGCGGAATCTGGAGGGTCAAGATGGGGGTACCCCTACCCAAGGGAAGGGGGTACGCCCGAAAAGACCCAATAAAACTGAAATTCAACTATATGACAATAATAACTGAATTTAGTTAGAATGCACCAAATTGATTGAGAAACTTGACTATGAACGACTTAATATACTCTAAAACCTGAAAGTCTTAAACACACATTTATACACGCAGTCAGCATGTTCTTCCTAAATCCTACCCAGAGAAAACAAAAAACATAAAAGCAAAAACTTGCCAAGCATTATCCTGCTTGTGTAGAAAACTCTGTACTTACTTACTACTTACCATCTGCAATCTCCAACTATCACTTACTTCTCTACACCCTGCAACAAACAACAATTCAAATTTTCAGATAATGCTAGAAAAGAAGAAGAAGAAGAGATTAATATGATCATCATCACTCACCTAGTAAGATCAAGCCAATGATCCAGGACAACCAACCTCAGCGACGCCCCATTCAAAAGGCGGCGATCTCTCAATCAAGTCCTCCAACTCATGATCAAGCTCAAACTCAAACTCACTATCACATATCACATCATCTTCCATGAGCTTCTCCCACAATATATAGCTATTCGGCATTAGATCCGAATTGCTCGTCTCCGAGGTCAAATTCGAGTTCTGCTCCTCCTCCAAGTTAGTAGTAGAGCCCAAAAGAGAGTTCATCTCAGATTGCATTTCAGCAAACTCTCTCTTATCATTCTCATCACTCGTCATCGTCGTCGTCAACCTCCGCCTTTTCCTCTTCAGCTTGTAATTGCCAACCAGTTGTTTTACAATTGAGAATTGCCTCAATGATTTTGCAATCAGCATCATCATTTTCTTTTGCTTCCACTCGGTACGGGCTATTCGCTCTTCCAAGGATAAAATGTGCTTGTCAGCGCTCTCTTGTTGCTGTTTGAGGGTGAGAATCTCGAGTCTAAGCCTGTCTTGGTCTTTCTTCAGGCTTTCGATTTCGGTTTCTCGGTTGAGTAGTTTCTTGCTAGTGTTGTTGTTGTTGTTGTGATTGTTGCAAATGCCATGGTTTCTCCTCCTGATTGTCTTGAGCAAGTGCTTTTTGCCTCTCAGAAATCCGGCATTCGCAAACTCCCATCGGTCAAGATGGACTTTCCTGAATCCCTTCAATTACACAATCAAGATGATAATTAATTGTCATAGATCATTTGCAAAATATACTCCTATCTCTTGCATATTCAAGAGCAAATATGAACTACTAACTGGACACTAATCATAAATTCTGCAGAGTTAGAACTATGAATAAATTATTCAAGACAATTCATGATACAAGAACCCAGATCATAAAACACACCCAACAAAGCCACAAAGTTGCATAACAAAACAGATGAAAAAAAAAATCCCACTAAACCCTAGAATTTAGGGAATAAGCATCTACTAATAAACAACTAATATTTGACAAAATTCAATCACCACCCAGAAGAACACTGATCATGAATCCTATTATGAACGTTCAATCAAGGCAAGCCATGACAAACAAAGCATGAAACCCAGATCACAAAACCCAGTACTAGCTTAATAGCAATTAACAACTAATTTTTACCAAATTGAAAGGGCTGATTTAAGAGAGCACTTACATAGGTGTTAAGCTGACGAATGAAGCTTGAGAAATTGGAGTGTTTAAAGTACTTTGGAAGCATTTTCATGGAGAACTCGTGAGGCTCCCAAACCACAAAGCTATTCTGAGCTTCGCTCCACGACACAATCGGGTCGGTTTCCGGATCCTCCACCATCTCAAACGTCTTCGTCAAAAATGGCGGTGGCCCGTTCTCGTGCAGCCCGTCGATCGGCCTGGGTAGCTCCGACGCCGCTTCCGCCGCCGACCCAGATCCCGGAATCCGATTCCACGCCGACCCACCTCCGCGATTTCCGCCGAACGCCGCCGCCGCCGCCTGATCGGTGAGCTCCATGAGTTCTTGCTCCTCTTCTTTGACCACCGGAATCTCAACTGCTCCGATTCCGATTGAATGCTCCGATTTTGCTACCATTTTTTTTGGCTGGTGAATTTGAGAGGTGATTGAAAGTGATGGGCGATTTATGGAGGAGGAGAAATCGGGAGTTTGGGTTATATAAAGAGAGAGGGGAATCGGTGGAAGAGATATGGGAGTGAGGAGGTGGAAAGTGTGAGGAGAAATGGTGTTGCCATTTGTATCCAAATGGTGGCTTTGGATTACTTGGGTGTCCCCACCTAATTCGTCCGTTTCTAAGCACTTTTTCCTTTTCTTTATTCTTTATTAAGCTATTTTTATTATCAATTTTATACATTGTTCTATTTTTATAGTAATCAGTTTTATGATCAATTTGATTAAGCTATTTTTATACATTATTCTTCGTTAAGCTATTTTTTATATTCAATTTTATCCGCCGCATAGGAATTGGCAATGCTCTAAAAAAAAAATGCTAGCGGACAGGCCGCCTATTGCCTAAACGGTCAAAATAATTGTTTGGACGGTCCTAGTTAAATTATTTATGCGGGCTGCGACCTTTTAGCGTCCAGGTGAGACATAGATACTTGATAGTGCCCATATAGGATAATTAGAAGAGTGGGTACGGGAAGGTTCTAACCCGTCTAGCCAATCGGTACATAGTTTGATTTAGTTCGGTTATCCTTTGGACTTATGCGATATTTTATTTTGATTTTTTTTTTCTTTAGAAAAATGTCAAAATAATATCGTTTTAATCTTTTTATTTAAAAAATAAATAAAAACAATACCATTTAGGTTTAATGTTTAAAGAGAATGACCAACACAACGAGTTTAGTTCAAACGAAACAAACTCTTATCTTGAAATGAATGCACTAATTCGTATTGCACTTTTTCAGCTTTTCACTTTTTGTATTTTGTAATGCATTTATCGTACTTTTTGTAGTGCATTTTTCGTATTTAGCAATGCACTTTCGTATAAAAATGCATTCGCTTTACATTTAAGGATAATAATTAATTTATTTTATTTGAACCAAATTCAAGGTACCTCATTTTTTTTAATTACTCAAAACTATGTTAGTTTGAACCTATAGTTTCCAAGTGAGACTTTTTTGAAATACTCACTAACCACAATAAGAACACTTTGTTGAGATATTTTTCAATATTTAAATATTACAAAAATCTATATTTCAAAGATCTATCCACTAGACAACTTGTTATTTTTACTTGCTTATTGTAATTCCTTAAGTTCGTCTCTGATCAAGTATATTGAGCATGATCTAAATCAAACTTATAAATGGGTGATCCCTCCATCCTTGTAAGCTAGCTAGAGTTCATTTAATCAACCTAGCTTGTCACTAAAGTAAGAGGAATATATGTTTCTACCATGTACATTGATTCCATTTAGGCTATTTAGCACATCTCGTTATGATATCAATCTACACATATTCTTCAAATTGCTTTGTATTCCTCCTAATTTATTTATTTTTGTCGTTTTTATATTGAAATCGAAATTATTTATAAATTGCCCTTGGCCCACATGTGACATACCCTTTTTCTAGAAGAAATTCATCCAGACTAGAAAAGGACTCGGTGAGAAGTCTAGTACGTGTCACTTTTTTCATACATAAAATTTCAAAGTTATAAACTTTTTTCATACATTTCTTGGGTGCGTATTATCCTATTTTATTTGTACTTTTTATTTGTTTAGGGACCTAAGTATAGAGAGTTCGTGTGGTACGAGATAAAAAGTTGCCATGGGTCAATACTTTCACTTAGCAATACCATAATTATATCAAGTTCAAGTAAAAGACCACTCCTTATGATAAGACTCTGTAAATCAATTTGTATTCATGTTTTAAAATTGTATATGTATAAGTTTAAATGACTGTATTCCTTTTTTAAAAGTTGTATATTTATTTTTTTGAGCTATAAATTTTTATAAATATGTGACTAAAAAATGTATATACAACTTTATAAGTATGATAAAGAGAGGAAAGATAAGAAAAATTGCGTAAATATAACAATATAAAAATATAAATATGTGACTTTTAAATATGAATGTGCAACTCCATAAACATGAATATAAATTATATAATGCAATATGAAAATATGCAATAGTGTGAATATGAGATTATGATCGAAAACATGAATATGGTCATCAAAAGCATGAATACAATTACCCAAAAAAAACACAAATACAATTATAAAAAGCATGATTATAGTCATTAAATAACATGAATATAGTCACTAAAAAGCATAAATTTACAACTCAAAAGCATGAATGTCGTCTTTCCAAAGCGTGCATACGCAACTCAAACTCATGAATACAAATTGGTTTACACGGTCTTACTATAAGAGTGATCTTACTTGATCTTACATCTACCATAATTTATTAATTTATGTAATTTTACTTATATACATTTCTTTTGAAAAAAGAATCATTTGGTGTACCGAGGTATAAGAAATTCTAATTAGTATATCTCCAATATCATAACAGAGGTGAGTTCAGGTAAAACCATTGTTAGAGTGAGACCGTGTGCCCATTTTATATTCATGATTAGTTGCATATTCATTGTACTATATGATTGTATTTATATTTTTGGGTTGCATATTCACTCATTCCCTATTACATTGTATTCATGTTTATAAATCGCATATTCATATTTTTATAATATTGTATTTTTGAAGGTTTCTTAATATTCCATCTCTTTATCATGTTATAGAGTTACATAATCATATTTTTAAGTTGTATATTCATAAAAATGAGTAACAGAATGAATATGTAACTCAAAAATATGAATATAGTCATACAAAATCATGCATATGCAATTCGAAATCATGAATATAAACTGCGGGCACGGTCCACAATAAGTGTGGTTTTACTTGAACTTAAATCTATCGTAACATGTCTAATGCCTCATGAATTCCACTAAAACACAACTAATCGTACTAAGATGTCACAAATCTTACTAAAATCCCATAAATCTTACTTCGATCTTTGTCTTGTTCTTTCTGTGTGTTGGTTACTGACCTTTTGTGTCTGGCTGATTCTGGCCCGGACTAATTTCATTTTGGGCCCATTTTCATGATTTGAGATTTTTCAAGAAATGGGCCTAGCAAATAGTGGGCCTAACATGTTTGCTTCCTTTTACATTTGTTCAATTAGGCCAGAATAGTAGGTTGATTCATCATGTACTGTAATATTCGGGTTCGTTTTTTTCTTTTAGGTCGGAAAAACGAGTTTCATAGTTAACGCAAGCAATCGAGTTCTGATTTCACAAGTAACCTCGGATTATTAATTATTGATCCAATGAATTATCCGTTAAACAAGTTAAAATAATAATAATAATAATAATAATAATAATAAAAATAAAAATAAAAATAAAATGTATATATGTATTTCTCTATCCAAGATCTATCTTATCTTCTTGTAAATTAGTCCGATCAATCTATCAACCCCACCAAACTTTATCTTATCTAACTAATTGGTTAGGCACTTAATCTATCTTTCCCCAAACCTCCTTAGTTTATTTGTTCCGACTCATAAACCGAGAGATCAGCGTTTTTTTTTCTCGCCACCAATCAATCTTCAAACTCCACACCATCGTTGGAGCTCACAGAGGGATCGTTCTCGGAATTGCGCTCATCGTTCACACGCTCCCTTGTTCCGGTAAATTCCTGCCTTCCTCTAGTTGTGTCCGATTGTCGGTGATTATTTCTCCGGCACCGTTCACTCACCTTCTTTCCCCTTCGGTAGCGTAGAGCCGGGCAAGCGCCTTCGCGCCGAAATCGACGACGATCTTTGCCTTCCTGCGTCGGTCACTTTCGCCACCTTCGCAATCGAGTCGAGTGTCGTCGTGATCGAGTGGCGTCGTGGTCAAGCGTCGGCTTGCAATTTCACGTTGTGCCAGCCACCGGTAAGAGTCGATCGTCTTCTTTATGAGTCGTTCTGTTTTTCCTTCCTTGACGTGGTTCGGTTGTGGGAGTCGGGGATTAGGCGTCGTTGAGGGGCGGTGGCCGAGTCGGGTGTGTTTGCGTAGGGGTTAGCAGGGGCGGGGATTTTTGTTTGGTTACAAGAACGCCGACGAAGGAAAGCGGGGCGAGTCCTGTTGTTCGATCGGGGAAGAAAGGGACGGACCCCACCTTTGAAAGCCAACACCTTTCGATATCTTTGGAATGGCGGTGTTTTCCGAGGGGAATAGAGGGTGGAATTGGGTTGGGCCGAGAAATTAGGGAGTGGACTAAGTGAGGTTATCATTGGATCAGATTTTAATTATGTAGGCTGGTACTATATAGCAGTATTGTAAGTGGCATTAATTTAGTGTGCGAAAGCATATAATTTTTTTATTATTATTTTTATCAAGTACTTATCTATAGGTTATATATATATATATGTACGAGTATAGTTACTGGAGTGATAGTTAGTAGAGTGTGGAGTTGTTATAATTTAACTATTGTAGTTTAGATCGCGTTCTAGGTCGGGTTCGTAAGTTAACGGTTGTTTGTTTGGTATATTGTTAGAGGAAGTATGGGATGAACCTAATTCTTTTTGTCATGTTTATAATTCTTTTAGGAAATCGTTTTTGCCACGCTCTTAATTCCTTTTCCTTCAAAGGATCCCTAGTTTCGAGGTAAGTCGTTTTTCGACTTGCTCGGTTCTTCTCTATCCTGTTAGATTGCGTATCGTTATTGTAGGTCGAGTTTTGGGAATTAGTCCCGAATACCTTTTTAAATTGTTTTGAACTTCTTGTTTGTTGTGTGCGTTAATGATTTTAAATGTGATTTAGCGGAAAATATTTTGGAACGTTTTCTCTGTGTTGGTACCGTTTCCGACACGGCCCATTGTAGCTGGTGTTGAGGAAGAGTTGGCTACTTTGACCCGTGTGGCTGGGAAAAACCGTGCCCCTTCAAAACGAAAATTATTATCTGTGTGTTTTTGGCAAGCGCTCCAGTGGAGGCTTAGCCAGGGGTTAGAAGGGAGATTGTGAAGTGGAGTGGGAGGGCCTGCCTCTGCACTCGGCGCGGTGATGTGCGCCTTGGAAGTCGGATTGTGAGATGGAGGAACTGCATTGTTATGAGGTTGTGATTGTAAATGTGTATGTGGCTATGTGTGACTGATTATAACTAATTTAGGTATTGGCCTTTAGAGATATGATTGCGATTGTGGATTTGTATGCTGACTTTGGAAATGCTTTCAAAACGTTCTGCAATTTCCGTATTCTCTCTAGCTTGGTAGATTAGACGCTGACCCTTCGAGGAATATTTTTCAGTTCCAGGTATGAATCAGGGAGCCGTGCAGGAACCGAGGCCAGATGGCGGGCCGGAACGGTAAAGAGCGCGTGTCATAGTGGGATGGGTTTTACACTAGTTTATTTATAATAGCTAGGATGTTGATTTTATTGCTAAGATGAAGTTGGTATTATGTTTCAATTATTATTACTTTGTTTGATTAGTTCAGTATTAGTAAGCGTTATGTCGGATTTGAATATTTAGATTTTCGGGAAGTCATGCATAATTACGTTTTCTAAGTTTTACTAAATAAAAGGTTGGATGATTTATTAAGTTTTCTCGTCGTGCCCGCGTTGTAAGGTCCTACAGTGTAGTTGTCAATCTAAATAATAGTACCTTATAAGGTCTATTCCCTAGTAGCGCCTCGTCGAAAGACAGGGTGTTACATGTACCTTGTTATTTTACCTTCGAATTCGACCAAGTTTATAACCTAAAGTTATTTATACACTCGTGTTTTATTTGAAAATCTAAATAAAAAATAGTGTGACGGACAATAAAGAATAAAAACACCATAAATTAACACATTAGCTATACAAATAATAGGATCAAATATGACAAAAGACTCTTTTTTTGTGTATATTTATAGATAGATAATTTCTCAATCGGGCCGGTTCAATCGAGTTCGGATTTAGTTATTTTAGGTTCAGGTCAACAAAGTAACATGTTAAATCAGGTCCTGTCATGACAGATTATCATGCGGATTCAGGTCAATCTAGCAGGTCAAAAGTAATAGTTCGGTTCAATAATATTATTTAATAATAGTTCGGTTCAATAATATTATTTAATAAGTTCAGTTCAATCCAATATTTTTCGGATTTCAACCCAATCAGGTTTAAGTCGGATTTCAACCCTAAAAATTTCGGACGATTCGAGTCGGATCTTTCTATGATCCAAAGTGCTCTTTCTTGATTCAACTTAAAATTATTCTCGCATGCATTGTTCGAAGAATCTTATCACTATTTTATAACTCTTAATCTGTGTCCGAAAAGTGCTAGAATGATAAAATATTTAGAGAAAGTAAGTTGCAAATTAAATTCCGTTAACATATATGAAGAAAACATATGAAAATTGAACTCATAGCCCTTCGGGAGGCGATTAGGCAAATTAAAAACAGAATGATAGGAAAAGTGGAGATTGAAGGGGATAATCTCCAAGTCATTAATGCGGTGAAAGGGAAAACTCATAGCCCTTGGGAAATTAAACTCATCATCACTCACATCCTTGTTTCTATTTATGGAAACCAAGATATAGTGATTAGGGAATGTAAAGTTGTGGTCGACAAAATAGCTAATTTGGGTCACAGTTTCTCCGTTGAGTTCATTAAGACTCATCCAGAACTTCTACTTCTCATCCAAAAGGATGCTCTAGGACGTCCTCCTTGAAAGAGAGTATTCTAATCCTTACCTAATAAAAAAAATGTGTATATGAAAATTAAACCAAAGAAAGGTACATGAAATCATTGAAGATGTATAAATTCAAAGCATTAACGAAGGCTGTACCATCATGCATGCATATATGTATCAATGTATGTACTCCGTACTAATTATTGATTTATAGGCACTACAGTTGAGATTTGAGGTCAACGCATGGTTTGACCCGACTGTTTAAACTCAACCAATTGTCAAATATTCTTTTTTTTGGTAGAATCACATTTATGATTGTTGTAACAAGATATCGAACGAGAATAATAAATAGAATCAACACAAAAGTTTACTTAGTTCGGTAACAGTGTGTTACCTACGTTCACGAGAAGAGAAACAAAATATTATTGTGAAGGCAAATTGCATAATATAGATTATTAGGTATTTCGAGAGCTTATATAGAGACTCAAGAAACCTATTACAACCTATATAGGCCGTCGGTCCAAACAAATCCGAGAGGCCCAATAACAAATAATATTGTATACAGTTTGGGCGGGTGGGCTCTGCCCCCAACCCACGACAAGGGGTGACACGCTGCCCTTCAGATCGACTCCCCAATGTGAGGCTCCACCCCCGAAACCCTGGTGTTGTCGGGTACTCCGCCCACGAACCCCTGACGGGTTCCAATTAACAATATATTCAATACATATTAACAATGATATCTTGTGAATTGTGACAATTTTTCATAATTCATGTTTGGAGTTTTTTATGTTTGAGCGTTCTTACTGACTTGTTTGATTATCGATTTATTTTAATCTTTCGATTTATTAGATCTGTCTACTTGCAATTCTTAAATTGATAACATTAACATGTCAATTTGGTGCTTAAAAAGTCTAATGTTCACCTCAGGCTAATCATGTTTATAGATTCTTAATGCATCTTGATTTCACAATGCATTTTTGACATACCTTATGAAAACCAAGAAGTCAAGCACGTAAATACGTAATGATTAATTAAGAAGTTTCTATGCATTTAAAATATTAAAAATTTTCTAGATCAAGGTAGGGACAAACCAAAAATATGGTCATTTATGTGGAAACAAACTTATTTATATAATTATCTTTCAAAAAAAAAACTTACTTATATGATTAAGAATGTTCACACTTGCAATTCAAACTCTTACATGCATGTGGTTGAAAAAGAAAACACATATAAGGGACCAAAGCAACCCAAGCTGTGAGCCCGAGTACTTTAAGGGCATGGTGAGAAGTCCCTAAGACTTTTTCCCATGGAATAAATTAAAAATCATTTTGGCCCATATAAAAGTAATTGAAAAATAATCCAGAGTTTAATTACATGTAAATATAATTCACCAATTAACCCTCAACCTTTGTTGGTGAATTTTTTTTTAAAACGAGGGATCCATCTTTAGTGGTATATTCAAGTTTATAAATTAGTCGATAAAGCGCACGAATCAGACAAACCAGCTTGCGCTGACCGACTCAACCCAATAAAAAGAAGGAATGGTGACATGACATTTTTAGCTAAGTGAAAGAACGAAGGTGAGGATCGAACTTGAGACCTTCCAATATTTACCTTACATTATATTATTAAACCATCCTATATGGGGCAATGGTGAGAAATATTCTCTAGTGTTATTTCTTAGAAAACTTGATATCAACCTACAATAGATACTTTAGCCTTTAACTTATAATCTTAGGGATTTTGTGCTTTTAAGTTAAAGATCCTCAAATTAGAAAATTTTGAGTAAATTTTAACCATTTAGCATCTTAAATACTCAATATTTATTATTTTTATAATACTTATATTCTTAGGACATAGATTAAAAAGATTGTTTAAGTCAATACTATAATCGCTTACCTCGAAAAAGTTAATTGCTATGTTTACCAACTTGATTTTAAGTCACCTATTATATTACAAGGCTTGATCAGTGAGAATATATAGATGCCTCTGTGAGAAGTGAGAATAAATATGGGTCGTCCAAATTAAAAAAATGGAGGACGCGGTCAAAATCATTAAAAGGGAAACAATGGCGCAAGAATTTATTATCGCATTACACTTTTTTCTTTCTTTCAAAAATCCATTTTAGGAGACATGCACATAATGTGCACGAGTTTAGGCTTGGATATGCATGAGTATCAACCTAAATGAGAAAATGTGTATTTGTTTTTATCATGTACATTGTGCATGATTTTCGAACTTTTGAAAAATATATTCACTTTACGTATGTGCATAAATTACAATGTTTGTAAAGTTTTGCTTACATGCATGTGCATATAGATTTGTTATTTAAGATCAATTTGAATATCGTTTTACATATCAACAAAGCTCAAGAATGTAAGTTCGATTCGTAACAGAAGCTCAATGAATCAAAAATGAAAGAACACACAAAGGTTGGTTGACGAGGTTCAACCTAAGCTTAGTCCCCAGAGCCTCAAATGGGGAGACTCGTCCCAAAATCCACTAGATTTAAGAAAAGTTTTAAAGTAGATTACAAGGAAATATGAAACGACAAATTAAAGTGTGAGCGGGTAAAATTAATCGACATAATTATTTTCGCTATCTTTCGCCATAAAGATATTTTTATTTATTATGTTTTTTTTCTATCTTTAAGTATTTTAATATACAATTAAGATGGATCAGTTAAAGAAGGAGGTGTTGCTGCGGCTGGAGGTGTGATTAGAGACCACTATGGGCAATGGATTGCGGGTTTCGTTCACAACGTTGGCTCGTGTTCAGTCCCCGTGGCGGAATTATGGGGAGTGCTTGACGGATTGAAGATTGCGTGGGAGAAAGGCTTTCGTAAAGTTATTTTGGAGTCTGACTCACAGATTGTGGTAGGTCTGCTTAGTTCTCGGGTGAGTAAAAGTCACCCGTTATATAGCCTGGTTATCCAATGCCAAGGCTTTATTAGTAGGGATTGGTCTATCCAGTTCTGTCATGTGTATCGAGAGGCTAATTCGGTTGCGGATTACCTCGCGTCTTATGCTTTTACGTATCCTTTAGGTCTTAATGTATTGCTTGCCCCGCCTGAGGGGATTAATTTATTTCTTTTTGATGATGCAAGGGGTCGGGCTATCCCCCGCTTGAGTACTACTTAGCCCTTTTTTCTATTATCAATAAAACGCCCCCTTGAGGGGCCGGAGAGTACCGCCTCTCCTTCGACCAAAAAAAAATATACAATTAAATATGGTGATTATTCATTATGATGGAGAATTCTATCTTAGTCGAAACAAAAATTTAAGCACCATCGGCCGACCTTAGGGGGTAGAATTTCGCCCCTTGCCCTCTCTCATCCATTACAAATACATGTATTCGCCATGTATGATGAGCACCTCATATCCACTGAGCTCGCACGCAAGTCTTGTCCTTTACCTCGACATTCAATTGATAATTGCTTTTCTGACTTAGGCATCGGAGGTGGCTTAGGTGTCTCTGCCCCCTTTGTCCATTGCTTTGTAGGTTCTAGGTTAAGGAAGCAGTTGAAACAGAAGGTGAAGAAGGCAATAATCAACCAGTGCATTAAAGGTGAATTTTTGTGCACTAGCACAAAGCAAGAAGAAAGAACAATAACACAATGAAACCACAAGATAACAGAAAGTAAAAGGTTGAAGAAAATTGATAGGATTTCGGCCCCTATCACCGAATCTCGAAGTTTCGAGGAGTAGCTTCCGAGAAACAAACCATCACAGATCTCAGTGATCTTTAATCGGCGTTGATTGCTCCACCGTCCAATCACTAGATTCTCTCCCTCTCCCTCCTTTAGGGTTTCTCTCTCTTCGGAGACGCTTCAGATTTCTCAAATGAGCTCAAAAAAGAAAAAGCAAGCTTATATAGATAGGTATGGAAGACATTTCATCAAAATTCTGTGTTTTTCGTAAGTCAGATTCAACATAGCAGACTTGCGTCGAGCGAGAATAGGCTTCAATCTTTCTTTTAGCTTTAGGCCTATTTACCCAAATCTAACCCATTATACCGATTAGCTTAAACCGGACAATTATCTTTGAACTGGTTATAAAAAACCAAGGAAGTCATAAACCAAGTTTGGCTTAGAGTTTAGGTTAAACTAAGATTAATAAGGCACATTTTCTATCTTGTATTTAATCTACTAGGTTCCATAATTTCCATTGTTACACTAGTACTTATGTCACTAGACTTAAAACACGTTTTAACAAAACATAACAAAATTGGCTGAAATGTGCACGAATTTTTGCCTAAATGCACGCAAATGGCCATGCTCTGAAAAAATTAATGCACATGTAGTACAAAACATGCACATATTTCCAAAGGAATTGCAAATGAATATGGAAAAATCGATGCACATTTCAGTACAACACACATTTAAGCATGAATTCATGCACATCCAAGGCAAAGCTCATGCATATTCTGTGTGTATTCCCAATGTCTGTTTCCCCTCACAAAAAGCGTATAATTCAACAAAAATATTTCTTTCTTATTTTTCCTGTTTAATAAAAGTTTAATATGTGACATTGATTTAGTTTTCAATAGGTCGAGATTCATTCTTATTTCACATATGAGCATCCATTCACACGAGATCACTTTCCATATTATAATTCTATTTATTTCTTTATATTTTTTTATGCTTTTTCTTACTTCAAATATCTTTTCTCCATTGTGCTTTAAAAATGGTTCACCAATCTTGAAAAAGTCATGAAGAATTCTTCCAATCCAACAACATCTAACTTGAGCAAGAACATAAACAAGATTGTACCATCTTCACACCCATGTTAAGATTGCATGAGACAAGGCCTCCTTTCACATTGAATGACAAAGAAAGGCAATCTATATGAGAATAAACAAGGATTAATAAACAGTACATATCACCCAATAGGAAGTGGCCACGTAGTGTGATAATGAGCTAGCAAAGGGCCCAATTTGCAATGATTTAATTAATGGTTTTTTTTTTAAAAATAGTTGGTGGTTAGTTTATAATCAGCCTTAGATTGACTGGTTTCTGAGAAAGACACCAATGTAAAGACTTTTGACCATTTGACCCAAAGAACACCACTAGTCTTGAGGGATCTTATTTATACTTTTCTAAATACTGCCACTACTTTCACATCCATGTCATTTTGCCCCTACCACAAGGGCCCCAAAATTTCAATTTTTTATAAGAAAAATATATTTTCTCCTAAGTTCTTTTTTTGACGAAATCTTCTAAGTTCTAAGTTCCTAACCACTACCAAACTCACTAGTCATGATCAATTTCCAACTCATTTCCTTTCCTAACTTTGATAAATATTTAATTACTTGTAGACAAATCTAAGTAGATCATGAGATCTAAAAATTTCGGTATATATATGTTCTTGTTGTTTCATTATTTACAATTGTATTTTATTTTTGCAAGGACCCACCTCTTAATGGTTATAATTACACGTGACCCGACTCGAGAAACCGACCAGATCCGTCCGATTTTTTTATTGAAACCCAACCCGAAAATTAATGGGTCTATAATAATCCGAACCCGGTTGACCTAGAATAAATTAGGTTGGATCATCAACCCATTGGGTGTCAAGACCCAACCAGATAAAGTATTATTTTAAATAAAGTTATAGATATGTATATAAATTTTTAAATTAAATACTATAATTATATTTAAAATCTATTTTTATTTTACATTTTATAAATAAAAACATATCGGATATATATATATAGCAGGGAATCGGGACAAATAGTACATTTCCCATCTCCGCCTTACTTTATATCGGGGAATATAATATTGATCTCGTCCCCGTCCCATTAGAAACTGGTCCCACATATCCCCATAGATTTTTTATGCATCCCTACTACACCAACCAAAATACTTGGATTCAAAAAAAAATTCTTAATTTTTTTCTTTTCACTTCCTTAATTTTCTTTGAAATAACGATAACTTTCAAACATGAAGTACATATTTGTTTATTCCTTCCTCCTTAATGAAGTAGACTTTTTTAATCTCAAAATCTTCTCTCCGTATACCTTTCAAATATGCGCAGCTCCATTTTATCTCTATCTTACTTTCCCTTCCCTCCCCCCCACACATTAATATATATATGTAGCTCTTCGTCAGCCCTTTGTTTCTTCATCACCATCATCTTCATTGTTTCTTCATCACCATCATCTTCATCTTCTTCTTCTTCAAACACACAAACAAACAAACAAAAAGAAGAATTGAACTACTATAGTGAAGAGTAATGATCATACACCGCCATGGATTCTGCTGCAACTAGTTTCAAAACAAGCTTCATCAATGGACACCCTCTTCCAACTCGACGACTCCGATCGGCCCAACTTCATCTCCAACCTCTTCCACACCCTTGGATTCTCTTACATTTCTCTTTGGCTCCATACCCCTCCTCAAAAGTACAAAAAAAAAACATCTCTTAATACTTTCAACACAAATCTCATATCATAAAGTATTAGCTCAGTAATCCACTGAGTTATATACTAGTGCAATTTAATCCCAATTTTTAGATATGAGATCAACATTCTAACAATGTTTTTGATTAACGGGTTAATCTTTTCTTCTTCTTTTTATTTCAGTTCCTTGCATTGTAGATTTGGATACTACTATGGAAACTACTTGGAGGAGCAACAACAACCTAGCTCTTCCCATGGAAGCCTTGCACTTCGACTATTCGACGAGTATCGAATGCAAACCATGTACCTTAATGATCAGACCAGGTATATATGTTCATACATCTCCACACTGCTCTAAAAATCCCTGGCCTTTGACTTCCAACCCGTCTATGAGAGCGTCTAGCCCGTCTAGGCGTCTGTTTAGACTGCCTAAACGCTAGACGATCCCTCTCCGCCTAGTTTTTTTTTTACAACATTGCATCTCCATAGAATCATATATATGATTGATTAACCATATACCCTTAATCATATATTAATTGAATTAATAGTCCTATAAGATTTGACATATTCCAATCTTTTCATGCATGTAGTTTGGTGCCTGGTCTTGCATTCAAGAGAAGAGATCCTTGCATACCACTAAGAGAGTTTGAACTTCAACAACACGCTTCTTTAGATATTCAACGCCAATTCTACATGGTAATTAAAAAAAATGTTCACCTTTCTCAATCTTTTAGTTTATTGTAGTAAAACTTGCTCAGCAATTCATGGATACTAATTTATGCCAATCTTGTTAATGACATTGCAGGAAGCTAGGATTAAGGTAATAGTTAGTTAACCCATATCAAATGATGAACTTAATTACTTTCATAATATATATCATATTCATATACTTGATCAATGATTTTATCTTGATTTTTGCTATGTATATAGACTGCAGTGTTCATGGGATGTAGGAGCGGCGAAATCGAGCTGGGCTTCTCCATTGTTCCACAAGTAGGTTTATATGTATACATATGTAATATGTTATGATCATAGAATTCTTAGTTCAATTTGTGATATGAATATGTAAGTGCATGATAACATGCAATGCACTAATATTAATGTTCCAATTAAACTCTTCAATACATAGATGTTAAGTTAATTTATTATCTTGATATAACATTACAGAACTTGGATTTGGAGCTAAGAAAGCTACTTCCCGAAGACTTTCACTCAATGGATCATTTTCCTCTTCATCACATAATCCCAAACACTCTACAAGATCCACAACAACAAAGCCGGCCATCGTCTTCATCATCAAGATCCTTAGATAGCCCCGAATGCCCGTCTTTCCTCTTCAACTTGGCCTCAATGAGAGATGCTCCATTGATAATCAACCAACCAAACACAACTACCACCATTTGCACTTCTCCAATTCATCCACATTCAACTCATCAACCTTTCCTAACACCACAAAGTGTAGACGCGGCCATAGCAAACGCGCTTCTAGCCTCCTTAAGTGCTCCCTCAACCGCCTCTTCGTTGCCAACAAGATTCGGGTTTGATACGTTCAATAGGAGGGGAGAATCTTTGAGTGCGTTTAGGAGTTGTGGCTCGTCGAGGATTAGGCAAGTGTTTAGGGCATTATCACCCGGTTTTCGAAGGCAAAACATGATGAAGAAGGTGTTTTCGTATTATCGAGGATTGAACATAAGGAGGCTTCAACAACACCATGCTTCTCAAGACTTAGGAGGAGGTTTAAGCCGGCCTATGAGCACTCAATTGCACCATGTCATGTCGGAGAGGAAGAGACGAGAGAAGATCAATGAAAGCTTCCAAGCCTTGAGAGCATTGCTTCCTCCGGGAACTAAGGTATGTAAATATTTGTTTAGGGCATTCCTTCTTATGTATACATGAGTTAGAAAAGTAAAATTTCATCATATGATATTGAATCACACTAATATTAAAGAGTTACCTTTTGATGCCCATTAATGTATGTGTTTTGCTTCTCAAAAACCTAGCTTATCAAGAATGTATTTATAGGTGACACTAGAAGCTTGAGATCAAATAGAAAGAGGTATTGGATGTAAGATTTTTCGATTCTCAGCCACTTAAATGAATGAAACTAACATTTGGTTCAAAAAGAACAAGATAAAACTGTTTGACATTGTAGTTAGCTAGTATATTGGTGTAGTTCATATAAGCTTCTACTTAAGTTTATATGAAGTTGTAAGAGTGTTTCCTACAACGGGTCAAAGTCTGACATATATATAATTCCTTGGATTACTCCTCTTATTGCCAACTGGTTTTAGAATGAATCACATTGAACTTATGTGCTAGGTCAGTTTACCTATCTACCAGCCCACAAATACTCTACATAAGTCATACTTAAGACCAACAAGTTATTTTGTTTCTTATTAATGGTGCAGAAGGACAAAGCGACGGTTCTAAGAACTACAAAGGAGTACATGAGGTCACTAAAAGATCAAATATCCGAGCTTAGCAAAAGTAACCAACTCTTGGAGTCACAACTTTCTTTCCTTGGGGCAAAGGTCAGTAAGAATGATCCGGATACGATAAGCTGTGGTAGATCCTCAACGAATAGTAACGAAGGGATTCATGTCCGACTAACGCCAGTGATGGAATCATCGTCAACAGAGGAACGAAGAATGGATTTGCAAGTGAGCGTGCAAGGAGATGGGAGGTCGATGATTGACTTGGTTATGCGGTTGATAGGGTTCTTGAAGGGAGTACAAGAAGTAAGGTTAGTATCCATGGATGCTCAAAATGTTGTATTGTCATCACATGAAGAACATCAAGCACAACAACAACAACCAAATTCTATTAACCGAGTCACATTGAGACTAACAATTGAGGTAAGCAATGTAAACTTAATATTCAATATCATATGCAAACACTTGTTAGATTTTGATATAATCTTCGTCTGGTTTTAAATTAAGGTAAACAATGTATACATTTTGTATATATGATTATATGACATCGAGGAATCATGGAAAGTAAACCCTAGGGATTAATTAAGGACTAAAGCTTAGATTTTGTATATTGCATGTTGACGTGTAAAATACCAAGTATGAATTACTAGAAGGATCATTAATTAACAACTAACTCACCTTTTAGAATCAACTAACCATGCTAGATCACCAAAAAACTAACCATTTTAGGGTAAGAATGTTACTACTTATTATATATGAGTCCATTGGGTTGGTTTTATTTTAGGTTAAGTGGATTACCATTTTAAGTTCTAGATTTACTACATCTAAATATAAAAAGACAAGATGCATAACAAAAAAAATTTCGAACAAGCATGACGTAATGTTTATTAAGTATTGGAAAGTAAAAGAACAATAATATTGTATTGCGGATAAGAGACAATCCAAAATTTTGAATGTAAAAAATGCATGTAATAATTGTAGGTTTTTATTGTAACGACATGCTTTTCAATCTCTATGAGAAAATTCACACCAGTCTCACCAGTCTAACTAGTAGTGAGTGTTCTAAAAAACGTTAAGCGGAGAGGAACTACCTAACGTCTAGGAGATTTAAACGGGAGCTTAGACGGACTAGACAGTCTCCTACACGGGCTGAAAGGCTAGACGGATTAGCACCTTCCTTCTAGTGCTTATGCAAGGCTTAGAAGGAGCTAGGGGGATTTTTAGAACAGTAATTAGTAGCTGATCGATAACTGATAACCATGGACGGACCCAAAATTTGAAATTAGGATGGGTTAAATTTCATAAATTTTTTCTAGATGGGCTAAATTACCTTAATTTAACTAATTTACTACTAAATTTATTTATTTTTAAATAAATTAGCTGAATTAGTTGAGGTGGGGTGGGACCTACCCCAACCCACCTAAACCCGTCTTTGCTGATAACGTCCGTAGTTATTAGGTCGCAAGTTCGAATCCCTCACTCTAATTGTAATGGCCTAAATGCATCCTTATGAACCCGAAAAAAACTTTATCGAGAAGTAATAAATATGCATTCTAGCTACTTTAGGGCTTATATGTTTGGGCAAGAATGGAAGTGTGTTTTAATCTTCAAGGGCATAGTTGATTGATAGAATTAAGTGTTTGGTATTTTTTTTCTTAAGCAAGAATAATATGGTCATAATAAAGTAAAATCTTGGAATAAAATAACAAGGAAGGAATTTTTTTTCTACTTTAATGCACGTGGGAAAATGCAAGGAAGATTCCTTATTTTTAGGTATGACAAAAAGGTCACATAAAGCAACATGCATATTTTGACAATTAGTAATTAAACATATGCTCTATCATCATCAACTTTTTATTTATTATTTATTGATGGATTAATCTTTGTAGGGCTATGAATGGGATCAATCTACCTTCCTAGAAGCAGTCAAAAGAGTTGTTGCTGACTTGGCACATTAAGAAGATTAGAGTTTTCTCTAATTTGAATCCAATCCGAGTCAATTATTGTGATGGCAATGATATATAGTGAAAAAGTCCATTATAACTTATGTAATTTTATGTATGTTATTTATGTCGATTAGCTTCACATTTAGAAGATAAGACACATTTTTGCTCAATTGATTGCATTGAGAACCAATTTTCCCTCATAGTTTTTGATCATTTGTAGTTATAATCCTTTTGTTTATTATATTTTTTTCTTGTTTCAATACTTGTATATGATATACAATAGCAACATATATCTAGTGTATCTTGTATGACCAAAATTTAAGGATCGATTTGTAAGCACCCTTACCTTAACCTTATCCCAAACAAATTAGGAGAATCTTTCCGATAAATTAGATAAAATAAAGTCGCATAACAAAAATTGGAAAAAAAATAAAAAAAGTAAAGCATGCAAGTATGCAACCCATAAACAAGACTAGAGCAAGAAATCGCAAAAAGCATCCAAAACACATCGAACCCTAAATTCTACACTTGAAATGCTGAAACCCTAAGACTCTACAACTCTAACCCTAAAAACTCGTCCTCTTATCTAGAAATCCTCTATCCAACTTTTGTCTTTGTATAGATCCTATCTTGAGTCATGTCTCTGTTGAGGGCTGAGGGAGTATGGTCATGTTTAATAACTTCTTTCAAACTTTTTTTGGGATGTCCTCGACCGAAATTCTCAAGAGTCAAACCCTCACACCTACGTATTGGGCTTGTGATTGTCTCCTTTACATGTGTCTGAACCAAAAAAAGTCTCGATTCACGTAATTTATCTCTAATACTGGACACTTCGACCATGGATGAGAATAACTTCATTTTCGATCCATTCTAATTACTTGTGTCCGCACACAATGTGCCGACTATTCATCAATATGTGTGGGTGAATATTTTTTTTTTGGTAGTTCTTCAATATCATAATTTCTAGATACAACTTTTTTTCCCATGTAGTAGAGAATTTTGGACAAATTTGTTAGTACATTTAGTACTACTAATAATAAGAGTAAGTCATAATCTTTTAGTACATTCGCACATGTGCGCATAGCTCAACAGTTGAGCCTCTTACTCATATGCAAGAGGTCTTAGGTTCGAGCGTCAGGGAGCGACAATTTGCCCTTCTTTCTTAGAATTGGTTAGTAAACCAGTTCTCATCCGTTTACGGGTGCTCTAGTCTAGTCCAAATAGTACTTGGACAATCCTAAATCTTACCAAATAAAAAAAAATCATTTGTCACAATATTATTATTTTACATATAGTACTGAAATAATGAATATATACAAATGTAATAAAGAAGGGGAAAAAAGGGGTATAGGTCAGGATGTGGAACTTTCAGAAATTATATTTCAACATTTTTGTATTTCAATGCTCTATTTGCCAACAGCTTGGTTTTAGGGGACCATTAGTCCATAACTATTTTCCTGAGTTGACAAATCATATTTTTGGAACCAAAAAATCAAATACTTGTAAGGCACTTGAAATTCCATCCTAGAAGTAATAAGTACATCATGTCAAAGAGTTGGATTAGGGCCTTTGGACACCTAATCAAACAACTAAGATTTTGAGGTAGTACCTTTAGGGTTCGTTTGGTATTGATATCCTGATATCAGATATCAATATCGGGCCATATCTTATGTTTGATATGAGAGTATATGGATATCGGACCATGATGATTGATATACCCAAAAAATGAGAGGTATGAGATATGAATATCTGATAGCGATACCAAACGAGCCCTTAAATCTTTGTGTTTCGACTCCCGTGGGCAGGTGCCAATTCTTTAACAAATCTCAATTTCTAAAGAGTAGAAATAACCAAAGTTCCATATCCATGCAAAAGCATTGAGTCCATTAATCTCAATTTTGTACCACTTAGATAGGTCATTTTAACATTGAAATATTTTTAGAAAGCACTCTTCACTTGTGCAAAAACAAACACTAACTATACTTAGTTGGATCTAAAAACCCAAATCATTGATCAGATGAATTGAATTTTTTTTTTCTTAGCAGCCTTGAGCATGGATAGAGATTATGTAGTAAGTAAACAATATTGATAACATAACATCAACAAGTCACAACTCACAACTCACAAGATTATACTACCTGCATTGCTGAATTTCCTTTTTGTTTACGTTCTTGGATCTAGTTCCAGTAGAGTTGGTAAAAAACTCTAGATAGAGTTTGAACCATCTTAACCATTAAATGAAAAATCAACGGTTGGATCTAGTTCCATGGGAACAAGACCGTACATTCTTATACCGGTCTTTCTATCCTATTTCCTAAATCATCTTGTTGTTAGAAACTACTAATCTTAAGTAAGAAAATAAGCCCTATACAAACTTTAAAAATACAAAATAAATCACATTTTATAAAAATTTCTAAGACAACATTCTTCTGTTCTGTGTGGCCGAGGACATAGGATATAAAAACCGTTCTTATATATTCAATGAAAGAATCCAAACAGAAAATTAGTAGTAACAAGAAACTTCAACTACTACCATCAGTGATGTTTAAAAAATACCAAAAGAGGCCACAAACAATTGGGCAATCTATCTCATACTCTAAATCATTCACCAATTAACAACAAACACCACTAATTTCGGTTATTTCCGGAAACTAGCATATTTCACATTTCACATTCTATCTGGTTTCCATATAGATTTGTGAATTGATAGAAGTGGTTTCCTCTTACCTTTCCTGGTGTGTTCAAGTTCTCCCAATTTCTTGACAAAATAAAAGAGTAGGTAGAATTCACAATTGCAATGTAAATACGTGGCCTAAAACAATGTACCACAAGAAAACAATTCAATTCCATACACGAGAGAGATGATAGGTACAGGCTTTCATTTTCACTGACCTGTCTTTTGTGTTCCAAACTTGTAAACGCAGACTCTTCAAAAAGGATGAATTGGGTCCCTACTCTGCTGAAATTTCCAACATTCTTGATCTGGAATTATAGCCCTCAAATGGCCTGCCACAATTGAAAAACACAATAAGTGTTCACCACATAATGATACCTTCAATTAAGACAACACTCATAATTGCTGAACTTTGCAAATTTGCAGAAAAATCAGCACCAACCCCTTGATGTATACTTATCAAATGTGGCCCCATTGGAAAACCTGATTGATAAATAATGACCCATAATTTGGAGCTAATTGCAGGCTAATAATGACCCATAAACGGCTCAAACTTGAAGCCTTTAGATCTGATCAACAAACAAACTAGCTATGTTCTGATGCAAACCCAGAAATCACTTCTATAAATTCAGATTGCAAATGATCACAGACTTGAAGAATAAAGTGAATTAAATGTGAGGATTCCTCAAAATTGGCTGAATAGCGAGATTCTTGCCTTTCAGATTTCCATGCCTTTAATTCAATATTAGCACCAATCCTTGATGTACTTATCAAATGTGGCCCCATTGGAAAACCTGATAGATAAATAATGACCCATAATTTGGAGATAATTGCAGGCTAATAATGACCCATAGACGGCTCAAACCCGATGCCTGTAGATCTAATCAACAAACAAACTAGCTATGTTCTGATGCAAACCCAGAAACCACTTCTATAAATTCAGATTGCAATTAAATGTGAGGATTCCTCAAAATTTGCCGAATATCCTCATGCTCATTGGCTTTTATACACTGCCTTTGAGATGGATGTAGTCCCTATATCAATTTTGGTGCATTCTAACTAAATTCAGCTATTATTGTCACATAGCTGAATTTCAGTTTTCTTGGGTCTATCGGGCGTACCCCCTTTCCCTTGGGCAGGGGTACCCCCATCTCGACCCCCCAGATTCTGCTGTAGCGGAGCCTCACTGGGTCAATGATGATAATAAGATTCTTGCTTTTCAGATTTCTATCCCTTTAATTCAATATTAGGATTCTAACATGTTCTTTTTTTCTTATTATTATTAAAATGATGTGAGAGATGTAACAATCTTCCAGATCAAAGGGTGTGACTGTGTTGAGTGCTAATTAGTTTTATAAGATGAATGGATTTTCCATAATGAACTATGATAATGACTCCCAACAAAGAAAATGAAGGTACCCACCCATTACCCAGAAGCATCCTCAAAAGAAGAATGCTATACTCAAGAGGAAGCAGATTAGAAGATTCCCAAGCATGTGGAACCAAAAGGAAATAATATAAAAGAGTACAATGTCATTTTCATCATAAGAGAAACTACAGGAATATTGACAACTTTGGATTATGATTTATAATAGTATAATTAAAACCTCAATTAGTCAAAAACAGGAAAAAATATGAAGAAAGAATTGTATAGATCTAGCTCAAGATCAACTCCCAAAAAAGCTCAGTTTTTTCTCCATATGACTGGATCAAAATTTAGCATAAAACTACTGTACTTCAAATTCTTAAAATCGTGATTATGACCTTAATCACATTCTTCCTGTATCCTGCAGCATAAACTGGACTGAAAATAATTCCATATTTTGCCTAAGCAAGAACCTGCTTAATATACTAGAAGTTCAAACCATATTTCTGGGCGGAGTGACAGAAAAATACGAATTTCATTGATATTTACTTTACTGCCTTGAATGTGTTATATGACATCAAACGAGCAAACTAAGCCGTAAGAAAGGAAAGCCATTGCAACTAAGAAGACTGGAAGTACCACAAGAAAATGAGGAAACAGAGTACAAACTAGGATAGAGGAAAAAAGAAAAAGGAAATTTTCATATGAATGGAGAACACAATTAATGGTATCCAAGGCCAGAGATTGTACCTGTTCATTTAAAGCGATAATCCAACTCAATATCCTCCTAGCTCTTTGCACTCCCAGAAGTGATATTCCATGCATACAAAGGAACTGTATTACACCATTCAAACATCATTTCGATCATTTCCTCAAAAGTCACAGACTATGAATACAAATTTGTAGAAAGGCTTTCAATTTCTATCAATGGCATACTTTAGAAGCATTTAGCAAGTAAAATGCATAGGAACACCAACTATAATCTCACTTTGGCAACAAAGTACAGCTATTACCATAATTTAGAAGCATTGAGCAGGAAAAATGCACAGGATACATTATAGACTTTTAGTCTTATTCTCCTTGTCACCATCATTTACAGGATTTTAGACAGATTACTCCTAACCCAGGTATGCAGGAAATATGATTAACGCCAGGCTTTTTAAGATTTAATCAATAACTCAACAAGGCATTGACAGAGGTGTGTCAGGGACCAACACGCTTCACAATCAAGTTAAACTTTCCTAAACAAAAGAATTCAGAAATAAAGTCATCCTATGTGGACATATTTAGGGCACAGGACAGGAGCCAATGAACCACAATTGAAGCCAAAATGTTTTCAGGAAGGAGGGAATGCCCCCTCTTCTCCTGATCTGCTGGGTTATAATAGCCAGATTAGATCAGAAAAACACAAGCATTAACACAAAATGTTTCATGAAAAGGAAACTTCATCAGAATGTGCAATTTCATTGAGAGGCTAGAACTGACAGACTTCTATGGCCACATTACCTACCCACAGCTCACAGTACAAGAACAGAGTCTTGATAGCTCTTTATCAGTCATGAGATGATTAAAGCTATAAATCAGTACAAAGCATCAATAGTTTCTCCACACAATGGTAGCATCAAATTCCATCAATAGGTCCAGTAAGACAGCAAAGTAAGAGGAACCGGGAAATAATTATATTGTAGTTGCTTTAACAATACCCACAGGCCATAACTGCATGAAAGAGAATGAATATTACGTCTTGTTTACAAAAAAGACAATTCTATGCTTTAATGGCCTTTTGTTAAGTAAAGCCCATTCAACATCTAACCTTCTAGAAAAACAAGTAACTGAAATGAAAGCCATCAGGAAACAGAAAGACAAAGCTTTCTTCAGCTTTCCTGACAAGCACTTCGTTCATCTTAAGAAGAAAATTAATAATTTACAACTGGTACAAATTATGGGGAGCTAAACCTGTTGCTGCGAAAAAAGTGACACACAATAGGTCACAAATTGTCTCCTACAGCATTAAGCACGTCGTTTACTCAAACGCCAAGAATTGGGCTCGTTGTATCTGTCATAAAGTGGTTCAATACGTTCTTGACGCTTGCGCTTGCTCATTTTTGTGGGATCTGACACCTTGAAGAATCTTGGTGCCAATTCTACCAGCCACTTCGGATCCACAACTGTAACTTCTCGCATATATTCCTTTGTTGTCATCACCAATTCATGATATATAACCCAATCAGGTTGCCTCTGGAAAAGAGCACTGCTAGGGTGTATATAGACAGCTTGGTTCTCAACTAGGGTTCTATAACCCTCTTGCGGATCCTTTCTGGCAGCATGGAAGAAAAAGCCTGCAGTAATTGCCTTCCTTATCTTGGTAAAATCTCTTCCACAGCTCACTACATCCAGCTTATACCTGAAACAACACGCTAAGTTAGAAGAACAAGTATAAAAAAGGGAAAAAAAAAATCTTAAACCACACATAGGAAAATCAAGGACGGGGGAATCCAATAAAAAGTTAATACATACTTGTCCATGATACTGAGAAGCTGCTTTCTTACATCCTGAGCCCGTCGCAATGACCTAGACTGAACAAAATTCTCAAAGCACCATGGCCCTGCAAAATTCTTGGCCTTCCAAGCCTCATACACTGCAAGCAAAGTCAGGTGATCACCCTCAGGCTGAAAAAATTTGGCCTTCTTCTGGTCTGCTTGGGCTTGCTTTTCCCTAGGCCTGTAAAAGATGTTGCCAGTTGTGATCATGGCAATCATGGTCAGTATCTCGTCGCTACACCTGAGGTCCACACTGGCCAGTAGCATCTTCGACAGTGGGGGTTCTAGGGGAAATTCTGCCATCTTTCTGCCTAATTTAGTGAGAAGACCTTCATCATCCAAAGCACCCAAACTGTATAACTGTTCCATTGCTGAAATGAGTGCCTGAGGAGGTGGTGGATCCATAAAATCAAAAGCAAGAAGATCATTTATTCCCATTGCTTTCATGTTAAGAGTGGTTGAGCCAAGATTTATCCTCTGTATTTCTGGAACTGATGTTGGTGACATCTCATTCCTGTATGCACTCTCTGTGTAAAGGCGGTAACATTTCCCTGGTCCTGTACGCCCAGCACGACCAGCTCGCTGCTTTGCAGATGCCTGTGAGATTGGGGTTATAACAAGTGAATCTAGACCTTGTTTTGGGTTGTATACATTTTGCTTAGCAAATCCAGGATCAACGACATAAAATATTCCATCAATTGTCAATGAAGCTTCGGCTATATTGGTAGCCACAACAACTTTCCGCTTACCAGGAGGAGCAGGTTCAAAAATCCTGGACTGCATTTCACTGGGAAGAGCACTATAAACTGGCAAAATAATCAACTCTGGGACATCCTTTCCGAGTGCCTTCATCCTCTCAAACAGGCATTGACAGGCAAAATCAATTTCCTCCTGCCCAGTCAAGAAGACCAGAATATCACCTTCAGGTTCCGTTAGATGAATCTGAAGGACTGTGATCAGAGATGCATCTAGATAGTCCGTCTCCGGTTGCTTAGTGTAAAGTATCTCCACAGGAAAAGTTCTCCCAGGTATTGTAAAGATATTGCAGTCAAAGAAATAACCAGAAAACTTCTCCGCATCCAATGTAGCTGAGGTGACAATCAAACGGAGGTCAGACCTGCGTTTTAAAAGCTGCTTTAGCAACCCGAAAAGAACATCAGTGTGTATAGTCCTTTCATGAGCTTCATCAAGCATTACGACTGAATACTGAGAAAGATCCTCATCAATCAGGATCTCCCTAAGAAGCATACCATCAGTCATATACTTGATTACTGTCTCAGGGCCAGTACAATCTTCAAAACGAATAGCATATCCAACTTCCTCCCCAAGTCGACATCCAAATTCTTCAGCAACCCTCTTGGCCACTGACATTGCAGCAACTCTACGGGGCTGTGTACAGCCAATCTTCCCCCTAGTTGTGTATCCAGCTTCAGCTAAGTATTGAGTAACCTGAGTAGTTTTACCAGATCCAGTCTCACCAATAACAACCAGGACCTGATTATCATGCACAGCCTGAATCAACTCTTTCTTCAGTTTGTAAATGGGCAAGCTTTGTCTTTGCTCCTGTAATGAAAGCCTGGATTTCTGCCCAAAAGTCAAGGCTTTTCCATAAGCTTCTTTCTTCCACTCCGGCATGTCATAGGCTGTTAAGCCAACACCCCTCAGCTCCTGTGCAAGATGCCTTTCACCTGTCTCGGGCATTGGATCTTCCCAGGGACGATTAAGATCCTTGGGTATGGAATCAAGCATGGTTCTCTGTTGCTGCTCACGTACTTCTCTTCTTTCCTTTATTAAAGCGGACTGAAGAGCAGCTGCACGGCTCAAGGAGCCTTCTGGGTTCTTGAATATCTTGACAGGTGACATGTCAGCAGTGTACCGGGTCTGGCCCTGCAAGAACGCTGGCTCATCTTCATTCATCTCAATATCAAGCAACTCTTCAGCACCCTCTTCTTGGTACAGCACCCCATCACCTTCCTCCTCATACATTGGATAATCTTTCGCGCTCATAACCCCAGCAGCAATCAGCTGGTTGGCCTCCCACTTCTCAGGCGAGCTCATACGCTTTAATGGCCGACGTGAAGAACCAGAATGATCCTCTTCCACAATTCGAATCCCAGAAAGACCTATTCTCGAGGTGTTCCCACTTGATCCTGAAGGAATGCTCCTGGAAGCATCATTCCCTGAGCTTTTCTTCAAGGGCTGAAGATCTTTTCCCGTATTCTGATCAACATCCCTCATTGAAAGACTAAGCTTCTGCCCTGAAATTGATATCACTTTCACATAAACCTCCTGATCCCGTTTCGCAACATCTTTCGCATTAGCTATTCGCCTAGTTGCCATTTGAGAAACATGAACCAAACCCTCCTTCCCCTTAAAATCAGTCAACTGAACAAATGCACCACTATCCATCACCCTCGAAACCCTCCCTTTGTAAATCTCGTATAACTCAGGTTCTGTTAGATACTGCTTAACATTTCGCCCACCACCGCCGCCACCTCTCCTATCTTCTTCATCATCATAACTATTTCGGTCTTCATCATCGTACCTATTCCTCCCATGCCTATCCTGCCTTCTATCATTATACCTTCCCCGATCATCACTGTATCCATCTCCATCCCTCTCTACATTCCTATCTCGTCTCTCTCTATTGTGTTCCCGTTCTCTATATCTACCCCTTTCTCTATCTCTAGGTCTATCTCTTTCCTTTTCCCTCTCCCTCTCTTGAAGACGCCTCTCCTCATCTTCCTTCTTACGTAGCTCTTCAGTCTCCATCTCAATCTCTCTCTCCAACTGCTTCGCCCTCTCCTTACTATCCGCCACTGACAACCCCGGAAACTGGGATTTCTTCCCATCCGAGCCATCCTTCTTCCCCTCCCTGCCCTCTTTCTTCTGCTTAGGAGGCAGAATCGCATGGATAATCGTCAACAACGTCCTAACAAAGTAATCAGGGAATTCAGCACCATTCTCTTTCAACTTTTCATCGAATACATCCACGGATTCGCTCGTCCGGCCCAACTCGGTGATGAATTCGGCAAGAACTTTGTTATCCGTGCCTACATGAGCCTCCAATTCAGTGCAAACTTTCGAGATCAAGGAAAGGTACTGCAAACTCTCAGGTATGGCGGAATCCGAAGCCATCGCTAGCTACTTTCACAGAATAACCTTCCAAAATTTCTCTGGAGCTATGAAACTGAAACCTGGCGAAATCAAAGACAGTACAGATAGAAAGAGCAATTATACTGACCTTGCGCTAAGATTCAGGCTCAACTTTTTCGATTATGGCGAATCTGAGAGGATTCCTCGCTACAAGTTTTGGTGTGGCGGTGAACTGTGAAATCTCGGAGATTTTGAATTAGGGCTTGGGAGAGAATGGAGGAGAGAATGAATTATATATTTATGAAAATTAAAATTTAAATAAATATTTTTAGAAATAAAAAGATAGCTGAAAAAGCCCACCAAAAAAAAGATGGCTGCTTTGACGACGTCACCACACTCACACCCTAATAATAACCCCATATTCGGAGCCTCAAATCCCAAACTCTCTTTCCTCAAATTCTCCTTCCGGCGAAGGAATCAGTTCAGCTCTGGAATTGCAACAATCCCGATTAGACGCAGAGAAGCCCTCTCCATCTCCATGGCCCTAAATCCAGGTCAATTTCATTGACATTTTGTTCAATTTTTTTTCCGATTTTGCATCTGGGTGAAATGAAGAAACTGTAAATTTGCTTAGTATTGCGTGTCAAATTGCACCTTCAGAGGCAGTTTAAATAGTAAGATTTTCTTGTAATTGATTGATTATGTGGCTTCTTAACTAATGATAATTTGATTTGTTTAGTTGTTGATTGTAGAAGGCAGGTGGGATGTGGAGTATTTTGATTGGTGCTGATTATTAATCTAGATGAATTCTCCGAGAATCAGGTTAATTAGGGAGAGATTAGCTAAATTGACCCACTGTTTATCAAAATTGCAAAATTAACCATTTAAATGCACCCTTTAAATGGGCAAGTTTAGCACCTTTTTTCAGGCCAAGTGTATGATGCCCTTGAAGTTTCAGTAGCTGAAGAATGACTTAAAAAAGACAGATCTTCTTCATTGCTTGTTTTTTATCATTTATGGTTGTATAGTTCCATGGATATGGAAAGGATTATGTAACCTTTGTATGTGCAAGATTATCTTATTGATGGAGAAGTAACCTCTCCTTAGTTTCTTCCATTAATTCACCTCAGCCAAACTGCAATCAAAACTCTAGGGAACAAAACTATTGCTTCTTTAGATTGCCTGATATTGGAATGATTGAATGGTTTGGATTGTGATTGTTTATATTAAAAGGCAAAACCAGTGTTTTTGTAAATGGTTTCTTGCTTTCAATAATGACAGTCTTTCCCCAAACTGCATCTTTTTGACAGCTCAACAGGAAAGAGTCATCGTTCCAAATAAGGATGGGGAGAAATTGGTCGGGATATTACATGATACGGGTTCTAAAGAGATCGTAGTAGTATGCCATGGCTTCACTTCAAGTAAGGTTCGTCCCCATTATGTTTGATCTTAAGTATACTCACGTTGAGTGCTTACAATATCATGGCTTGTTGGTTTGTTTGTTCATAAGTTGTATCAAACTTGTTTGTGGGAAATTGGGAATTTCACAAATGTTTTTGTTTTTGGCTCCAGTGTGAAAAAAAAATATTGTTCAATCTAGAAACCTCTTGCATAGATGTATCTGCGGTTTGAATTTTATGTCTTATACTTCTTAAGCGCTCAAAAATATGTTCCTTGAAAAACAATCCAAGTTTGCATATCCTAATCATGCCCATACTTATCTAGATATTAAAAATTCCTTATGTGAAACTCATTTAACTAAACCATTGCAAGAAAAAGTACATTTCGTATGAGCATCCTTGTAATTGTCTCGTCGTAATGCACCATAGCTTGCTGGATTGTTGCTTCATTTGGTACTTTGTCATACAAAGATTCTTTGTTTCTTATCACTGTATTGGGTGTTGAGTTCCTACCAATTCTTGTGTTTTTTTTTCCACATACAGAAAGAGAAAACAATGGTCAACCTTGCTACTGGATTGGAGGCGGAAGGGATCTCTGCATACCGTTTTGATTTCTCCGGGAATGGGTAACCATTGACTTTAGAACCAGGAACTTGAAATTTTGTTTTATGAATTAAGAAATGTTGGTTTTCGCCATTTGGAGTGTAGTTCTTTGTAACCTCTTCAATTGGTCAGCTCACTATTGTCATAAATACCGTATTTTTACAGGGAAAGTGAAGGCTCCTTTGCATACGGCAACTATGCAAAAGAAGCGGACGACATAGATGCAGTTGTCAAGCACTTCAACGGGGCAAACCGTGTGGTGAGCGCTGTTGTTGGGCATAGTAAAGGTATTTTTCATGGCATCCTTCAACTTTATATGTACAAAGATTTTGCTTTTAGGATTCAATTTGATATCTTATGATGCTAAATTCATATATTTTCTATGTTCTTCATTCTATAGGTTTTCTATGAATTGCTTGTGTATGATTGTTTGATTTCTTGAGAATAGATATTATTGTATAAGAGAATCTCCACTTACTTGATTTGATATTGTGTATGACTTTGTAAATAGAAATTCAAAAAATAGATTTCTTTCTCTGTCAGAAATCAGAATTCCTTCATGTGAACCTAGTAATTATTTGTTTTTTGCAAAATTTTGAATTGTTCATTTGCTTAAGAATTTACATTAATTGCAGGAGGTGATGATGTCTTAGTTTATGCTTCAAAGTACCATGACGTCCGAGCTATTATCAATCTTTCGGGTCGCTATGATATGGTGAGAGGCATCGCCGAGCGTTTGGGCGAAGACTACATGGAGAGACTCAACAAGGAGGGATACATTGATGTCAAAAAAGGAGGTTAAATCTGGTTAATTTGAGCAATTGAGCATTGACTTAATTGTAGTTAATTAATTTGAGATTTTGCACTTAATCAGCTTTATGAATATGCAGGAGAAATTTTATATCGTGTGACCAAGGAAAGTCTGATGGAACGCTTAAACACAAATATGCATGAAGCCTCTCAGAAGATTGACAAAGAATGCAGGTTAGATAATTTCTTATACACAAATATGCTAAAGCCGTGGGGCCGCATCCTCATGCTCATTGGCTTTTATACACCCATGGATTTAGTCCCTATATCAATTTTGATGCATTCTAACTAAATTCAGTTATTATTGTCACATAGATGAATTTCAGTTTTTCTTGGGTCTATCGGGCGTACCCCTTTCCCTTGGGCAGGGGTAACCCCATCTTGACCCCCAAGATTCCGTTGTAGCGGAGCGTCACTGGGTCAATGATGATGATGACAAATATGCTAAAGTCATTTTTCATGTATAGCCTGTATCAGTAAATTGCATAAAATATACATAACCACCATCTATTTAGACCCGGTTTAGGGTTGTTGAACCGGTGCAGTCCAGACCGGTGGACTGAAAAATTCCGAGAAGTTCGAATATTAATGATTTCTTTTATTTTTTAGAATATATTTTTAATTATTTGATTGGTCTTTTAATAATTTATTTACTTGAAAAATTCTGGGGTTGGACCGACCTGAACCGGAAATTAGAAATTATAAATGCTATGGAATGGGGACCGGACCAGCCCATCTGGGACCTTCCAACGCGTTGAAAGGTCCCAGTCCGTCTAGGGGCCTATCTAGGACTGCCCAGGCAACCGTTCCAGCCGTCTAGGTGCTAGGCGGGCCCCTCTCCGCCCAGTGTCCACTTAGCGTATTTTGTAACATTGCCCGCAAGATGTAGCATAATAGGATATAAACCCTACTTTCGGAAATATAAATCCTAGTATAAAAAAAAAGTTAACAAAATCATATTGATACATAGCATTGTAAAATTGTAACTTGGACAATGTTGACATTTAGCATGTACTAGTTATGGTTTGGTGCTATATAACCACTGTTCTAAAAATCTCGTCAAGGCCCTGCCTAGGCACCACCGTTCAGGCCGCCTAGGCGCTAGACGGCTCCTCTTCGCCCAGGTGGAACCTGACGTATTTTAGAACATTGGTCTAATATATGACTATGTACAATCCTTATCTTATTGTGCTTAATTGGTAACTTTTGCATGAAAAATAATGCAGGGTTTTGACAGTGCATGGTTCAGCAGACAAAATCATTCCGGTTGAAGATGCTTATGAGTTTGCAAAGATCATGCCAAACCACAAACTGCATATTGTTGAAGGAGCCGATCATTGCTACAACAATCACCAAAAGGAATTGGTTTCAATCGTAGTAGACTTCATCAAGGCGTGCATTCAAGAGGATAATAAGTAGAGTTGGTCAATAATTCTTGCTTAATTGGTGTTGGGCTTCATGTAGGAATTGGATAACAAAAAATTAAATGGGCTTCGGCCCAAATAGAATTTGGATTGGACTAATAATAGACCATATTGCTTCTTGGCCCATGGTTATGTAATTTCTTTTAGCAAAACTAGTTGATTTCTTATATTATATTCGAATATAAGTTTTATAAGATTTGTGTATAATTATAGAGATTTGTGTACAAATCTCTATAATTATAGAGATTTATGTAGTTGACTCATGGTACTATCATGAAGTCAACTATATAGAGATTTGTATAGAGATTAACATGAACTTATATAAGTACATCGGTGTCGAACATCAACTTATATAAGTACATCGTTGTCGAACAGACCCGAAATTACTTCAAGTGCGGTATTGCTGTAATGTGTTAACTTCCCTTTTAAAGGGGTGATTTCATGGATATAATATAAGAAATCCACTAGTTTTCCTAAAAGATTTGTGCATAATTATAGAGATTGAACTAATAACACTTGGATCAATTCAAGTGCGGTATTGACATAATGATTAACTCCAATAAAAAAGCAGCTAGTTAATGAAGCAAAATACCAAATCCTACAAGAGGAGAACAAAAGTTAAAACTGATATAGTCTTTAAGTAAACTAAGCTGAGTCCAGCAAAACCAAAAAACTAAGCTTTGCACTTGTACCTATTCTGCAAAACCAAAAAACAAACAAGTGGATCAATATATTAATTGATAACCTAACAATCAATGAGGAAAATTAATAAAAAAAAAACTTGGCTTTTTTAAACAAACAAAGGCATGTTTGGATTACCATTGAAAATGCATTATCTTACATTATAATGCAGGATTTTAATGCAAAATTGTTTTCAATCCATTTGATTCATAAATTAATCATAGATAAACAGTGCCGGAACTATTTGGGGGCACCGGGCGGGTGTGGCCATGACCCCCAATCCAATTTTTTTTTGTATATATGTTCTTCGTGTCAATAACTTCCTATTTGATATATTATAAGCTCCAATATGTGATTTGAGTGAAAAAATTTATGAATACTTGAAGATTGGACGTATACAAATACTCATAACAATGCAAGTCATTTACCGAGTAGAATGTTTGTTAAACTTCTTACTTTGATAACGTAATTGAACCCGAAAGCTTTGAAACAATGAGTTATTGTTGAGATTGTCTTGAATCACACAATTCATTATTAGCACGAGGGCTTCAGTTTGAGTTTTAATCTTTAGTTAAGAGCCGTTAGTATTTATAGATTTAATCCATTTGTATTCTCAAATATTTTTTTTCCTTAACCTAAATATATTCTATAACATAATTGTATAAGTTGTCTTTATAAACTCTTATTTTCTTAATTTAAGTGATTTTGAATATTTTAATCCGTCCTCAATAAAATATGTTCTCTTCTTTATCTAAATTTGTATTTTTATTTTTACATCTGTTTCTAAACATATCTTATATTATATTTTTTAAATTGAAAAAACATTAGCTATATTAGAAAATTTTGTTGGCCCTTCTACAATGAGAAGTTTTTGATTTCGCCCCTATAGATAAAAAAGACTTATTAGAGGATAAACAAGAACCTTGATCAAATCCTCTATGCATCAATAATTTTTTTCCACTACCATGGTTCAAGAAATAATTTTTTCCTAAATACATACCTATAATCTTAATTGATTTCCTTAAATAAGGAGAGATGTTGAACCAACCTGACCTGACGATTTTTAGACCTGAGCGACGTCATCCCTTGTCGGAGAAGATTTCGGTCGTCGCCGAAGACTCTGCAGCTCCGTCAGTAGTTGTGATTTCACGCTTTTGCTCATACGATTTGTGGGAAGTCAAAACTGAGTCAAGTCGGAATTGGGCTACAAGTAGGAATTACAAGTAGAAATGGTGATCATCAATTTATTTTAACTAGAATTGGGCTACAACTCCTACAAGTAGGAATTACTAATAGATTGTTACATGGCCCATGTACATATAAGATTTCTTTTAGAAAATTAGAAGAGGAGATTCAAACTCGCAATCTCATAATCACAGACGTCATCACAAACAAGTTAGACTGGTGAGACTTGACTCCCCAATACATTTTTAAAAGCCATATTTTATTATAATTTGCGTGTCCTAGTGCCATATTTTAGGGTGCCATTATTTTTTCTTGTATTCAAATCAAGTCACAAGTCTATATACAAATGCATTTTTTATTCAGCCCAGTTCTAGAAAGAACCGGGAACGTTCCTCGGTCATTCGATCATCTAGATTTGATTTTGTTTATCCAAATATGCAAGATATTACAAATAATCATGCAAAACTTTTGTTACAGGCTAATGGGCTATGCATAATCGTATGGAGAAAGAAATGACATATCAAGCAAAAATTAAGGATAATCTCAAGGGTTGGACTATAAATGAGAATAGGTGTGTTTATTTTTAATTACCAATGCTATCTAATTATCAATATTGCACTTTACAGAAGAAATATGAATGTTTTTATTGCAGGTTTTGGGTACTAGCCCATCAAAGATAATAGGAAAGCACTCCAATAAATTAGACAAGTACAAAAAGGATTTTCTTTTGTGTGATCATAATGATGATGATGCAATTTCATTTGCCTTTGACAAGAACAAGATATATCATAGAAGGAAATGGCTTAAAAGGTAAGATGTCTGTTCTTTTTACCGTTATTTTTTTTTTATAGGAATGTTCCAATTTTTGTCATATTGATTATATTTTGATAATTTAGTTCTTTCTGAAATTTGTCTTGACAAAGAGGGCAAACATATCCATTATAAAAACTTGTGATACTAGGTAATAGAAAGTAAGTTCTTACCGTTATTTTTTTTATAGGTAAGATGTCTGTTCTTTTTACCGTTATTTTTTAGCCTACAAGAACTTGTGATACTAGGTAATAGAAAGTAAGTTAACATGCTGAATATTTTATTGATCTTTTTCAGGTATGCCCCTGTCATTCCAGTGGTTCCACTGAATGGAGCTAAAGGAGTTAAAATTGGCTTAGCACTTTCATTCCCAACTTTGACCCCCGAGATATTATTGAAAATTTGAAAATAAGGACATTGGGGCAATGCATGCATCTTAGGTACAAAGGATTTGAATGAAACATTGAGGGAAAACCAGTGGAAAAAAGTTGGTATACCGATACAACTAGTGGAATAATTAAGGGAAAAGGTGATGAAAAACTCAACATTCTTGAGTTGTCGTGCATTGTTGGACATAAGATTATAAAGATATCCTTGATTCAATTAGTGAAACATGTAATAACTGCGGTTCTTAAGGATATTTTTGAATTTGCTCGGATATCGTTTTAACGCTTAATTCAATATTTTTTTTATTGGAGATTAAATCCTAGAAAATTGTTGGTGATATCCTAAAATCACAAAGAAATGATTTAATGGATCGGTGTGAATTTTAGGATTTTTCAGTGGAAAAAGAATATTTGTTGGATAAGCCGTCTTTTTAATTATGTACCGAAAGGAATGTAAAATACAAAACTAAGCCTTAAAAAAATTGAAGGTAGCAAGATAAAATCATGGAAAATTGGTTTTATTGGTCTACATAATTTACGAGACGTTTTCCGTTTTGTAAGTTTTTCCACCCGAGGTACATAATTTTACCGCTTTAACGCGAGTCCCGTTTCGGGACGGAATTTTACAAGGGACGTCATTGCTTAACGTTGAAGGACTTGGGGAGATAGAATTTTTAAGCCAACAATTCTTGACTTTTCAACCATCATCATCATCTTCCATTTCTTTCTTCCAAACGAAAGCCGAGAGAGGGAGAGAGCGGACGGAACGACGCCGGGCGAATTGTTCGAACCTCCACCTTGTCACCACCTTGCTAGCCACCACCCCATCTCCTCCTCTTGTGTGTGCAGCCAGCAGCCGAACCAGCAGGGAGATAGAATTAGGACGGAGCGGACTCAGGGAGAGGAGTAAGCGCCACCTTCGTCTTCTTCTTCGCCTCGTTTGGGACGCCGCCGGCGTTCAGCAGCTCGCCAACCACCTCCACCACCAGGGGTTGCCATCGGACACCACACCGCCACCCTCGAGCCCTTGGGTCGAGCCGCCATCGAGCCGAACAAGCTCGAAGTTCGAGTAAAGGTTCAAACCGCTCGAGAAACGGACGTCTGGATCGTTACTTATAGCGAATACAAGTTTAGACATCGGTTGTCAGAAGGATGATACAGATTACTGTTGGAATTGCTAAGGACGTCGAGCACACCTTCTAAGGCAAGTGGACGATTCTCTCTTGCGTTATTGTTATTAAATGAGGAATTGGATCCCATTTAATATTTGCGTTGGGAACAACTTGTATGATTAATAAAATATGATAGGTTGTTATATTTGTTAGAAATAATGACCATGTTGTTATTCAGTTTTGCGCTAGAACTGGATTTATGTCCGTTATGGGTGACCTTGTATGCTGTATCAAGCTGAGACATTGATGTGATGAAGATAGTTCAGGGAGTGTTTTTAGATCCTCTCTTTAAAACAAATTACATTAGGAGGGGCCTAATCCTAATGGTGGGTCATGACTCTTCCCCTGCTCTTCGTGTGAGAGAGGTGATTGACACTCTAGCTAAGTGCAATTGGCGGTGCAGTGTAGACGACAGGGTAATAGGCCTCTCTGTTCTCTACCTCACCATATGAAAATGAGGGGTCAAGGATAGCTTAAGTCCTGTGATCTCGGTACAGGGTAGATGATCATGGGTGAAATACTCCGATGATATCTACAATACCAGAGTATTTCGGCAGTAGTTCGAGGCGATTAAAAGCCACCAACTTGGTTGTGAAAAGTGTTGAAAGTAATATAAGATAAGTGCGTTAGGCACATTAATATACCTGAATGGTTCGTCTAGTCGGAAAGCCATTCTTGCTCCCGGTTATGAATGATTCTTAATCAAACTTTGATTAAGTGAATTTGAATAGTCGATGGAGGCTTTTCAAAATGTTATGTGATGAATATGAGTTCCCAACAATTGTTTATGCTTCTTAAAAGAAACCACAAGCGGTGGTGTTCTCTCTCTTGACTATGCGAGTCTCCTTCTTATTCTCTATAAGACTGCTAACTGTTGGATCATAATCCGAGTCTATTCGGATTTTGGATGCCAATATGTTTTAGTTACAATCATAAGAACCAAGTTAGATTCTCCGCTTGCTAGTCTATCATTAGACTAACCCGTCCTTTTTCTTTTCTTTTATTTGGTCGGTTGGTGTCCACCTTTGTAAACGATACATCAGGTTCTTCTTGGAAGTTGGCTCAAGAGGCGGATTCGGATGTTTGAAGCTCCAGAAGTTGAAGAAAGGTTTCCAATGGCTATACTTGAGTGAAGATCATGGTTGAACTACTTCAAGTGAAGCTGAGTTTCAGAAATAAGAGCTTATGGAAGACTGTATGAAGATTTTGTTTTAAATAGAAGGTTGTGCTATTTATTTAATCTTTTTGGATTAAGGTTTGTATAAGACCAATTGTATTTATTCCGTTGTAATGTTTTTAGTTTGTTCAGTCAGTTTAAAGCCTTGGGTAGCTTCGATTTGATCTTAATCGGGGTTATTGGTGGTAATACCTACAGGGTAGGAAGGGGGTGTTACAAAACAGATGTCAATGGTGATTAGAAGAGATTAAATAAGATAAAACTAGGCACATATAACATGTTTTTGTTCTCTCTAGAAGGCGTACTAAAGCAATATAATATTGTCCAATAAAGTATGGCATATATCTACCTTTGCATCTTATATTTTCCACTATTGAATATATATACTAAACTTATTGTTTCACGGTTTTTCCGATTCTTAATGAATTCTATGATAGGAGGCTTGTTTTATATGAAGAGAGGAGGGTGGGTAATATTCAACTCGGATTCGTAAATAATCTTGATATTTTTTAAACCTATTTTTGTGTTTATACTTTTTCAGATGTATTTTGGTGGCACTCTCAAGAACGAGGTGAAAAAATTTGAAAACAAGATGAGGTATATTACAACAATTAAAGGAGAAGACTTTGGATTATTCAACACGACGACTGACTTAGTAGACTAATTGAGAGAACAGAACTTCATTCCATTTCGTGACAATGTTGAAGATCTAAGCCTTGGTGGTTACAAATAACTCTTTTGTATTCAGAATAATTTACTACTAACAAATGAGTTGTTTGAAAGGGCCGTGCTTGGAAATTGTGCGGCCGTGCTTGGAAGTTGCCCAAGCCGCGCAATCCTGACTGAGACGACATTGCGTGGCTTGGAAATTGTGCGGCCGTGCTTTTTGGCGTCTCGTCCCCGCGCAATCTCAACTAAGATGGTATTGCGCGGGTGGCAATTGCTCGGTCGCGCATTTAGCAGGCTGGCCGAGCAATTCGTCCCCGAGTGAATTGCTTGGGATTTCCTCTATTAGCTCCAGTTTTTCCTCAGTTTCTCCCTTAGCTTCTGTGACTCCCCTCCTGATTGGTACGTGCCCGTCCCTGGGCTCTACTTGAAGCTCTCGCCCACTCCTCGGAGTAATAGCATTGACATTCTGTTTCGGATTGAGCTCGGTCTGAGATGGCAACTTGCTTGAATCTCTAGCTTCCAGTTTGCCTGCAGCATTTGCAATTTGACTGACTTGAGTCTCTAGATTGTGGATACTAGACTTGGTCTCTTGTTGAAATTGGCTCATTGAGCCTTGCATTGTAGTCACAGTTTGTGCAAGAGTCCGAATCATATCTTCAGTAGACATAGCATTCTGATTGGCCCCCCGAGGACGTGGTTGAAAAGGTGGTTTGTATGGAGCTTGGCCACCCTGCTGATTGAATTGCTGGTTGTTTGAATTTCCGTACCTCATATTAGGGTGATCCCTCCAGCCTGGATTGTAGGTGTTGGAGAAGGGGTCATACCGGGTTTCCTAATCTAATGCAACTACATGCAATGCAAACAAGTATTCCCTTCCCCCATGCTTAAAACATACTTTGTCCCCAAAGTATAGTAAAAAGGTAAGGAAAGAAAAAAACTCACAGAACCTAGTTGTGTGGCGGGTAATAGGGAGGAAAATCATGTGGTGGTGGTGGCTGGTACTCCGGGTGAAACTCTGGCTGCGGTGGCTGGTAAGGTGGGATCTGTTGTGCTGGTGGTGGCTGGTATGGTGGGAACTGAGGATATGGCGGATCTGGAAAGGCATACTGAGGATACGACTGATGAGGCGGATAGCTCGTTGAACTCCATCCATCCAATCTAGTGTTGAGCAGTCTGAACTGCTCATCCTGGCGGGCTTGAAAGGCAGCAAGCTGCTGATCCTAATGAGTCTGATATGATGTGAACCTCTGATCCACATAACCTTGCATGTTTTGGAAGCTTTGATCGATGTGAGACGTCATATTGTTGTAGCGCTGCGTGTTCTCCAGCTGCATCTGTCTCATCATCTCCATCATCTGACTGTAATTTGTATCAGAATGTTGGTGATCACCTCCAGCAGAGCAGGTACAGACTGTCGCTGCTGGTTATCCTCCTCAGACTCATCCTCCTCCTCTGTGTTGACATACTCAACAGATTCTTCCTCTTCTTCTTCTTCTGCAGCCATGGTGAAATCCTCATCCATTTCCTCCTCTTCAGACTCCTCAATAACAACTAGGGCCTTATTTTTACCCCTAATTGGGCCCCTGACATCAGTCACAACTAAATCTCCATCCCGGGCTTCAATCAACCAGTTAGTTGGGCTGTCTTCAATTCTTACTCGGCTCCCATCAGGAAACTTCATTACTCGCCCAGAATCCCCAATCGCCCAATAGTAAGAGTTCATGTAAATATAAAGGGCTCCCATCTTCTTCAGCATAGTAAAATCAATAGGCACAAGCGGAATGTCAACCTGTAACCTGCTCACATCAATTCCAAAGTGCTTAGCCAGATGGGTCACAATCCCACCAATACAGATAGCTCCTCCACCCTTGTTTCCAACATGATACATGTGGTTCATAAGCATAGCACCCATATTCATCTTCTTCTTTTTCAGACAAGCTGCCAGCACAGCTACATCTTTCTTGGGGCAGTTGTTTCCACCATCACCTCGCCCATTCATGGTGCTAGCAATAAATCTCTGAAAGACCTTAATGGCGGGGTGAGTAATGGGAGAAGCTTTTTCTTTAGAAGGCTCATATTTAGCCTTCCCTGTAATGAGTCTCCAAAAATGTTGATCAATCCATGTAGCCCCCTTCTCAGTAAACACCATATCCTTAGTAGAAGGGAAATGGAAGAAACCGAACACTCGGTTGACTTGTTTCAAGGTCAGCTTCCTCCTAACTCCTCGCCAGAATTTAATCTCCCCTTCTCCTATGAAATCAATAGACAAGGTACTCAGAAACTCCAATGTTAACCCCTTGAAGGTGGGTTCACACAGCTTCAAGAATTCGCCCATGTGCAAATATGCTCTAATCACATTCAGCAAATGAGCTATTCCGATCTCATTCATCAAGTTCCAGTCTATGAACCTGGTTGCTTTCCATTCCCTGTCCTTTAAAAGCTCAAACCGGATCACATGACTGTTCTTTTCCAGACTGATCCCAAAAGTCTCTTGGGTGTTTTCTCCCACCACAGCGGGGGGAGCGTAAGCAGCTCGGGATGAAGACGCATTATTTGTTCTACTTCTTTTCGGAGCCATAATTGCTGAATTTTCAACTTAACCTGCACAAACAACGCAAAAGAAACAAGCAAACACAATTTTGTTGTCCCGGCAAGGACATCCACAGCAATATTTCAAAGAAAAACTCTCAATCACTCTCTTCCCCCACTACCTAGAACAATTTAATCAAAATTTAATTAAATTTTAATCAAATTATAGGTGATTTTCGGATTTATGCAAAAAGCTCAAAATAAAACACGAATCTAGACTAGAATCATGCAATAAACGAACTTTTGTGAAGAACTTAAGCCTAAATCCGAGCCTAAAGGGGTCAAATTCGGGTTTTTCTAGCCAAACCTAGATCTAGATTCAACTTTATAGAAACCGAAATTGAATGGGGATTTGAGAAAACTTACTTGAATCCTTGTTGATGTGGAGTTGTTTGCTTGATTTGAGGTTGGAATTCCGCCTTGAGAGCTTGAAAGGAGGTTGATATGGCCTTCAATGGAGGTTTTAGAGGGGAGTGAGGAAGGAGGAGCGGCGTACGAATGGGGAAAGAAGGAAAGAAGGCATCGGGTTTAATTAAAAAGGTGGTCCCGAAAAATTGCCGATTGCGCGGGTTCGCACCGAATTGCGCGGCCGCGCAATTGCTAAGCCGCACAATGTGCTCCCAGTCGACATTGCTTGGCTTCAGGGCTTGGGATTGCGCGGCCGCGCATTTAACAGCCCAAGCCGCACAATTCCAACTGAGTTGGCATTGCTCGACTTGGCTACAGATCTTTTGGCCACGCAATTTTTGTCCCCCTTTCGAGTATTTCTGTACTTCATGGCTTGCCCGAGCTATCTAAAATTTTCAGGGTTATTTCTACCTAAACTAACTAATAAAAACAAAAATTGTAAAACAGAAAGCAAAAATCAAAGCAAAACTATCTAAAACATGGGTTGCCTCCCACGAAGCGCTTGTTTAACGTCTTTAGCTTGACGTAAAAAGGATATCAAGGCTCTTGTTTCGGCTCTTGTAGAGCCATCTCTTCCAAAGTAGCACCATTGAATCCTTCATAATATGGTTTTAGCCGCTGACCATTCACCTTGAAGACGGACTGAGAAACTCCATCATAGATATCAATTGCGCCATGTGGATACACACGTGCTACCATAAAAGGACCTCTCCATCTTGAGCTCAGTTTTCCAGGAAACAGTTTGAGACGAGATTGGAACAAAAGTACTTTGTCCCCCACCTTGAAGTTCTTCCTCCAAATATGCTTGTCATGCCAGGCCTTTGTCTTTTCCTTGTATATCACTGCATTGTCATAAGACTCTAGCCTGATTTCTTCCAATTCTTGGAGTTGAAGTTTCCTGAATTCTCCCACCTCGTTTTCTTGCATGTTGCACTTTTTGACTGCCCAGTATGCTTTATGTTGAACTTCCACCGGTAGATGACAAGCTTTCCCAAACACCAACCTGAATGGTGACATCCCAATTGGTGTTTTAAAAGCGGTCTTGTACGCCCATAGTGCATCATCCAACCGAGCACTCCAGTCTTTCCTGTTTGGTGCAACTGTCTTCTCCAGAATGGACTTGATCTCCCTGTTAGACACCTCTGCCTGGCCATTTGTCTGAGGGTGGTATGTTGTAGAGACTTTGTGTGTGACATGATATTTTCTCAATAATGCACTAACCATCCGATTACAGAAGTGGGATCCCTTGTCACTAACTAGAGCTCTAGGGACACCAAACCTAGTAAAAATGTTGGTCTTCAAGAAATCTGTCACTACTTTAGAATCGTCAGTCCTGGTGGCGTTCGCTTCCACCCATTTGGAAATGTAGTCCACCGCAAGCAAAATATAATAGTTCCAAAAAGAATTAGGAAATGGCCCCATAAAGTCAATGCCCCAAACATCAAAGATTTCACAAAAAATAATAGGAGATTTAGGCCTCTCATTCTTTCGGGACATATTCCCAACTCTTTGACATCGGTCAAAGGATTTACAAAAACCATGAGCATCCCGAAAAATGCTCGGCCAGTAAAATCTTGCATCCAATACCTTCCTAGCTGTTTTATTGGAACTAAAATGGCCCCCACATGCATAATTATGACAGAAGGTTAGGATAGAAGTTACCTCATTATCCGGGATACATCGTCGGATTACCTGATCAGCGCAGTGTTTCCACAAGTATGGATCATCCCAAATGTAGTACCTTGCTTCACTTCTGAGCTTGTCCTCCTGAGCCTTTGTGAATGTTGGTGGGAATTCACCCATAACTAGGAAATTAACCAAATGTGCATACCAAGGTTTTACAACCTTAATAGCAAACAGGGTATCATCTGGAAATTCCTCTTGAATGGGTGAACTTGCTGGCCTCTTCTGTTCTTCCATCACCAGACGACTCAGATGATCAGCAACCACATTTTCAGCCCCCTTTTTGTCTTTGATCTCAATGTTGAACTCACTCAACAATAAGATCCACCTGATTAACCTGGGCTTGGCCTCTTTTTTCGTCAGCAGATAGCGGAGTGCTGCATGATCTGTATAAACAATCACTCTTGTTCCCAGCAAGTAAGAGCGAAATTTCTCCAATGCAAACACAGCTGCTAGAAGCTCCTTCTCTGTGGTGTAGTAATTCCTCTGAGCCTCATTCAATGTCATAGAGGCGTAGTGAATCACATGAGACGCCTTGCCCTTCTTCTGTCCCAAAACAGCCCCCACTGCATAATCACTAGCATCACACATGATCTCAAAAGGAAGAGACCAATCTGGGGCTTGAATAATGGGAGTTGTGGTGAGGCGGAGTTTTAGCTCATCAAACGCCTTCTTGCATTCATCACCAAACTCAAATTCTGCTTCCTTCTTCAACAACTCACATAAGGGGGAGGCAATTTTTGAGAAGTCTTTGATAAACCTGCGGTAAAACCCTGCATGGCCTAAAAAAGAACGCACTTCACGCACATTAGTAGGATAAGGCAAAGATTGAATTACTTAAATCTTAGCCTTATCGACCTCAATACCCCTAGAAGACACTACATGGCCTAATACTATACCTTGTTCTACCATAAAATGACACTTTTCAGAATTGAGAACAAGATTAGTATCTTCACATCTTTTATTTACTAGTGTCAAATGAGTTAAGCATGAATCAAAGTCATCCCCATGGACGGTAAAATCGTCCATAAATACCTCAATAAATTTCTCTATGTACTCTGAAAAGATACTAACCATACACCGTTGGAATGTAGTTGGGGCATTGCACAGTCCAAAAGGCATCCTTCGGTATGCAAAGGTGCCAAAAGGACAAGTGAATGTTGTCTTCTCCTGATCCTCTGGTGCTATGGCTACCTGAAAGTATCCAGAATATCCATCCAAGAAACAATAGAATGAACGACCGACAAGTCGTTCCAGCATTTGGTCAATGAAAGGTAATGGGAAATGGTCCTTCCGGGTTACTGCATTCAGCTTGCGATAATCAATACACACCCGCCACCCGGTCTGGACTCTGGTGGGAATGAGATCACCCTTGTGATTCTCAACCACTGTGATACCACCCTTTTTAAGGACAACCTGTGTTGGGCTGACCCATTTACTATCAGAAATAGGGAAGATCATACCTGCCTGAAGGAGCTTCAACACCTCCTTCACCACCTCCATCATCGAGGGATTCAGCCTTCTTTGGGGTTGTCTAGACGGTGTAGCTTCATCTTCTAATAGAATCTGATGCATACACGTTGAGGGACTAATCCCTTTTATGTCTGCAATGGTCCATCCTATGGCCGTCTTGTGCTCCCTCAGAACTGCCACTAATCTTCCTTCTTGCTCATTGCTGAGCTTGTTGGATATAATTACTGGCAAAGTGTCCCCTTCACCTAAGAAAGTATATTTGAGATGGTCCGGAAGTTGCTTCAATTCTACCACCGGTGCCTGCACAATGGATGGCAAAAGCTTCTCGCTTGGCAAGGTTAGTGGTATGGGCTTTGAGCCCGGTGGCATAAGCGGACGCTCAAAGTGAGCATTCAACTCAGCCACCTTTTCCTGCAGGTCAGTCTTTAAATCCAAATCTGAAGTTTCATTCATAATAGCATTTTCCAAGGTGGATCTCAAAGCTTCAGATTCATGCATGTTGAAAAACTCTTGAGCAAGTGGCTCTATCACATCAACTAAGCAAAGCGAGGAATCTTCGGGAGGGTATTTCATTGCATCATAAATGTTATACTCTACCCTTTCCCCGTCTAATTCCATAGTCAGAGAACCACTACAGACATCAATCTTAGTTTTAGCTGTTTTCAGAAAAGGTCTACCTAGCAAAATAGGAGCAGCATGCTTATCATGGTCCATATCTAAGACATAGAAATCAGTAGGAAATATCAGATTATCAACCATTACAAGCACATCTTCAAGTATTCCTTTAGGGTAAGCGTTTGACCTATCAGCTAACTGTATCACAACACCAGTTTCTTGTAGAGGACCCAATTCAAGTATTTTGTACACAGAGTAAGGTAAAACATTAATTGAAGCACCTAGATCTAGCATGGCTTTATCAATTTTTGTATCACCAATAATGCAGGGAATAGTGAACATGCCAGGGTCACCACATTTCTGAGGCATACGCCTTTGAAACACAGTTGACACACGCTCACTTACAGGGATTTTCTGTTTCCCTTTTAGCTTTTGAGTTCTTTTTATGGTGCACAATTCTTTCAAAAACTTAGCATATCTAGGAATGCTCTTAATCAGATTAAGTAAAGGAATGTTTACCTCACATTTGTTGAATGTCTCAAACAATTCCTTGTCATGCTCCAGCTTTCGGGTCTCTTTTAGTGCCTCTGGGAAGGGTGGAACAGGTGCATAAGACTTCAGAGGAACTCCAGAAGAATCTAAAACAGCGTCTGAATTACTCGGTTTTGCTCCAGATTGCTCGGTCGCGCTTTCAGTGCCCAAGCCGCGCAATCCTGACTGAGACGACATTGCGCGGCTTGGAAATTGTGCGGCCGTGCTTTTTGGTGTCTTGTCCCCGCGCAATCTCAACTGAGATGGTATTGCGCGGGTGGCAATTGCTCGGTCGCGCATTTAGCAGGCTGGCCGAGCAATTCGTCCCCGAGTGAATTGCTTGGGATTTCCTCTGTTAGCTCCAGTTTTTCCTCAGTTTCTCCTTTAGCTTCTGTCACTCCCCTCCTGATTGGTACGTGCCCGTCCCTGGGCTCTACTTGAAGCTCTCAGCGCGATCTGGTCATGAGTCACATCAGCAGGCTTCATGCTTGAGCACACAGCATGAAATTCAGAAAGATGCTTGTTGGGGTCTTCACCACTAAGCCCATAGAATGAAGGCAAAAGGTGAATCAACCCAGATTTCAGCTCGAGCTTGACTCCCTCAGCAAGAGCAGGGAATTGCACCGCCAACGGTTGTTGTGCCAGATTCGGTGCAGTTAGCTGTCTCAATGTTTGGTCACCCATCTCGACAGATTCAGCAGATTCAGATTCAAAGTCAGATTCTTCAAGAAAGAACAGTAAGGCCTGAAAGTGATTCCGGGTTTCCTTCCTTAGCTTGAAGAGTGTCCTGTGAATATCTGGATCAAAAAGCAGTGGAGATGAGTTAGTAGCACGGGTATGAACCATATAACAGGTTCACACCCAAAACAACACAAAAGTAATAAACACAAATAGCGACGAGTCCCCGGCAACGGCGCCAAATTTGATGAGGTATTTTCAGTGGTCGTTAATACCTATCAAAGAAACCTTAGCTTAACCAACTCAGTAGAGCGGCAAGTAAGGGTCGATCCCACAGAGACTCTTGTATTTATGTTATTACTTGTATGCCAAGTAACTAATATGGGGGGTTTTATTGAATGAAAATCTAAACTACTATGCAAAATTAAATCTAAGTATGAAAGCAAATATGATTGTGATTAACAAATATGAGAAAAGCGTGTTCAACTAATTAGATCCATCATGATATTGCTTTATTGATCATCGACTCTCTTGATTCTCTTCTCACTTGAACAATCTATTGTGAATAATGATCCTACTAAGGATTAAAACCCAAACTTCATATTTAGTTGATAAAACTACCAGTCTAACAACCCTAATTATCTAACAACCTAGAAGACCTTCTAGATTCAATTAAATAACAACTTAACGATTCAAGTTATCAATAGAAACAAACACTTAGAGCAACCAGACATCTAAGTGACTTGTGAATTTATTCCCTACTTTAATCAACTTGTCCAACCGGTACAAATTGATTAAAGTCTACTCTTGATCAAATTAACTTCGACCGGTAATTAATCAGATTCAATTGTAAATTAACCTAGAAATTCTATTAGGTAGCTAATCTAATAAAACCCTAATTTAGATTCAATTAAGCACAGGGAATAATTTCTATTCAAGTTTGTTGAGAATCAATTAAATCTCACAACTATAGACAAATCATGACTTCAATAATTAGTCAAACACAAGGGAAATTAGCGATGCATAATTGAAATTAAAATCAAAATTACAAAGGTTCAAAGGTTCTTCCTTGAGAGAAAACCCTAGCCTCCAAAAGTTGATCAAAAGTTATGACAATAAATCTAACATAAAGTATTTATATGTCTCTAAAATTATCCCTCATAAGATATTATAACCCTACAACTCGGATGACACAAGCCCATAAGAAAATACCAAAGCCCAAAACCAAATCACGGCCCAAATCAACCGTCCGTGAGAAGCTCCAAATTGCGCGGCTTCGGCCCAGATTGCGCGGCCGCGTAATTGGTTCCCCGCGCTTTCCCCATTCAGTTGGGATTGCGCGGCTTGGTTGCTCGGGATCGATCCCGAGCAATTGGCTTGTTCTTGGCTCGGTTCTTCTTGGTTTAGCTCTTCTCCATTTATGCTCCTAGCACTCCTTAGCTCCCTTGGCTTGTCCACCACCGCCATGGTCAATCTGTACTCGCCCCGTTGTTGCTCCTGAACCTAAAAACCTGTAAAACCGAGCAAACCAGCGCATAATACTCGACAACACAAAAACCTAAAAACTACATAAAAACTAACCTAAACCTAACTAAAACACATATAAAACATGCATCTAAACTACTCCTATATGCAAGCTATCACTCTTTATCTCAATTATAAGACATTTTCAGTTATAATGTCTTTAAAATGTGTGAAAACACTATATAAATGATAAGTAAAAAATAGTATATATGAAAACATATCAATCAAATAAGCGGAGGAAGTTTATAGTCTTGGCACGAGCATCCCTATTAAGTATAACAACTCCAAGATCTTGGAGTTGTAACATTACTTCTTCTGGATGACACGCTTAATCAACGTATTTTCCAAACTCTTGACACCACACCTGTACACGATGTTTTTTTTTTGAATCAAGAGAACATTATAACTTACAAGCTACAATCAATATTAAGATTTGTATATGGAGTCTTCCTTATCTAAGGAGCTTTGCAGTTGGTACAACAATAGATTTTGAAGTTTACATGAGTCTAGAGAAGCTCGTATGAGCCAAAGACAAGAATGAGGACTACTTGATGGAAAAAATGCATATTCTAAAAAAACTAGGCACAAATAATATATATTTTTTTCTCCAAAAGGCGTACTAAAATCGAGGGGATACCTTGAGCAAAAAAGTATGTGAATCAGATGCAGTTTTTATGTCCCTAGTAATTTAGTCGCTTGTGTCGGATGAATAAGAGAATCCAACTCCTGCTGGTGAGTCGAGATAGATCATGTTGGAAACCTAAAAAAAAACATATTGGAATCATAGGGTAAGTTTAGAGAAATTTTCAAGTATTGATGCAAAGAATAAGATCACTTGAAATTGGACATGAACCTTTGACCCACTATAAAGATTGAGATGCGGCCTTTGGAGGCCTCCCTTTGACTTTGGAGCTTCAAAATTAAATGGTCCTGAAAAATAGGAAATATCAGGGCTTTTTAAGAAGATGAAACACTATAGAGCAACACCATAAGTTAAGGTGAAATCATATACATATGGTCATTGATTATCCAAAAGACAGATTTTTTTTTTCAAATTTCACCAAGTTTTTGATGCCTTATTATGGAAATGAGTGAGAATGGAGATATAGAGTATTCCATATACACTCATTTAGACCAATAGAAATAAGATATTCTCCAAAGTAAACAACAACGATTCAAAACTCTTTGGCATTGATCAAATTTCTGTGGTGCACTATAGGATATGTAGCTAGATTGAATAGGTTAGAAAAATACCATGCTCGTAAACAAAGCCATCAAAGCTGGAGCATCCAAGACGGCCATTGAGCCACATAACAAAGGATCCAATGATGGGTTCCTCTCAGATTCCACAAAGTAGTAGAATAGTTTCTTGTCATGATTTTCATCAAGTGTCACATACCTACACAAATAATTCATCAAAAACAATAAGATGACGAAAGAGTTACACAAATTGATTAAGCATTTATGAATGATAAACATTATATTTAAGTCAAAATTATAAAGAAAATACATCTGAAAATGCATACAAGATATAAAGCACCCAAAATCGAACGCCAATATCAGACTAACCGTGCTTAAACAATGATAACCCATATAATTAAGTCAAAATACAAGAAAACCACAATCTCACACGATCTAAACAAGAAACAGAGCATTGAATCACAAACAGTAAGCACCCAAATTAGATTAATCCAAATGTGCAAGATCTTACAAATAATCATGCAAAACTTTTATAATAGGCTATGCATAATCCTATAGAGACAAAAATGGCCTATCAAGTAAAAAAAAAGGATAATCTCAAGGGTTGGACTATAAATGAGAATAAGGTGTGTTTATTTTTAATTATCAATACTATTTATTTGTTGTTATTGCACTTTAAAGAAGAAATATTAATGCTTTTATTGCAGGTTTTGGGTGCTAGATCAGATAATATCATGTTTTATCTAGGTATGTCTCAATTAAATTGAAAAAATCTTTGATCCAAGAATGAAAACCACCAAACTCATATACATGGCGGCCATGTTGCAAAACAATAGTGGGACATAGTCTATTAGTTGGATCTAAATTTTGCTTGGGCTGAAGCTCATTATATTTTTTGTTGCCGAATTCCTACATGTAGACCAATTCTAGTTAAAATAAAAGGATGATTCACCATTCGTTATGTTTACTTGCGACATGATTGAAAGTGTAGGTATTATTATTAATTTATAGGCATTGGATAACATAAAGTCAAATAGGTTATTTTTAGATCATAATATCTATTATCTAACAAAGTAAAAAAAATTGCAAAGTTAATCTATCATCTTTGAAATGATAAGGACAAAATAAATTTTCAAATTTCAAGAGGGAATAAGACCATGATTTCCGGAGGGAATAAAACCAATGTGGTTGAGCGTGCTGTAATAAAAATGTACAATGACTTGAACTTGAAAATTAGTAAATTAAACATGTGATCGTTGGCTTTAACTTGATCTCCCTATTTGGTTATTGAGTGTGATTTCACTATTTTGATTGAGGAATGCTTTAACATATGTTGTTTCAAAATTGTGCAGTGGGAATTTATTCATTCCTTCTTCAATGGCTTGATAATTACTAGCATGAATTAGCTTATTGAGTTATTGTTGCATGAGAAAAGAATTAGCAAGCTATACTACATTTTTTACAGCACGCTCAACAACATGGTTGGCTTGAATAACAAGAATCCCTATCCTATTTTTTTGCACAATGACTTGGTGCCAACTAACACCCAAGACGAGTTGCATAGTCGTTTCCTACTTTCTTCTAAGAATTTCCCACTACATCTCTCAGCCTATCATGAATATCCTTTTACAGGTGTATATGATCCTGAATGCCTTTTCACATATCTTTCTCGCTTTATTGAGAGAGGAAATGTTGTTTTTGAAGTTCGTGGTGATATGGCGAGGCCTAGACCTTTAGACTTTACGAGATATACATTTGAGAATTTTAGTACACATTATGGTAATGATTCCCCAGAATTTCGTCTCTTGTATTTTTTTTCATTGGGGTAATCATCCCACCAAACATCACATAGATCTTACTCAGAAAACAGCCAATCCTATGGTGAGGAGCTCTGTGTGGAAACAAAAATTTAAGAAAAAGACTCACCTTGAATGGGATGGAATAATAATGGGACACATAGTCTGCTATGAGTTGGAGGAGCAGCTAATTACCTCTAATTCAGTCAAGCAAAGGCGTACTAAATTTCGTTTGGAGGAATATTTACTTGACGACCCTTACTACTATTCTCATCCGGGCATTAGCTTCCACAAGGTTTTTTTTAATTACTTTATTTTATTTTATTACGAACTTGTAGTTCAATTAATCATCTTAAAATAATTAATTGAATTTCTTCTATTTTACAACCATCTAACTGTTCGTTTATGAAACTTTACAAAGTTTAAGGTAATAATTTATTTTTGTGTAAATGGTTTTATTTTTGGAGAATGTGTATAGTCTGAAAGTAATTTTCATACGAACGTTGGTGATCTCTTTGTTTATTTATAAGCTTCATGTATATGTCTTACTTCAATGGAAAGAAATAAGGACTTAAAAAAGTCAACTTAATGCAATAGAACATAATTCTCAACAAGTTATTGTTAAAGGAATACATAAGACTAAGGTTTTGCTCTTCATCTCCATTATAATACATTTTCAATTATAATGTCCTTAAAATGTGTTAAAACATTATATAAATGCAAACGCTATATAAAACACTATATAGATAACAATTAAAAATATATATATATATATGAAATGATACCAATCAAATAAGCGGAGGAAGTTTATAGTCTTGGCAAGAGCATCCCTATTAATTATAGCAACTCTAGGATCAAGGGATTGTATGATTACTTCTTCTAAAGTTACCATTACATGCTTAATCAGCGTATTTTCCAAACTCTTTGGGGCTATAGTAGATGGTTCTTTTTCAATCCCATGGTTTTTTCATGTTGTCAAAGAGTTGAACAATGGTTATTATTTTTAAATGCTTAACTAATTGACTAGATGTTCGAAAACTATAAAACTACTACATAATTCAACCAAAGTAACACTATATATATAAGGACATAATAACTATATATTGCAAGACATTCTCCAACAAAGAGGCTCTACCAACAAACAAACTATGGAGTAAAACTTAGACTCATCAATTGTCAAACCATATTCAAACCATTGTGAACTTAGAATCCTCACCAAGAAAGCTTGCTAGTAGTTCATATCCATTATTCCTTAATTAGACTTATGAAGAAAGTATTATAGATTAATATTTATCAAGCCTCATCAATTGAATATTCCTTGGCCAGGAGACAAAATCATCTTGGGGTCAAACTTTGCTTTCCTTTCCTCAAATCTTCCCCATTCCTTCTCAAAGTGATTCTTCCAAAAATCTTCCTTGCTAGTAGTCATCCCTTCATAATAATGCGGGAGATATTGCTTTATCATAATCTTATTCTCCTCACACAACCTCAATATCTCTTTGTTAAGTTCATCCAAGACATTTCACCCATTAATCGTACTCGATTGCAAAAATGACACTGCGTAGAACATCTCTTCTTCAGGTATTGCCGTAGACATCATATCATCCCACCTATGGATTATCATAATCTATTAGCTATGTTTTTTTTTAATAAGATTAAATGTCTTTATAACGAAGAAGGAGAACAAACCGAATTGGAACTGTTAGAACATAACCATCCCACATGGAAAAGTTTGAACTAATCTACCTATATATAAGTTTCATAAATTACTTTTCTTACTGCCAATTAGTTGTAAGATGTAACCCACTATAATAAGTGCACGTGTACACGGACGAATGCTCCCATTGATTGGCTTGTTGGACTTTATAATGTTTGTTCTTGCATGCACACATGCTTGATAAACCCAACATGTATGTGCAATGCAATTCTATCCTAAAATCAATTCAATTGATAATAAAAAGGAGTAGCTACCCACCAACTATATATAGTAGGCTCAATTTCTCCCAAATGAAAATATTTAATAATTGTATACATACTTGTCACGGTTCATTGGATAGAAGAGCACTGGTCCAGTAGCCTTAGCTTGCTTCGAGATGATGTCGACAAAAATGGTAGAGTTAAATTCACTTATTTGAGATTTCGATACAAAAAGGTTCAACCATGGGTGTGGAACATCCCATAGGCCTTTGGATCGAAGCTCTATTTCGCCTTCTCAAATCCTATTGAGAAATTCAATGTAAGACACATCTTTTGTAAAGATGAACCCCAAAATAAAGGATAAGTCCTTGAGAACTTCTTCTACTTCCTACAAGCAAGAAAAAGATAACCATAAATGTCTCATTAGTTTAATTTAATTATTTTGTCTAAGGCTTCATTCAAAATTCTCCATCCAACTAGAACAAGCTAGTGGAAAAGCTCTCTCCTTGGAAGTAGGAGGGTACAAAAAGGAGCGGAATTAAGCTCCAGCTCCCCCATTCCGCTAGTAATTCCACTTGTGCCAAACGGATGCTAAGATTTTAGCTTTCATATTGAGATTAATTTGTAACATTATCAACCGGGCTTACTTAGTTGTCAAGGCAAGTCATAGATAGATTTTCTTACAACAAACTTACTTCATCGATGGATTCGTTGTAGGAAGGATCATAGAACTTTGCGATCTCGACATAATAGATGATTCCATTTGGAGATTGTAGAGACGAAATCTTAATTTGATCAGAGAGTGAGAAGAAAGATGATCTCCAATTGTTCATAGAGCTGGTTTTGGGCATCAAAAGTGTGCCCTCAACGTAGTTTAAGCCATTAAGTATGCCTTGGACGTCTTTGTTGTTGAAGATTAGCAACTCTTGATCCCTAGCAAAGGTTTCAAAATCATCGTACAACATTCGTATCCATTTTACCTGCAAATTAAATCATACAATTGCTCACGGTCGAATTGTAAATTTCCCTTACATTATTCGTCCATGTAGGATAACCACTAATAATAGCATTTGTATTCTAGCAATCATGTATAGCTTGCGATGATATATGTGCTAGTAACCCGAATCTAGTTTTAACTCATATTTATAAGTTTTAACTTAGACGGTTTACCTGGTTCGTGTGCTTTGTTGGCTAGTTCACGAACCTAGGATAAAAAAATACTTTTGAACCCAAAATACTACTCCCCCCTATCCAAATTATCGATTTGTCGTTTGAACAATTGATATTTGATTCAAATTAAGTGTCCCTATAATTATTGTCCTCAATTTTCAGGCAACTTTTGTACTTCGGGGTATTAATATTTTTACTTTTCTAACCCTTAACGTTCTCTTTCATCTTTTTTCAAAGTGGATACTAAATTACTATTGGTAGAGAGTTAAAAAAAGAATAAAAATTGGTGAATTAGACTAATATATATTTATTACTTAGAGAAGAGAATTTCAAGGAAAATAAAAGCATTCTTAATATGTGTGCATTTTCCTCCAACGACACATAATTTGGATTGGAGAGAGTACTTTTTTATTTGTCTACCTCTAAAAAATGTCAATTTTGTAATGAGATAGAGAGAAAGGAAATTGTGTTTTTCTTATTGATTGAAAGAGTCTTACAAAAAACTTGAACTCGCTTATATACAATTTTGTGAAGCAAGTGAAAGAAGAGTAAAACATAAGCTTCTAACCACTTCTTCTAACAACTTTTACTTGGACAAGTAATTTAGTTAAACAAAAAGACAAAAGACAAAAGACAAAAAATATATGGATGGTAATTAATGTAAATTATATAATTTAACCCAAGATAAAAGAATTATAATAATTTAAAAATTAGATTATTGTTAAAAGATAACCTCTTAAAACTAATGTCTGATAACACTAATTAACAAGTGCCACTTTTTATTTGTATATATACCTTGTTTTTTTTTTAACAAAAGACAAACAAAAGTGTGAGGGTAAGAGGCTTAATCAACAAAGATAGATTATTTAATGATGAAAACTATCATTAAATTAAATAAATAGATTAGTTAATGATGGAAATGTACCCTTTTTGGTGCAGGCTGAAGAGGAATCCTGGCTCTTATAATAATCCCAAATTGGCCAAGGCCACCAAGAACACCATTTAAAAGCTCACTCTCCTCTTCTCTTGAGCATCTTTTGAGCTCTCCTTTTCCTACACCATAAAACAGAGCACAATTATAAACTCCGGATTACTAAATATGATTGAGGATTATTGAAAACCCACACTATAAAAAGACCGTTTATGTAGAATATTAATTATGAACATTAAGGATCCGTTCGGTAGTGTAGCTTATAGACCTGTTAAATGGGTCGGGCTGGTTCGGGTTCGGTTTTATTATGGGTCGTGATCAATCGGGTCGGGTTGTAGCGGGTTTTCGGTCGGGTCGGGTCTAAAATATCCTTTTTTATGATTATTAAAATCAAATTTTTATAAAAAATTATATTTAATTATAATATATTATATTTATTTATTTTAATAATAAAATATATTATAATTTTCAAAATAAATTTTAATTTCTTTTTATAAATATACTAATCAGGTTCAAATTTTTGGATCTTGATCTTAAAATTATCGAACAGTTCGGATTAGGTTAGCGGGTTCGGTCAGCTTTTGACAACTCTAGTAGCTCATTTAGTTGATGGGAAAAAATAAATTATTAAACCGAACACTCTCATCAACTACTTTTTACCTTTAATATTTAACCGAACACATATTATTTTATTTCAATATTAACTACATGAACATGAATATCAATTAATAATGAATGTCTACAAACTTTATTATAAAACTGATGTGATGAAAAGTTCGATATCTCTTCGATTCACATGACATTAAACATTAAAGTATGATTGTTGAGAATATAATCTATGGTTACTATTATGTAGTATGTACTTTATTCGTGTAGGCATGCTAGTAATTGATTTAATTTAGTTAATAAAACCAGATTTGTCAAACACTTCAAACTTACAAGAAAACAAGGTACATTAATTAATTAAAAGGAAGTATAAAGTTTGAAGTGTTTAACAAATCTGGTTTTCCTTTTAATTAAGTAATCATACGAATTAACAAAACCACCACTAAACCCTCAAATCAATCTAACTTTTATTAGTAATTACTCATGGTTAATTAGAGGTACGTATAGTTCAAACAAAATATCTATATACATTATAAAATAGAAAAATTTGGTCAATTAATGACCAAAGCATCTAATGAAATAATCTACAATTAAGCTCAAAAGAGAGAGAAAAAAAAAAGAAAAATAAAGGGGAGACAATTGATTAAGGGTGAGGTTTTTCTATTTAATAACGTAATTGATGCTCACCTTAATAACACAATTGATGCCCCCATCTTAATGAGAGAATTTTTTGTTTAAACAATTGTATATGAGTTACAATCTAAAAGAAAAGGAAATGAAAGGTCATGGAGTTACATTTTAAAATTCATGTAACCTTATTTTTATAATAACCTGCATTCTTTATTATGTTTTCAATTAATCCTCTTGCATAATCCCATTAATTTTTATGGATAAATCACAATTATCCTTATCAAGTTTTATTATGTATATATATATATTGGTCCAATGAAACTCCAAAATTCAAGCACAAGAGAGATCCAATGAATCTGCAAAAGTTATGAGAATCCACCTTCAAAATGGTTTGGAATTTAAGAAGAAGAAAAGCCTACCTCGCTCTTACAACTTCTAACTCACCCTTCATCCTCTTTCCCATACCAAATCTTATACTTGATGTATTTGGTGATTGTTACTTGAAGGGCAAAAGAAAATGAGTTACAAACCAAATCTTATAGTTGATGTGTTTGGTGATTGTTACTTGAAGGGCAAAAGAAAATAATTTAAAATTCAATAGAGGTACTTTTGTTCTATTGAATCCCTTTGTTTGATATGATTTCTAGGATTATATTTATATACACTTTGATTATTTTATTATTTTATTTATATGAATTTATGAAAAACATCATTCATGTTAGTAGGTTTGGCAAAGTGGATGAGGGTCACAATGAATCGTTAATGATCACATGAAAAAGAGAAGGTTATATGCTAGGGTAATCATTTGATGGTAGATTGATTCGATTAATTTATGTGAAAGATTTTGCACTTATCAATATCAATTTATATTTTTCCTTCTTTCACATTTTAGATAGACTTAACTCTTTGTAAATACTCTTATAAAATAAATTATCATTTTATGCACTCAATCTTTCTTTCTCATTTTCAACTTATTTGAAACTCAAACTAATTACATAAATTTGTGTAGGAGGTCGAAGTTGAAGCCCCTAAAAGTGAAAGATATCATATGATTCTTTTTATTTCATTTTATTTGTAAAATAATTTTACAATTTTATGAAAGAGTTACTTAGTGCTTTATGAGACAATCTAATTTGTAACAATGTACTTTGAGGCTCGATAGGATGAAGGTCTTTTGACAAACATATGGAATGGAGATAATTCATTACGATCCCTAAGGTGAGATCTAAAATGTTATAATCGTTTACATAAATTTTAGTTATATATTTGCTAATATGCATCAATTTTATTGTTTTATTTTCATGTTGAGTGATTAGAGGATATGAGAAAAATATTTATATAAATAATATTATTATTAAGTAAAATATAACTAAAATTTTTATTTTAAATTATCTTGCTTTACACTAAAAAAATCCACTTATGCTTCGTTGTTTGTGAAACCAATGGTGAAATTAAAATCTCATTTCGTTAGAAAGTAAGAATAATGGCTTCATTTGCAAGGTCGAGCAAGTGAAAAAAAAACCACCATCAAATGTAATTTTTTTTCTTTTTTCTTAAGTAGTAGATAGATGATCAAAATTTTACTTGAATATCTCTTTATTTCTATTGGTCAAGTCTACCGGTGCATAGAAATTGATTTGGTCAAAATATATAGTAAATATTTAATAGTTGTTTCTAACAAGTAATTTTAGCCAATTAAAGTGATATAACATCACAGATATTACAAACAAGTAATTTCATCATAATTAATGTGGGATAATTACATTATTAATTCAACCACGCATAAATTAACAGCTTATTCGAATTCCAACTCTAAATTATGTAAAAATAACCATAGGTGTACATGAGTCTATGTATTAAATGGATGGATGTGTTACTCAGATTAACTTCTTGATATACAACCTAATTGTAGTTGGTCATGACTCATGTGTAATGTTCAAATGGGAACCAATAATGTAGTGTATAATGTATAATATTATAAGATTTTATTTTAAATGACATTTTTAGGCAAAGAATAATACTTAACATTAAATTGGTGTTTCATTTCCAAAATATGAAAATAACTTTATGTCATTTTTTATACTCACAATAATTATCACGTCCGTTGAATTCAATAAAAAAATATAACCAATTACTTTACAACAATTCATTTACTAAAATTAAATATATTAAAAATGGGCTATTTAACTAAAATATAATATGAAAAAGGTTAAGTTAAAATTACAAAATACAAAATATAGTCAAAGACAATCCGTGCGTAGCACGGCCACCTTCCTAGTATAGACATAAAGAAAAAAAAAAGTATAATTCACAAGGCTACACAATTAACCTCGCGATAAATGTGAAAAATCATAAGCACACCACATGTACATCAATGTGATCACTTCCAATTAAAAAAAAAATAAAGACTAAACACTTACAAAATTTAAAATAATTAAATGGAAAAATTAAGAAAAAAAATAGGTATATATAGTTCTTCCATTTCGCCGGTTGTACTCATTTTACGTGTTGTTTTTAGTTATTTCGGTCTGTCTAGCCGATTTTCCGACCACTGTTTTCACAGCTTCTCGAATATATCAAGCATGTCCGATAAATCAAATTCTTACCTTTTCAAAAAAAAAGTATAAGATTTATTACGCGCAGGTCGCATTCAAACTTATCACTTTCATTGCCTAGAGTCTTGAATGATCGATATCGACCTTCTATATATATAAAGAATATGAAAAACAAATAAGACGAGGATAATCATACTTAATTACCTGTGACCACATCCAATTCTTGAACATTAGAAATTTGTGGACCGAACCGAAATGTCTGGCCACTGATTCCACCATTGGAGAGGGTTCCTCCAACGGTCAAGTACAAGTAATCCGTCCACGAAACCGGAGTCAAGCCCTCTTCAATGGAAGCCATCAACACCTCAATCCACATCTTCTCTCCTCCTGCATCAACAAACCCACAAAACCCTAATCTCGATCCGCAATCTTCGTCCTTAAAAACCCTAATTTCGCTGTTTAAGGAGGACATTTCGACGACCACGCCGTTCTCTGCCGTGGCTTGGCCCCACACGGAGTGGGCCCGGCCTCGGGCAGCTATCGTGAACGGTGGGCCCGAGGCGAGCCCACCGTTTGAGAGCTTCAGGAGCGAAACGACGTCGTTTGGGCTGGAGGGGTAGAGGACGACCGCGGGGGCCCGGGTGACCGCTTTCCCGAAGTCGATGGAGGCGGGACCCACCGCGGCCGGGTCGGACCGGAGGTGGAGGGCTTGGCTGGGGACACAAATAGGGCCATGATGAATGGTGGGTTTAGTTATTATTGTGTTGCTCCTCCATGTCCAATGCTTTGAAAACATGGCTAGAGAAAATGGTATGGTAAAAATGATAAGGAGGTGATAAATTTTGGACATTTTAAGACTTGGGTTTATGTTTGTTGTGCGGTGAGATTTTGGGATGCCAATGTATGTGTATTTATAGTAGATTTTAATTAATTAGTTCATCTCTATGGGTTATAGTTTGTAAGGAATAATGTTTTGAGAGAAAATGAGAAATTGCATGCCAGTGAAAAAACAAGTAAACAACCCATCACATATTCACACGTGGGCTATATCACGTCACGTGCATGTGCATGATGTAAGTGGTCATACACTACGTACGTTACTATTTCTACCAATACACATTTTCACATACATATTACCAATGCACATTTTGACGTAAAATTTAAAATAGACCTATCCAATGGGTCGGGTCGAATCGGATCGGATGAACACGTGTTCGGGCAGTTAAAGTTTTTTAGGGTAGGGCTCGTTTGCATGTATATATCGATATCATATATCAGATGGTATCGGTATCGATATCAGATATGCGATATCATTCATATCTCATACCTCTTTTTTTTATATATCAAATATCATGGAAAAGACCTTGTTTTGATATCAAGGATATGACCCGATATCCATATACTCTCAGACCAAACATAAGATATGACCCGATATCGATATCTAAACCCATATACTCCTATACCAAACACAAGATATATATGACTCGATAGTCGATACCGATATTTGATATCAGGATATCAATACCAAACGGCCATTAATTAGTTGGGTTGGTTTTTTTTTTTTGATTTGGTAAGATTTAGGATAGCTTAAATACTATTTGGACTAACCTACATCACACGTAAACAGGTGAGAATTAGTTATTAAAAATTTTAATCCTAAAAATTTTGAGTGGGTCAGATCGAGTTCTTTAGACGGGTAATATTTTGACCGCCCGGTTTACTAAAGAGTGAATTAAAGAACGCTTAAAATTGCTTGATGAATTGAATCAATTAATTACACTAATTAGGTGTGAGTGTGTGTGTGTTTTGAGTGTGAAGTGGTGTGGAGAGATTAGGTATGTATTTATAGTAGATTTTAATTCTTGTATATGGATTTTAATTTGTAAATAAGAGAAACTACATGTCATATGTGGTATCGCTATAGACATTCTATCATCCCATCTGTGGATCATTATAATCTATTAGTAATGTTTTTTATAAGATAAAATGTCTTTACAATGAAGAAGGAGAACGAACCAAATTGGAACTGTTAGATCATAACCATCCCACATGGAAAAGTTTAAACGGCAGAATATATATACAGACACCTGAACTTGTCCCAAAAAGTCACTTAGACACCTCACCTTTGGTTTTGTTCTATTGAGCACTTAAACTTAACCTTTTCTGTTCTATTGGACACCTTTTTGCTTATGTGGCAATTGGCGTGTAATACACTCTCTAATGGTAGAGTGAGGCTTTATTATTCCTAAACACCAAATCTGATGTGTCATTAATTTTTTAAAAAAAGGGATGTAAATGGCTTAAAAAGCCGAGGAACTCCTCCTTCTCTTCTTCTTCATTCGCTTCTTCTTCAACCTTCCCTCTTCTTGCCATTGTTGCTATTCTCTTCAACCTTCGCTCAAGCTATTCTCTTCTTCTTGCCATTCCCTTCCTCTTGCCCAACCAATTCACTTGTGTCGACGATGTCTTCTTCCTCGAACACCTGGTCTCAATCGGACGGTCAATCCCGATTCGTTTTTTCCGCGTGTTATTGTGGAGTCGGAGCTTGCATGAGACACTCATGGACGGTTCACAATCCAGGGAGGCGCTTTTTTGGTTGTCCCAATTTCGGAGTAAGTCCAATTTTCCCCAAATGCAAAACCCTAGAAATTCCAATTTGCTACTTATGAACCCTAGAAATTCCAATTAGGGTTTTTGTCGATTGAATGCTTAATTGAGTATTGAATTGGTTTGTTTACAGAAGACGGGGGCATGCGGGTTCTTTAGATGGCTGGATCGAGAAATGACAGACCAAGAAAAGCATGTGATTAATGGTTTGCTAAGAAATGTAAAGGAGAAAGAAGCAGAAAGGGACAAGGCCAAATGTCGATCTAATGTACTAGCGTTGGTTCTAGCGGTGATTATAGGGATTCATTGTGCAAAATTCATTATGTCAACTGTTAGATGAACTGCATTGCTTTATTTCACTGTTAGTTGTGAGACATCTATGTAATAGGGGGTTTAAGGAAGCTAATGTTCATGTAATGCAAGCTATGTAAGAATGTAGTTGGTTGAACCTGAATGCAAGCTAATTTATAGCAGATTTGAGCATGTAATTTGTTGTTGCTTGAGGCTAAATAGATTTCTGTTTTGAAGTTGTGCTGATGTGTTGTTGCTAAATGCTTAACAGATTTTTTTTTTTTTGAAGTTTAGCAGATTTGTTGTTGCTTGTAACCAAATGGAAACCAACAGATTTGTAAGCAAATGGAAACCAACAGTTTTGTACCCAAATGGAAACCAACAGATTTGTTGCTAAATGTTGTATTAGGTTGAACATTTGATGGAACCAAATGCTTCAATAGACACTTCTGTTATATTGAAAATCAAGACATCTTTGTATTGAAAATGAAGACATTTCTGTCAAATTTGATGGAACAAAATGCTTCAATAGCCCAACTGTTCTTACATTATATGCAAAATCAAGACAGCTGTAATCACAATTAGCTACTACCACAATCCATAACCTAAACCATTAGTTGTTCTTACATTATATTCAAAATCAAGACAACTTCATTGAACCATTAGCTACTACCACAATCCATAACCACCATTAATAGCTGTTCTTACAATATATGCAAAAAGAAGACAGCTTCACATTAACTAAGTTACTAAGGTGACATTCTAGTTGGTTGACCAGAAAGAGCATGATGCTCTATGGTCTGTTTGAGTTGGTTTGACTGCTAAATGGGACTCCAGCTGGTTGGCTTGCAGAAGAACTCCTCCTTTGTAATTGCCTCCTCGTGATAGCTGGTTGTCCTTGCCATTGTAAACCTCTGGTTTGAGCTCCAACATCAACACCTTGGCTTGCATGTTTAGTGGCTTGTGGACATCTCAACACCCTACTTGAGTTCTGCCCTGGCTGTAATCACAATTTATGACACCAAGTTAAAGACAATAGGTGCAAAGATAATTATGCTTAATCACAATTTATAACATATCTTATCTCACTTACATTTAAAATGGTCAAACCATTAGTAGGGTTGATGTAGGTACCCATTCCCACCATTCTGCCCTTTTTCTTAGATCTGGTACTTGGACCACTTTCCTCTTTGTAGTCACCCATATGCTGAGTCAACACCCTAACCTTTGCTCTCCTACAAATGGATATTCCAACATAGAGCTTCAACTCCTTCCTACAAAGTGATTGAATCTCCCACAGTTTAATGGAAGGTTGGGAAACTATTCTGTTCTCAAAGTGCTTTGCAAGGAATTTGGAGTTGCAAAGCCTATTGGTGTTGTACCTTCTACAATCATGTCTGGGCGTGTAAGTCTTAACCATGAAATTTTGACTCCCTCCACCATAGCTAGCATGTAATCTCCACTTGCATCCAACATGTATACATGAAACTGTAACCCTGCGTGCTTCATTAGGCCTAAGCTTCAGTTTTACACCCTTATGAACACCATACTTAGCTAGCCTCTCTAAACTGTTCAACATTCTCAAAAACCATACCCAATTCCCAAACAGGACACACACTCAGGGTCATAGGCAACATGTCTGCTCCTCCTTCTTCTCACCTCTCTATGACCTTTTACTTCATCTCCAGATTGCTCACTCTCAATACTGTAATCTGAATCACTAGCAAAATAAGGTTCATCACCACCCAACTTTCCAGTGTAGTTATGTGCATCATCCCCCCATTTTTCATACCCATCATCAGCCCCCACCTCACCTAAAGGTACTTCCACATTTACATTCTTCTCCATGTGCACTTTTTTCCTAGTCCTTTCCAATCTAGATGCCTCTCTTATTTCTCTAAGTTCATCATCCACTTCACTGTCATCACTCATCTCCCATATTGTTTCAACACTTTCCTCACTACTAAAATCAGAAGAACCCCCAGTTTCAGCACTTTCAGAACTTTCCCCTACATCAACAATTTCAGGCTCAACATATACTACCATCTGTAGGCAGTTACCATCTTGAACTTCAGCTTCAGTATCATCCCCATGCTTAACATAAAAATGCACCTCATCACCATCTTCCAATGTCGTAGCAAGTTCAGTCAGTGAGCTATCATTCATTTTCCTAAATGCACCCACATTTATGTCCTTGTAGTACACCCTGTCAAATTCCTGATACCCTAATTCTTTCACATACCAATATAGCTCGAACAAACTAAAGTAATTTGTATCTACATCACTAAAATTCGGTGGAGACTCATCAATGTAAGCAGGATGTGGGGAATCAAGCAACTTACCACCATGGTGCCACACAATGTGCACCACACCCATCGCAATCCCTAGCAATAGTAGAAAATCGAGCTTAAAATCCCCAAATTCAAAAACCCTAAAATCCCCAAATGAAAAAACCCTAAAATCCCGATAATGAAAGAGTAGAGAATCGAGCTTGCTAGAGCATACTTACCTTAGAATGTCGTCAAGATCTTCACAATCGTAGAGAATCGACCATCCACCACCTTGGAGAGTTAGGGCTCAAGCTGGTTTTCTTTCGACAATCGCAAGCAATGGAAAGAGCCAAAGAGGAGTCAATCAGTTTAATGATTTTTGGACTTTGTTTTTCTTTTTATCCATTTCAGATCTGATGTGGCCTTTTTGTTATGACGTGGGCCTTTTTTTTAACGTGGCAAATGTGTGGCACTTGTCATTGACAAATCAGCGCGCGTGTATGACACTCGATGGATCCTTCGTGACCAGGTGTCCAATAGAACATAAAAGGCTAAGTTTAAGTGCGCAATAGAAAAAAACCAAAGGTGAGGTGTCTAAGTGACTTTTTGGGACAAGTTCAGGTGTCTGTATATGTATTCTGCCAAGTTTAAACTAATCTACCTCTATATAAGTTTCATGAATTACTTTTCTTACTGCCAATTAGTTGTAAGATGTAACCCAATATAATAAGTGCATGTGTGCATGGACGAATGCTCCCATTGATTGGCTCGTTGGAGTTTATAATATATGTTCTTGCATGCACACATGCTAGAAAAATCTAGCATGTATGCGATAAAATTCTATCCTATAATCGATTCAATTGATAATAAAAAGGAGTAGCTAACCACCAATTGTATATACTAGGCTCAATTTCTCCCAATTTTAGATGAAAATATTTAATAATTGTATACATACTTGTCATGGTTCATTGGATAGACGAGCATTGGTCCAGTAGCCTTAGCTTGCTTCGAGATGATGTCGACAAAAATGGCAGAGTTAAATTCACTTATTTGAGATTTTGGTACAAAAAGGTTCAACCATGGGTGTGGAACATCCCATAGACCTTTCGATTGAAGCTCTACTTCGCCTTCTCGAACCCTATTGAGAAATTCAATGTAAGACACATCTTTTGTAAAGATGAACCCTGGAATGAAGGCCAAGTCCTTGAGAACTTCTTCCACTTCCTATGAGCAAGAAAAAGATAACTATAAATGTCTCATTAGCTTAATTCAATTATTTTGTCTAAGGCTCCATTCGACATTCTCTATCTAGCTGGAATAAGCTCTCTCCTTGGGGGTAGGAGGGTACAAAAAGGAGTGGAATTAAACTCCAGCTCCACCATTCCACTGGTAATTCCGCTTGTGCTAAATGGACGCTAAGACTTTAGCTTTCATGTTGAGATTAATTTGTAACATTATCAATTGGGCTTAGTTAGTTGTCAAGGCAAGTCATAGATAGATTTTCTTACAACAAACTTACTTCATCGATGGATTCGTTGTAGGAAGGATCATAGAACTTTGCGATCTCGACACAATAGATGATTCCATTTGGAGATTGTAGAGATGAAATCTTAATTTGATCAGAAAGTGAGAAGAAAGATGATCTCCAATTGTTCATAGAGCTGGTTTTGGGCATCAAAAGTGTTCCCTCAACGTAGTTTAAGCCATTAAGTATGCCTTGGACGTCTTTGTTGTTGAAGATTAGCAACTCTTGATCCCTAGCAAAGGTTTCAAAGTCATCGTACAACATTCTTATCCATTTCACCTGTAAAATTAAATCATACAATTGCTCACGATCGAATTGTAAATTTCCCTTAGAATATTGGCCATGTAGGATAACGGCTAATAATATTAATAGCATTTGCATGTGTATTACGAGTCCATGATGAAAAATACTTTTGAACCCAAAATACTACTTTTTTATTTGTCTTCCTCTAAAACCATGTCAGTTATTGTAATGAGATAGAGAGAAAGGAAATTGTGTTTTTGTTATTGATTGAATGAGTCTTACAAAGAGCTTGAACTCGCTTATATACGTACAATTTTGTGAAGCAAGTGAAAAAAGAGGAAAACATAAGCTTATAACCACTTCTTCTAACAACTTAGACAAGTAATTTAGTTTGAGTTGTTGGCTCTTGTATACCAACAAACCTAAACAAAAAGACAAAAGGCAAAAGACAAAACATGTGTGGATATATAGTAATTTAACCCAAGTTAAAAAAAATTATAGTAGTAATTTAAAAATTGGATTATTGTTAAAAGATTATAATACTTAAACAAGTGCCACTTTTTATAAATTCCGGATTGTTAAATATAATATAAGGATTATTAATTTTCACTATTAATTTCAGCATCAACTACATGAACACTAAAAAAACTGTTTAATTATTTAAAACGCATACTATAAAAAGATTGTTTAAGTATTTAATTTTCTATTAATTTCAACGTCAATTACACGAATATTGATATCAACTCGTATAAGTATAATTCCGGATTACTAAATATGATTGCGGATAAAACGCACACTATAAAAAGATCGTTTGTTTGTGTAGAATATTAATTATGAAAAACGACATTAAGGATCTGTTCGGTAGTGTAGTTTATGAAGTTGATGGGAAAAATAAATAAATTATTAAACCGTACACTCTCATCAACTACATATCATATTTTGAGCTCTCACAAAGCTTAATTTTTGTATCTAAAACTTGAACACGCTATCTTGTAATTGTTCATCTCAAGCTTAAACATTATTCAAATTTGTGTCTTAATTAATTTACTTGGATGCTTTATAGTGTTGGGTCTTCATTTTAAGCTATTAGAGCTGTTAACTCCTATCGTTGTTGAACGTGATTTATTATCATTTTAATTTTCTTATTTTAGATGAATTTCCAAAGCATGCTTGATTACCATTCCATGAAAAGAGAAAAGCTTCAAAAACTTTGCAAGAAAAACAATATTCGAGCTAAGTTGAAGATTGATATGGCGAATCAACTCGAGCTAAAGTTGAATATCAAGGTACGTGAGAGCTTTAATTTGTCATACATCTACAAATATTTTTACGAAAAGATAAAATCACCCCAAGTTATTTGTTTTTTTAGAGGTCACCCATTCTGTTCTCTTGGAGACATCCCTATTTTTATCGAGATAGAGTAATTGGAGGTTGGGATTACGAGGATAGGCATCCACTTCCCACCGCATTGAATCAAGGAAAAAAGGGTATGTCTCTCCAATAATTTGTTTTGTATCTATTTATAAGCTTGCTAGATTTTCTATTATGATTAGGAAGGAAGTGTGTTTGTTATACATATGGTTTTCACTTTCTAAATCTACATGCAGGAACATGTATAGCTCAATCTATGCACTCACTAATGACAGCTCAGGGTATCATAGTGGCTTTGAGAAATAATGTAGAACCACCTCCAGAACCATCCCTACGCCATCTTCTCTTGATGTTGAGTAGTCTTCCTAAAGAGCAAAGAACTTTAGCTAGAATGTTAACACGAGTCTAAGAGGAAGGCGTATTATCTAAAAAAGATTTTAAAGGGAGTCTCAGTGATTCGGTAATATAGATTATACTATTTTGTGTATTGTTGTTACAATTTATAACTAAATCTAACATTATGCTCTCTTTTAACTTTTAGGGAAAGAGATATTATATAGACTCAGAACTCTCATGCGAATTTTTCACTTTTAGTAGCTTTATGACAGTGTTGCATCATTAATTACAATTGTTAGGTTATTTAGTAAACAAAGTGAAGGTGGTGGTGCTCGTTGCAGACTAACTAAAAGGTTAATTATTTGAAATAATAGGTGATCTTTGGATTATGTTTTAAAAACTTGTGGGTATTTATTACCTCCGGAAATTTGAAATTTTATTTTTTCCTTATCATTTCAAAGAAGATAGATTAACTTTGTAATTTTTTTTTTACATTGTTAGATTATAGATATTATGATCTAAAAATAACCCATTTGACTTTATGCTATCCAATACCTATAATTCATAATAATACCTACAGTTTCAATCATGTCGCAAGTAAACATAATAAATGGTGATCATCCTTTTATTTTAACTAGAATTGGTCTACATGTAGGAATTGGGCAGCACAAAATAAAATGAGCTTCAGTCCAAACAAAATTTGGCTCCAAATAATAGACTATGACCACTACTGTTTTGCTACATGGCCATGTATATGAGTCTGGTGGTTTTCATTCCTAGATCAAAAGTTTACTCAAATATTAATTGAGACATAGCTAGATAAAACATGAGATTTTTAAAACATTCTAATGATTCATCTTCTAGTCTTTTTATTTCATTTCTTTCCTATCATCTTAGGGATCGTTCGACATGCTCTTTTTTAGGAGCTTATATAAGACTTATCAAACTTATTTCGGGCTCAAAAAATAATCAGTCCAACCTTATCGAACTTATCGGAACTAGCTTATCATCTAAACTACTTACACTAGAAGGGACGCCAGCCGTGCCCTCGCTAGGAACAACCACAATGATTAATTGAACTACAAATTCATAATAAAATAAAATAATTAAGCTTCAAGCCTACATTGAAATTTAATTAATTGTTTTAAGATGATTATTTGAACTACAAATTCATTACAAATAAAACAATTAAAAAAACGTGTGGAAGTTAATGATCGGATGAGAATAGTAATAAGGGTCGTCAAGTAAATATTCCTGCAAATGGAATTTAGTACGTCTTTGCTTGACTGAATTAGAGGTAATTAGTTGCTCCTCCAACTCATAGCAGACTGTGTGTCCCATTATCATTTCATCCCGATCACAGTGAGTGTTTTTCTTAAAATTTTGTTTTCACACAAAGATCCTCATCGTAGGATTGGTTGTTTTCTAGGTAAGATCTATGTGATGTTTGGTGGAATGATTACCCCAATGAAAAAATACAAGGGACGAAATTTCGGAAATTTATTGTCATAATGTACACTAAGATCCTCAAATTTATATCTCGTAAAGTCTAAAGGTCTAAGCTTCGCTATATCTTCATGAACTTCAAAAACAACATTTCCTCCCTCAATAAAGCGAGAAATATATGTGAAAAGTTGTTCGGGAGCATATACACCCGTAAAGGATACTCATGATAGACTGTGAGATGTAGTGGCAAATTCTTAGAAGAAGGTGGGAAACAACTATGCTGCTCGCCTTGGATGTTAGTTGCAACCAAGTCATTGTGTAGAAAACTACCAGACTCGTATATATATCCATGTAGCCACTGTTCTAAAAAACGGCCTGGGCGGCCGCCTAGGCGCTGGGCGGTGGTCCACCGTCCCGATTTTGCCCTGGACGGTGGGCTGGGCGGCTAGGCGGGCTGGGCGGGCTAGGCAAGTTGTGCAAGCTAGGCGGGTTAGGCGGGCTGGGCGGCCTTCTAGGCGGGCTAGGCGGCCTTCTTGGTATCTTGGGCGGACCATAAAAAGGCTCTAGGCTTGAATTTATTCAGAGATATTATAATAGGATTATTTTTTATTTATATATTCTTAACAACCACAAATAATAATCTTATATAAAAAATCATACCAATTCGCCTAATCCGCCCAGATTCCGCCTTGGCCTCCGCCTAGCCGTCTAGGCGCTAGGCCCCAGCCCACCGCCTAGCTCCCGCCTAGCGTTTTTTAGAACACTGCATGTAGCAAAACGTTAGTGGGACATAGTCTATTAGCTGGATCTAAATTTTTCTTGGAATGCAACCCATTTTATTTTTTGTCGCTCAATTCCTACATGTAGACTAGTTCTAGTTAAAATAAAATGATGATCACTATTCGTTATATTTACTTGCGATGTGATTAAAAGTGTAGGTATTATTATGAATTATAAGTATTGGATATCATAAAGTCAAATTGGTTATTTTTAGATCATAATAATTATTATCTAACAATGCAAAAAAAATTGCAAGGTTAATCTATCTTCTTTGAAATGATAAGGACATAATAAAATTTCAATTTTCCGGAGGGAATAAAAAATCACAAACTTTTGAAAGATAATGTAAGGATCATTTATTTCATAACTTTATACAGAAATCAAAGTATAAGAGGTAGAAGGACGAATTAAATGAACTACAAACCTATGTAAACTCAACAAACGTTGATCCAAATACTCAAAGATCAAGCGATTAACATTTGTTAATTTAAATTTATTTTAATTTTTAAGCAATGGTAACAATACTGTCAATTTGGTTGTACAAATAAGAATAACTTGTTTTCTTTCATCTGCTGCCAAAATAACATTATTTTTCATGGGTACTGTGAAGGTCGATGCACTAGAGGAGCTGAAAAAGGATACAAAACAAAACATTGATGATGAAGCAAAGGAATTTGAACATCTCTTAATTCCTTAATCTCTTGGAATTTCTATTTATTTTTTTAATCAAGAAACAGGGCAATAGATCTTGAGGCTTTTATTAGGAAAGACTAATTTGGCATACTAAAGACTACAATATCATGTAAAGCAAATTAGAATAGACTAAATTAGAAGCTGACATTGCTTAATCAATCTCTTTAATCAATCTCTTGGAACTTCAAAATCTCTTTGTTTTTGCTCATGATAATGTGGGATAGGGTTGTACAACCAGACCGGGCCGAATGTACACGGTCTGGTCCAAACCGATGGACCATATTTCATAAAAAAATATGGACCGTAGCCGGACCGGATTGGACCATTCCAGTCTGGCCTTATTGATTTGCCGCTTAGTGCTTTAATTTGATTGCATTGGCCAAAAATCAACGGTCATACCATAGAGACGTAGTAATTAACAAGATTAATTCTACTATTATAGAGTTCAAGTACCAATAGACACAACTCAAAACCTCCATTTAGCAATAATCAATAATTTTTTCAATATAAAACTTTAAACTTTCGCAACCTATGAAGTATTAAATAGTAATTAGCAAGATAATGGATCTCTTACAAGATAGTAATTATCAAGTAGTAAATAGTAATATCCAACCCAATTACCCTAAGCCTAATATTCTATAAAGTATTAATTATACAGTCTTACGATCTGGACCGAGAATTCCCGATCTGGTCCCAGTTTTGGACCGGGGCCAAAAATCTCAAATTTCTTGGACTGAGGACCATACCGCCTCGGTCCCGGTCTTGGATCAGGCTGTAAAATTCCGGTCTGGTCTGCCGATCAGGTCCTAGTTGGGCCCCACACACACTAAAATAAACATACTCTAGCTTCAATTGAGCAAAATATCTAAAATATCCTCATATATACTTATATACATACATTCATCCCAATCTTAGGTGGGCAAATATCTTTATCAATCATTCAAATTTTCAATTATTTTTGTTATTACTATCCATCAAAATGTTCCTACATAAAAGGGGTGGGCTAAATTTATCTTAAAAAAAAGGGTGGGCTAAAATAAACATACCCTAGATCCATTGAAAAAAAAGAAGAAATATATGCGTACTTGACGACCTAGCTCGAGCGCCAAGGCCTTCGCTTATCCGTGATTTCAAGCAAGTTCGACCTTAAGAACTATAGCTTCAATTGAGCAAGTGTTTCAAGGTATGGAGTTGCTTGGTTTTTAGCTTGAAAATGCATTTCTTCCCATATCGGTCCATCCAAACTAATTGCAAGGTAATTCCACTATAAAGTTCTAAAGTTGTTCTTCAGATGACTTTCCTTTACATTTCAAGAATCATTTCTTTTCTTCTCGTTATACATTAAACTATAACTTATCTTTTGTTTTCAATGTCAATGGCTGTCTTATCTTTTTACTTTTATTTGTAATCTCAAAAGTTACACTTTAATGATTTTAAATTACTTATGTAATACCAAACGTTTGATTTTATCATTATGTTTAATATCAATTGCTAAATTAATGATGTAATGCCAAAGGTTGATATTATGCTTTGGGTATAATACCAAAGGTTGATGTCATATTTTGTGTGTAATACCAAAAGTTGTAAAGTTAAGATTGACCATTATTGAGCAAAACCTTCTAACTTTAACGCATAGGTCTTAAGTTCAAACCTTCTAACTTTATAGTAGTATATAATATAATAAATTTCTAGAAGTAAAAAAAATAATTTGGCAAAGTAAAAATACTCTCAATAAGATTTGAACTTAAGACCTATGGGTTATTAAGAAACACCATTAACACTATGCTATAGATGATATTTTTGTATTTTTATCACCTAAATTTATTTATACATAAATTTGTAATAAATACTATGGCATTTATGTGGTCTTGAGGATAACTTTCAAGTTGTTGTGATATGATGATGATGATGATGATTACTTGTTTTTATTGAAAATGCAAATATTGTCTTTAGATTAATTAAATAATCCATAAACATCATAATTTTTGAACAAATTTAATCTTCTAAAACGACTTGTAATTCCGATTGGAGGAAGTATCAATTTTAACCATATCATCAGTATATCAAATAAACTTTGGTTTTCAAGCAAAGTCACACATTTGTTTGTAAATGAACAAAAAACTTACCTCATGAATGGATTTGTTGTAAAAAGGATCATAGTATTTACTATTTAGCAACCTGCAAGAAATAGATGATTCCGGTGTTCTTGAAGACCGATGTTCTTAGAGCATTTCCAACAATTTCTCTATAATTTTCTCTAAAATGAAGAACCAAAGGTCAAATTCTCTAAAAAAAATCTACTCCAACTCCAACAATTTTCTTATTTTGTATTTGTTATTATATATAAAATATTTTTCAAAACACACAAAAATTTAATACAACCAATTGCATGTGTACATGTATAATACCCACATTTAATCCATTCTCCAAATAAATTTGGAGAATTTCCTAAATTTAGGGTAAGCATTTCATTTTCCCCCCTGAATCCCTATTTTGAAGAATGTGATAGAGAATTTGTTGGGCCAAAAAACATCTAATGTTTTCTAAAAACACAAAAATCAATACATATAGGAAATTTATTGGAGATGCTCTTAGTGGGCTCGGGCAGTGAGTAATCGACGATGGTGGAGTCAAGTAGGGCGAAGATGGTGGTTAGCCACCTTTGCAACGGATTTTGTACCTAATTATGCCCTTTGAAATTATTTTTTATTTATTTTCCGTGTTCAAATCAAAAGTTTATAAAAAAAGATGTACGTATAAAACACAATATATGTATTTATTGCAAAGATGTTGTATTATGTAGCTCGTTTTTGTCCTAATTTGGGACATGAACAGTTCTTTGTAGAATCAATTTTTCAAGAGATCATACTTTTGGTGGAATCTGATTTATATATAAATGTAAATAGCTAGAACTTACACTGTCCAAGAAACAAACACCATATTCAAGTTACCTAGAACTTAGGGCTTGTTATAGTTACTTATTACTACCATGTTTCGCAATGTAAGTTATTTCCTCATTTTGTACAGATTTTAAGACATGTTTGAAATAGAATAGATGTTAATTTAATGTTTGTTTTTATCACATGCAATTAACTCTTTAATAGACTTTATAATTATGTTTTATAATTCCAATACCACTAATAATCCATTTTTTTTATTGATGTTAATTTTCAATGAACATTGGAATGTGAAGTAAATCAAACAATGGGCTGTTTTAGAAAGTTTAGCATTAAATAATTAAAAAGATGACTTACACTAAAAACGTCATTTGAAGATAAAATGACTTATATTGCGAAACGGAGAGAGCAAAAAATAATTTTTGAGATAAAAGTATATTCTTTTAATCTTGAAAATGTAAAAACATACTTTTTTCCAATAAATCATTTTCATTAATTAAATTGTAGCAAGCCCTTAGACTCATCAACAAAGCTAGCTCATTTCTAATTTTCCTTAATTAAACTTAAAGTGATTATAATGCATTAATATTTATCAAACTTCACTCAATTGAATATTCTTTGGCTGGGAGAGAAAATCATCTTAAGATCAAACTTTGCTTTTATTCCCCCAAATCTTCCTTGCTAGTACCAATCCCTTCATAATAATGTGGGAGATAATGCTTTTATCATAATCTTCTTCTCCACACACAACGTTAGTATCTCTTTTATCATAATCTCTTTGTTATGCAGTATCGTATCTGCAATCATACTCGATTGCAAAAACGATACTGCATAGAACATCTCTTATTCATGTATCGCCCTAGACATCCCATCATCCCACCTATGGATCGTCATAATCTATTACCACGTTTTTATGAACAAATGTTTGAGAATTATTTATTCCAACTTCAATATTTATCATTTGGTAAGTTTCTAGTGATTTCATACTTTGCATTCATTCTTTTTGACTTGTTAGTGAAATTTAACATTATTTGATCTCCCATTGATTGAGATCTTCAAATTAGTCACAAGTGCTTTTTTTTAATCACAATGGAACAACATGAGTTGTGCTTCCCCCATTTGAGCTCTTAAAACTTTTGTTAAAAGCCATTAATTTGGATTTTGATGTCCTAAACCCTTTGTCACAGTCTCACATATTGACTACATTCTTAATTTTCTTCACTAAGTAACTAACCCATCATTTATGACTTGTCAAGGTGGTTATATATGCTACTACATGGTTCAATAAGAAAGCAAGTGATCCTAATCTCCTTGACTCTCTGTCTACATCCAATCTAGACCTGAACAAATCTGGGTTGTCACTGAGCACAACCCGCCCACAAATTAGGGCAGGGTTGGACAAGGAAAATATACAAAATTACAAGTGTTCAACCCGTTAACCCAGCTCAAACCCGCATTCGATTCAAGAACAACAACAAAGTGCTACTTTGAGGAGTACAAGCACATTGTGTATGCTACGTCTAACAACTCGGTGACCCAAAACATACAAAACAAAACTATATCTGCCCACAAGAGGACCGTATCATAACGATAATCCTATGAGCATACATTTTAAGGTCGCCGCATCAGTGAAAGCTCCATTGGTACACAGAGAAATGAACTAATACCACCTTGTGCAGCAAAGCAAATCCACAACAACAAAAGCATCAGATATATGATCATTTCACTCAGTGAGTAAAATGCCATTCAAGATTAAAAGATGATGAATTCCATTCAAAATTACCCAAAACATGATATGAAAGGCATTTCAAGAAGAACAACAATTGGGAACAAGAGTTCAGCAAGAAATGGGTTCAAACAGAACTCTAGCACCAACACTTAATAGCAAAGCAAATCCACAACAGTCATCATAAACAATGATAAGCAGTCGTCTTGTGCAAACATACAACTAGTTAAACGAAAAAAAACTACCAAGTCCTACGAGGGGAGAACATTAAAACTGATATAGTCTGAAGTAAACCAGGTCGAGTACTGCTAAACCAAAAAACTACTAAGCATTGCACTTAGTCACCATTCAGTTGTTAGCTACCATTTCCGGGTTAGTATGCTTTACATTGTCCCGCAAAACCGGAAAACAAACAAGTGAATCAATACATTCATTAATAGCTTAACAATTCATGAGGAAATTAATAAAAAGATCAATTTCATTCACAAATCAATCATAGATCAAACACATTGTTTTCAAGAACCTCCTGCTATTAGTCGTTCATAGTAGGCAATCTGTTCCTCGTGCTTTTTCTTGACCTGTTCAAAATATGGAGCTTTTTCCTGAAAGATCAATAATGAAAATTTAAATTGGAAGAAAATGTGTTTTCTTGCTTCCCAATTTGATTCCCTCTTAGACATTTTAAATTTCCTTCCTGCGCGTTTAGCAACTGTTTTCTTGCTTCCTTTCTGTCTCACATCAGTTGTTTTCTTGCTTGCTGTCTCGGCAGCTTCGTGATTCACAGCAACCCTAAACGGACAAAATTGAGATCTGAAACGAAATTGAGATTGAATTGAACTTACTCGGAATCGGCTTTCTGAGTAGCAGACATTGATCTTGTTACCACCATGGTGGAATCCTGCAAAATCGAGGTTCGATCGGAGAGATTCAGTAAAAATCGGAGATGAGTAGCTTCGAAGAGAAATGGTTTCGGGCCAAAGATTGGGGGAAATCGGAAATTTAAAGTTGGATTGTTCAAATTTCAAATTTCAAAACTCAATATTCAAATTATAGAAAGAATCAGATCCGAATCCCTAATCGGCTAATCCATTGATTGTGCACTATAATTTTTCCTAAATTGAAATACCAATAATCTTAACTGATTTCCGTAAATAAGGAGAGGTTGAACCAACCTGACTCGAAGGAATCTAGACTTGCGTGACTTCATTCCTTGTCGGAGAAGGTTTGAGCTCGTCGCCGGAGACTCTGTAGCTCCGTTCAGCATCTGTGAGTTCGCGCCTTCGCTCATACGATTTGTGGGAAGTCAAAGCTCAGTCAAGCTTGCCAAGTCAGCACACTCAACCATTAGTTTGTGTTTCACGATGGTGTAATATAATATTATATAAAAAAATATGTATAAATTTATATAAAAAACTTGTTTTAGAATATACATTTAATTTTTATGTGATCTAATATATTTTTTCTATAAAATATAATATTTTTTATTAGTAATGTATACTTTTTATTTAAAATAATTAATTATGTTTTTAAAAAAAATTCATTCTAAAATTGAACCAGATCGAGATCGACTTCGAATTTCCGGTATGGTTCTTGAACCAAAATTTTGGAGAGATCGATCTTGATCCATTCCAATTTTAAACCGATACAAAGGTCACCAAATATGGTGTTGGATATAGTAAGAGTATTTGCTAGGGCATTCTTCAATTTGGATGTACAAAAATTTTACTTTTGGGATTCAATTTGATATGATATGATGTTAAATTTGCAAATGTTTTTTCCCCAAGTTCAAATTCATTATTATTTTTTCAAACTAAACGATAATTATTTCTGAACGAAGAGAATATATTTTTAACTCTTATTCATAAAAAAATAACGAAATAAAGTACCCTATTTCACATACACATATGCTTATTCTTCTATTCAACCATAACATTCATACGTTACTTAGCCTTAATCCAAACTAATTATATATAAACTAACCCAATCACAATGCCCTTATGCCCAAAGCTAAATTATTCTTCGATTATGCTCACTATGAATTGAATATCTTCTGTCCCGGAGACAAGATCATATTAGGATCAAACATTTCTTTCCTTTCCTCAAATCTTCTCCATTTCTTCCCAAAATGCTTCTTCCAAAATTCTTCCTTACTAGTAGCAATGCCTTCATGATAATGTGGGAAATATTGCTTTGCCATAATCCCCTTCTCCTCACACAACCTCAAAATCTCTTTGTTTTGCTCATTCAAGCCCTTCCATTCGTCATCCGTGCTCGAATGAAGCAATCCAACCGTATAGAACACATCCTCCTCGGGTATACTCGTTGTCATCTCATCATCCCACCTAAAAATCACCCGAATCGATCAACATTCAATAAAATCATTCAAGTTATGACAATATATGTGTGTAGCATTTATACATACTTGTCGCGGTTCATTGGATAGACGAGCATTGGTCCTATGACTTTGGCTTGCTTGGCGATGATGTTGACGAAGATAGCAGAGTTGAAATCGCTTATCTGAGATTTCGGAACAAAGAGGTTCAACCAAGGGTGTGGAACATCCCATAGACCCTTGGATTGAAGCTCAATCTCGCCTTCTCGAACCCGATTAAGAAATTCAGTGTAGGATAAATCTTTTGTAAAGATGAATCCAGGGAGAAAAGATAAGCCCTTGAGAACTTCTTCCACTTCCTACAAGTAACAAAAAAATTACAAAAATGTCTCATTATTTAGAAATCATACATATAATATTTATCATCAAAGCAATTAACAACAATAATGTTTTAATTTTAAGAGTCATCCAATTGGCCTTATACATTTTTTGTTGGTCGAACAAGAGTACCAAAGTTTTTTTTTATGTTGTTCCTTCCTATATACGAATCTTGGGTTTTCTTCCGATTTCCTTTTTTCATATGTCTTCTACTACCTCTCATTAGAAATACAAGTCGTTTTCAAAAATCAAACAATAATGTTTGAACCAATAAAATGTCGTCTACTTAACATCCTTTTTAACTCTAAAGGCTAATTACACAATGAAAATGACTTGTTTTTATTGAAAAAGAAAAAGGAAATATTGACTTTAGATTAACTAAATGACCCATACACATCATGATTTTCCATCAAATTTAATCTTCTAAAACGACTTATAATTCTAATGGGAGGAACCGAGGAAATATCACTTAACCATATCATCATATCAAACAAAACTTGGGTTTCAAGCAAAGTCACGTTTGTTTGTAATGACAAAAAACTTACCTCATCAATGGATTTGTTGTAAGAAGGATCATAGTACTTAGCAACCTCCAAGCAATAGATGATTCCGCTCGGAGTTTCGATAGACGAAATCCTAATCTGATCTGAGATTGAGAAGAAGGATGATCTCCAATTGTTTGGAGGGCTTGTTTTAGGCATCAAGAGAGTGCCCTCAACGAAGTTTAGGCCGTTCAATATGCCTTGAACATCCTTGTTTTTGGAGATTAGGAGTTCTTGGTCTCTTGCAAAGATTTCAAAGTCGACGTATAACATTCTTATCCATTTCACCTGTGATTCGACAAGTCATGGTGAATTATCGATTTTAATTAAATGGAAGCTCATAAAAAATCAATTATAACGTTATAGTCATGTGAAACATCAACTATTATAGTATTATACACATTCTTCACATTTATTTGTTTTTAGTTTTAAAAAGGAATCCTCTATTAAATTATGTGACGTGTTGACCAAGATGTTAGGGACTCATGACTTTGACCAATGTCACCATTTTACCAAATTACACGAATCTTTCGTTGTTCTTGGTCGTTGATAAAAAAAATATAAATAATTGACTATTGACCCAAAAAATGACGATGAAATTCACTTTTACCGTCGTGTAATTTTAATAATTAAAATGAACATCCTTTTAAAAAATACAAAAATAAATAATTTAGTACATCGTTAAAGTATGCATGAGATGATAAAGAGCAATATATATAGGGCTATAACAACAATAGTTACCAATTTAAACAAGCTTTTCACATTTCATGAAAACTTCTTTAATTTATATTTCCTGTTTTAGTTACACGCTTACACTTCCCAATAATTATAATCTTTTTTTTACCCAAAAAAAAGGATTTCGGAACTTACCTTAATATAAAAATGGAATTTTGTAAAAATTAGAGCTATAAAATGAATAAAAATTAGAGGTATAAAATTATGTTAAAATAACAACTACTTGTAACAAGACAAAAAAGTCTGCAAAAGTTAAAACTATTGATTTTAATTCTGTAATACCAACAACTAGCAATATAATGTTGACTATTAAGTGATTTTTTTTTTCTCTATCAATAATGTGTGTAGTTCAAAAGCGAAGCACTCTTCCCTTTGGGGAAACAATGTACGTGTAGGTATGATTATATGATTACCTCTAAGCCTTTCTTTAATTATTATAATCGTAATTAATATTAATCACACGATAGTGACAAGAAACTGCAATTAAATAATAGATTAGTTAATGATGGAAAAATATACCCTTTTTGGAGCAATCTGGAGAGGAATCCTGGCTCGTATAATAATCCCAAATTGGCCAAGGCCACCAAGAACACCATTAAAAAGCTCACTCTCCTCTTCTCTTGAGCATTTTTTGAGCTCTCCTTTTCCTACACAAAAAATTGGATTATTAATTAAAGAAAAGAGATTATTTTTTTCACAAACAAAACATATTTGAGAATAATATTTGGTTTAATTGATCAAATAAAGTGAATACGAAATGACTACATAAATTTAGATTTTGGAGCTACAAAAAGTGAAATCTTATCTTAATTAAAGCAAACCTAATTTAATCCGTCTCATGATTTAAGAATTATGAATTTATGATTGAATAATACCATCGGGTAGTAATAGATAGAAAAATTAATTCAACTTAAAAACAGAAAGAAATTTTGATACAATGAATACTTTTGTCAAAAATAATTCCTTACTTATTTGTCGAAAATAAATTAAGCCCTGTTTCAATCGTCAATTTAATACATTTAAGTTGCATTAAATTATGAATTTAATATAAATTAAATGCATTTAATCTTGCCATCCAAATAAAGTGTACGTAAGAACGATTCTTCTATCCTTTCTCAAGGATTCATATTATAGAAACATAAATCTTATTAAAAAAATTACCAAATTCCAAATTATGGAATCCTTCTAAAAGTAGTTTTTTTTCTATCAAGAGTATAGAATAGATAAACGGAAATTCCACATGATAACCCTAAGGTATGACATTATTCATGAGGTGTACCAAAGTTTGACATAATTTATGCGGTAACCTTGAAGTATAGCCGAAATTTATAAAATAACCTTGTGGTTCAAACTAAATTTGTGACATAACCAAAAAGTTAAAATGAACATTAATTAATAATTTTAACTTTCTTTACTAAAACTAAAAAATTTAAAAAAAAATTTAAAAAATTTAAAAATATAAAATAATTTTAAATTTTACAAAAATGTAAAAAAAAATTTAAAAAATTATAAACATTTAAAAAATTTAAAAAAAATTAAAAAATAAAAAAACGTCCAATTCGCGAAATAGCCGAATTAAGCGTCAGCCCTTTTCTTCCTTCTATAACTAGGGCAAAAAAAACTAAAGAAATAGCCGAATTATACGCACCAGTAATAACGTCCAATTCGCGAACATTACAAATCTGAGGCCCGTACCGAAACGCTTGCCCACTAATTCCGGCATTAGAGAGAGTTCCACCAACGGTCAAATACAAATAGTCCGTCCAAGAAACCGGCGCCAAACCCTCTTCAAGACACGCCATTAAAACATCGACCCACAATTGCTCTCCACCGGCATCAACAAACCCACAAAAACCTACTTTTGAAATCAAATTAGGGTTTTCAAAGTTTCGATCTTTAAAAACCCTAATTCTCTCCCCTTTGTTCAACGACGTCATCTCAACGACCACCCCGTTCTCCGCCGTGGCCTGGCCCATCAACGAGTGGCCCCGGCCCCGCGGGGCGATCGTGAACGGGCCCGAGGCGAGGTCGTTCGAGAGCTTTAGCAACGAAACGACGTCGTTTGGGGAGGAAGGGAAGAAGACGGCCGCGGGGGAGCGGGTAATCGCTTTCCCGAAGTCGGACGAGGCGGGGCCCACGGAAGCAGGGTCGGACCGGAGACGGGCCGCCACATGGAGGATCTCGGAGAAGTCGCCGTGGTGGCGGTGGTGGTGGTGATGGGTGGGTTTGGTGGTGGGCCTCTTGTATGTGCAAGATATGAGCTTTGCTAAGGTTGAGATGAGGTGAGATAGGAGATGGAGTATGGTGAAGAATGAAGGAATGTTGAGAGAAGAAGGGTTGAAAAGTTTGGCCATTTTTTGAATCTTGGGGTTGTGTTGTGTAATTCAATTTTGGAGGGTTGGGGAGGTGGGTTATTTATAGGGAGAAATTGTTTTATTTTATTTTTAGTCAGAAAAATTTAAGGTGAGGGGATGACGTTCTAGTTCCTAAGTCCTGTATAGTGGACAATGTTTTAAAAAATGTTAGGTAGAGAGGGACCACTCGCGCCCTGCCTATACGGGCTCCTAGACGGACTAGACAGTCTGTTATATTGGGTTGGAAGACTAGGCGTGCTAAGACCTCCTTAGACAAACTAGACAGACGGTCTACTAGACGGGTTCGTTGGAAGGCTAGGCATGCTAAGACCTTCCGAGAAAAACTAAACGGTCTAGTAGACGGATTGGAAGGCTAGACATGCTAAAATCTTTCGGCGTCTAGACGAGACCTAGACGGAAATATGCAGGAATTTTTAGAACAGTGTTAATAAGAAATCGAACCTATGATCTATGACTCTAAGAGACCCGATTCATATCTAGCTTCACTAGGCCAACCCATTGAGATTATAGGGAGAAATTGATTAAAGAGGGAATCTTGAATTTGCATGGGAATTTATGATGATGGAAGCAAGATCTTTGTTGGAGAGAGAAGGAGAGATCTTCTTGGGAAAGTGGGTCCAAAACGACGACGTCACACTTGTGCCTAACATGAAATGTAATTGTTGTTCAAAGATACGGAAGAAGAAAAAGAGGATATAGTTTGATGTGAAAGTTTTATGAATATGTGTAGTCTAGCTATAGTGTGTAATTTTCTTACTAATTAGCTTGGTCTACTATGAAGATCTCAATCTCAATCTCAAGATTATCCTTTTGTTTTGTATTGATTTGACTGAGAGTATAGATCTTACCCACCTAATCCTTAGTTTCTTACATGGGTTTCTTGACTTGAACTTGATTAACAACTTAATCACGATATAGCTTCTAGAGGCTTAATTATGTTTTACTAGTTGATTTGTCCCTCTATAAGATATCATCGAATCTAGATGTGTTACTTTCTTCGGATATGGTTTGGACTTAACCAACATGATTATCACTAATTAATGAATTAATTAGTGTGTAAATACATCTTGATATGGTAGGATTGATTATACCTAATAAGATGGAGCTTTATAACTTTTACTCAAAAAAAATTGCATTAAATTAACCATCAATGTATTATATTAATTACATATCGATCGATCTCATCCATGACAAAAGCTTCGTATGTTGCATCGATCATATACAATTAATTACAACAACAAAGCTAAAAGGTAAAGCTCAAAAGTAGTGGTAAAAAGACATAAGGATGTATTATTATATTAATTACATACATTTTCATTTTTATAATGTCTTTATAAACTTATAGAAACATTATAAAATAAAAACAATGGTGTGCCCAACGAACCAATTTTTTCTTCGGCTTTTTGTTTGGTGTTTGCTGCCTGTCTACCTTGTTCTCCTTAGTTTTTATTTTTGTTTTTGTTTATTGGTTCTGTTTGTTTTCTTTTGGGTGTCATTTGTTGTCGGTCTATCCGACTATCGAGCTCCATTTCAGTCCCTCGAACTACCATAATTTATCTGGTATTTCGAATTCCTTTCCTTAAAAGAAAACAATGGTGTGCCAAACGAACCAATTTTGGTTTACTTGTCATTTCATGAGTATAAATTTACAAGTCAAGATGAAATTAAATACTTCATGAAATAAATAACAAATACTAACAAAGTAGTTGTAAAAAGGCATAATTAAGGATGTACTCTTTGATTTTAATTTTGTATTTTTTGATGTATGTAACGTACTTACTCTCCGAGTTTGGTACACATGTAAAAGCTAAAAGGTAAAAAGTTAAAAAGCTAAAAGGTAAAGTTCAAAAGAGTATAAGATGGGTTTATTAATTTGGAATATTATTACATACGTGTTACTCTTTTTCTTTTTCCAAATTTGGACCCCACAAAATCTTTCGAAATCTATCACGATATTTTTTCTTCTGTATGCATATTTTGCTATAGATTGTGCTCAAATATTATACATACATATGGAAAGAAAACGTACGTACATTTAATTCAATTTCAAGATTTTGGGTGTGTAATATAATGCGATTCGAATTGATTGCAAGTTGTATAACTTACCTAAAATGTAGCAAACATGTGCATGCATGTACACGTAATTGACATGCAATTTACATAAATAAGGGTATAGTGCTAGCTTGTGTGGCCATCAATAATTTTTCAATGCAAAGAAAATAAAATAAACTTATATGTGTATAATGTGATTCGAATTGATTGTGTAAGTTGTAACATATATATTTCGACCAAAAAAAAAGTTGTAACATATATAACCAAAATGTAACAAACACATATACGCATTTTTTTATATGAAATATATATGTGTGCATATACACGTATTTGACATGCATTTTACATAATTAATAAGGGTATATTAGTGATTGTGGTCCTCAATAATTTAAATGCAAATTGAAAAAATAAAAATAAAACATAAATAAGTATATTCTTGCCCTCCTTAGGGTTATATTAAAAAAAATACTTTGTTTATACGATTTTTAGGGGCATTATATGTATTTATGTAGGATCGTAGTTAGTCAAGACAATCGGGAACTATTCCAGTGACAGTTCCCTTATGCAACAGAATAATATAAAGTAAATTCTAAACGGAAAATCAAAGACAGGGACACGGTTCCTTATAGAGGAACCTCTTTAGCCAACTAGCTAGCTAAGGCCATTTCCAACAACTTCTCTAAAATTTTCTTTAAAATGGAGAATCAAATACCATATTCTCTAAAAAAAATTCAACCCAACCCCAACAAATTCTCTATTTTGAAGAATTGCATTTAATACTTACTTTTACCATATAAAATAAATGATAAAATTTATAGGGAATGTGATGGTGAGGAATTCCCTATATTTAGAGAAGATGAGATAATTTTTGGAGTTTCACTCCATTATAGAGAATGTAATGAAGAATCTGTTGGAGCAATTTTCTAGATTAAATTCTCCAAAAACACACTTCCTCATAATATGGGGAAGTTGTTGGAGATGGTCTAAAGAGTAAACATCTACCTCTCTTAGAGGATTTTGAACACACACTATATTCTATTGATAGATCTCAGGTTCCACGATACAAAGTCGAACTTCTCTATTGTTCGCAATCCCACTCACAAACAATACTAACGACTAAGACATAGTAGTTCCTAGATCTAAACACAACTGAGTATAGATAGTGAACCTTACTCGTTCCTGTGCAGTTCCCTTTAGCACGGGAACCTCCTTCTTCAAGTTGATGAAGATCTTCACGCAGATTTCATCACTTGAGGCTTCCTTCCTTGAACTTCTGGATCGTTATCTTCACTCAATTAGCTCGGGCTCTCAATTTCTTTCTTTCCTTTTGTGGATCTGGTTTTCTTGTGTTGGAGAGCTACATTTGACCTAGCGGCATCGCATACTATTTATAGAGTTTCCATCTTTAGTTTTGACGCCTTTGCCCTTCTTGTCTTCGGGAGTACGACACTATTCAAAAAGACCAGCGTACCCTTTTTCATTTCTATTCCTTCGGAGCTTTGGCTTGTCGCCCAAGACAATAGTGAAATGTCTTTCCTATCCTTTTAATTACTTGCCACGTACACGGATAACTTGACAGGGAACGTTTCCCTTGCTTTTCCTGTGAACCTGTTATCTTTTCTGATATCACTTGAACAGGGAATTAGTTCCATCTGTTTGTCATTATCAAAACTTCGATTTCTCGAATGGAGAAACCATTGTTCCAATGTTAGTTCCCTAATACTGTTCCAATAATTTATTTATACGATTTTTTTAACCTATTTTTAGGGGCATTATATTGAAAAAATAATTTGTTTGTACATACAATAAAATTCTTATAATTAAGAAGTGTTTTTGGTCAAACGAATCACAATATCTCAACATTAGACCTGTTAACTACATCATACATGGGTCTGGTCAAATATTTTTTTTCCTGTGCAGATTTTATACAAGTCACGTTGGATTTTAGTAAAATTTATAATCAAGTTAGGTAACAAGTCGTGTATATTTTCACATACTACTATACTAGAGACAATCCAAGTCAACTTGAATTGACCAAGTCGCACATATATATATATATATATATATATATATATATATATATATATATATATATATATGATACTTTACATTTATTAGTGTTTAAGAAAGTCGCCTATATAAGAAGGATGCTTTCCCACTGTGTGTTAATTAGTCTAAAAATAAAAATTAAAAGTACTATCACTATTTCATTTTTATCCTAATGTTAATATATAATCAGAAATTATCCAAATTACCCATAATTTATCGTTTTATTATGAAAATACCATTACTAACTAGGTGTAATTTAGTTGAAACAGGCTCTTGTATCGATCATAAGTGATACTAAATTTTTATTTAACGTACGGTCAATATTTAATCAAATTCATTGATAATATTTTTTCGACTTCTGTTGAGAGAAGTATATATGTGATTTCCACATAGGTTGAATCAAAACAAAATTAATAATATATAAAAGAAGGGAAACTTTATTTATTAATTTAAGTTTTTGGGTTAGAAGGTGAATTCCGACTTTATAGGTATGATTTTAACATTCATTATGAAACTATGTTCATCACAACCCATCGGAATTCTAAGATGGTATTAGGGCAAGTCCGGTTCGGATCCGTTTCTCCTAACTGCGGATTAATGTTACAAGAGACTAAGAAGCTCTCTGTTGATCATTGAGCTAGTTATAAAGAAAATAAGATGCTAGACACATCTTCAATTGTCAACTAGGTCAGGCCGGTCAATTGCACTCGATTTGACATGTTGGGAGAAATACGCGGGTTTCCCGCATTGTCCGAAACAAATCAAATTTCATAAGGAGGAGGAAGCTCTACCCATTAGCTTAAATTTTTGGTTTAGGACGCGAATCTCAACCTTATATGTAAATGGTCTTAAATCCCATACAAAGTGGTGTATGTTAAACTAACTTCATTTGTTCGAGGTTTGTCTATCAGCTTAAGTTTTAGGGTTAGAAGGTGAAGTTCGATCTTATGGGTAAAGATGATTTTAAAATTTTGCACAACGCTTCGTTTATCACAACCCGTCGGGATTCTGAGATGGTATTAGGGCAAGTCAGGTCCAGGTTCGTTTCTCATGGCTGCGGGATTATATCTATAAGAGACTAAGAAGCTCCCCGTTGGTCATTGAGCTAGCTATAAAAAAGATACTAGATTTGTCTTCAATTGTCAACTGGGTCGAGCCTATTGCACTTGACTGGACATGTTGGGAGAAATGTGTGGGTTTTCCCCATTCGATCGGATCAAACTAAAATTAATAATATAAGGGAGGAGAAAGCTCTACCCATTAACTTAAGTTCTTGGGTTAGAAGCGGATCTCAACCTTATATATGGTCTTAAATCCCACACATAGTGGCTTATGTTAAACTAACTTCATTTGTCTGAGGATTATTGTATGAGGTCCACCCTTCTTTCGGACATTCCCGACTCCACCACTACCCACACGATACCTATAAAAGTCCCTGAACTATGTGAGAAGAACCAACTACACCATGTTTATCACTGTTGGGAAATCGACCCACCCAGGACTCTTTGTGATATATAGTGAATTTATAAGATATTATAAGACGCGGGTAACTCGACACTCATATATAATGGGAGACCCACACACTCTAACTAACAGGTGTGACGACACTACCCACACTAACTCTCAATCGATCCCTCTCCACACTTTAGCTCGATCTACCACTCTTACCCACAATTGATCACTCCTACTTGAGTGATGATCCCATACACACACTTGCCTATTTATAGGCTTGTCACCCTCTTTATATCACTAAGGAGAATTCTAGAGAAGTCTAGATTAATTAAGTTGCATCTAAACTAGTCTAGATCTTACCCATTTAGATATCTCCTTATAAACGTAAAATAATTTAAAGCATTCAGATATATTTACAACTTTCTCAACCTGTCTAGAAGCAATTGACAACGAATCTATTAAAACAGAGGGACTACTGACAATAAGAAAAAAAATTGACTAGATCAAAACAATTGACAACGGAAATTATGCTTTTCAGTAGAATAAAAAATGATAATTATTGTGTATATTAAACCAATCAAATCAACAAGAATTGTAAATTAATTAAGAATTGAAAATCAATCACGTAGTAATAAAATATTGAAACCAATCAAATCAACGAGTCACCAACTAAGATTGCAAATTACTTATGTACTAAAAATCAATCACGTAGCAATCAAATAGTTAAACCAATCAATTACCTGTGTGTTTTCTCGCTTTCATCCAAGAGGGGAGAGTTTTTCATTCTGGTCCAGCGGAGAGAAAGAGAGACGAAATATCAAGAGAGAGAGGATAATTTCAATTAGATAGGAAAGAGAAAGAGATCTATTTCAACTGAAACCGTAAATGGGTAAAAAAAATAAAATCATTAAAATTTTAATATTCTGTTTAAGCGTGCACAGTGTTACAATGGATCTATTAACCACAAATCTGAAACGTTCAATAAAATTAATCCAATAATCTATAATAACACTCACTTTTCCCCATAAAAACCTTTCTATCAGATCCTAATACTATATATATATATAACTCGAGGAAATGTCCTTTATACGTGTATACTTACTTTAGATTGAATCCGATCGATCTCGAGGAAATGTCCTTTATAATTCCATAATTACTTTGGATTGTTCCCTCGTGTGTTTTCTTTGCAAAGACAGCTGGGAAATCGAAAGTGGGAATCTCTCTTTTAATTTCTCTTTTGATGAGTTTGTTTTTAAATTCACTAGTGTTGGTCTTTTTGGTTCATACATGCACATATAATTGTAGCCATAAGTCTTTCTTTGGAAGAAGAGGCTTCATATTATACTTATTCTTGCTAAGAAAAAGGGAGACATTTCAATCAATATTTTCTAAACATCAAATGATGTTGTTTGGGTTTGAACCTACAAGTTTATCTTTAAATTTGAACCTTTGAAAGCTTAGTTTCACTACACAACTTGGTCCATAGTGTATCATAAAAATTCATTTGGTTTCTCCTCCCGGCCTTAATTGGACAAAAGGTCAATTTTAGTACAATTATGTTGAATTTAGTAACATTTAATTGAGTGGGCCTAAAAAGTAAAAACTGATCAAGTAGATTTTGATTTTTTTGATTTACTATTTTGTCGATTTAATTGCATGTATAGTTCATTTTAAGCTTAAGATTATATGGATTTGTGAAATATGATAAATTTGAGTTTCAAGATAATGTTTATAATCGATGTCTAGTGAGGGGTAGCAAATGGGCGGGTCATTCGGGTTTCGGGTTGTTCCATATTATAGCCAATTGTGTGTAATCGGGGAATCGAGCATGATCGGGTCGGGTCGGGCTTTTAGTTGTCAGATGATTTGAGCTATCGGGTGCAAATCAGTGAGCTGTTTCGGGTTTCAATTGAGTCGGGTTTTGACTAAGTGGGATTTCGGATTGAATTGAGGTTTTCCATTCGGTCAAATCAGGTTTCGGTTGAACCGGGTAACACGGGTGGCAAACGGGTGGATTTCGGGCATCTCATTCAAAAAAATTGGTAGTCTTACATTATGTTCAATGGTGTGTATGTTGAGTAATCGAGTTGGATTTAGTGTTCATTCTGTTATGTAATTCAGATTATTGGTTCTAAATCGGTCAAGCTATTTTGGATTTCGATTGAGTTTGATTTTAACTAAGTTGGATTATGGATTGAGTCAGATATTTTCATTTTGTGTTGTATTGCAACATTGAATTTAAGTTGAATCTTAGTTCGATCGAATTGGAGTTCAATTTGGATTTCAGACTTTTTGTTGAATTATGGTTCATTTGAATTGAGACGCGGTTGAGTTGGTATGTGATTCATTTGAATTATGATTCGATTAAATGAAGTTTTGGTTGAATTCTATTACAATTAAATAGCGTTGGCTTGTTTTAGGTGTCAAGTATAATCGGATTGGGTCGTTTTGGGTACGAGTTTAATCGGGTTTGGGTTTAAACGAGTGTCAAGTATATTTGGGTTCGACTTATTTTGGGTGTCGGGTGCAATTGGGTTTCAAGTTTGTATTGGGTTGGTTTTTGAATATAATCGGGTTCGGGACACTCTTTAAAGTGGTTGATTTTGTGTCAGATAGAGTTGGTTTCAGGTTTAATTTTATAAAAAAAATTCGAATGTTGATCGGGTCTCGAGTCAGACAGGTCAAACGATTTTCTCGAATCGGGCCAAAATTTGCTGCACCTAAATCTAATGAAACTATTCACACTTCTAATGTTCATGCTTCTAATAGCCATAATTCAAAAAAAATCTTATCTTGTATGGGCCTAACTACACGATTTAATGGTATGGAAAGTTAGAGGAACCTAATTAATATAACATGCCTTCCAACTATATATTATATAATCATAATCTTTGACAAAATTACACCAATTCAAGCCCATATTCCTACAAATAGGCCGGGTTAGGATCATGATATAGGTGGTCCATTTCATGCACGTGTAATGATACCTAATGTTGATTTAAATGCACCAAATTTTACATTCATATTGATATAACTTTCACACTAAGCAAAATCCCGCCAGCTGCAAAATATTTCGTTCTATTTTCAACACATGTTTAATTAGTGAGGATTGCTTTAAAAAGAGAAGAGTGTACCAAATAAACCAATTTTTGTGTAGACAAACTGTTTTAAAAACCTCGTCTAGATCTTTTTAGACGTTCAAAGATCTCATACCGTCTAAGCGTTTGTCTAAAAACGCCTAGACAATTATTTAGGTTATTTAGGCGTTAGGTGGCCCATCTCTGCTTAGAATCCATCTAATATTTTTAGAACATTAGGGATATATTTATATATATTAGGATTTTTCTAATGTGTGTGTACTCGGGCCGAACAATATATTAGTGAAAAACTAATTCAAGCAAGGAGTACGCTTACTAGTAAACAATAAAAATTAAATTGAGCTTCTGGGTTCGGACATCCATTGCCTATTGGCCTAATTTCAGGATTGGATCGAGTATCTCTCATGTTGGTCGGGACTGTAATTCTGTTGCGGACTTCATCGCGGGATCCTTATGACGCGTCTCTTCCACCCCGCTCGCGTTTGACCCAAAGTTTCTCACCCTCATCCGTCAGGATGCTATAGGGCGATCACTAACCTGTTAGCGATTGCCCTAATTTCTTTCCTTATAAAAAATTTTGATAATATGAATTGCATGGTCAAGTAATTAAAAGACCTATAAAACCTCAATAGTTTAACAGAGGTGCTTCTTATCCGATAAAAATATAAATTGAAAGATCGGATTAGAATTTATAAGTTGCATTATTGAAGGTATTTATGTCTATATAATTAATTTGCTTTCATAAATTGTTCATTTTTTTTTCAAACGAACAGTTATGTTTGTAAAATAACATTATTTCTCGATCACTATTTTCCTCCTTACTAATTTACCCGTACGTGACCCCTCAGTACTTGTTTGGTTGAATATGAGAAGTATAATTCCCAAAAATTTAATTCATGTGAAGTAATTTACATAAAGTTACAAATTATAGGAATTTAAAAAATATGTTTGGTTAAAAATCTATTTCCTAGGAAATTATATGGGAAGAAAATCTTACCCACTTCCCCCTAAGTAATTATATTACTTTGAAATGTAGGAATTGAGAAATCCATGGAAATTAAAAATCATAAGTTTTTCAATAGGTAATATTCAACCAAACACATGTATTTTATTAACTTTATGGGATTTTCCAAATTTATGTGAATTTGTTTAACAACCAAACAAGCACTCAGTAGTTACTACTCGAGTACAAACTTTTGAAATATTCGCCAAATTTTACCTTTTGAATTGATTGTGTACAATGCTCACCCATGTTCTATCGATTTTGTCTTTAACGTGGACTAGGCAGCAATATATTACAATCTACAATAACCAAAACTCTAATATAAGGCAATTTCTTTTTGCAAAATTAAAATGTAAAACCCAAAGATAATGTATTAAATTGCATTATCTTATATTATTTTAACTCACCCTTGATATTAAGTTTTGTGGCTTCATAGATTGAGACTTATACGAGTGCATATGTGATATATCCATGAGTTCATCACATAAGATTGATTAGTTGGAATTAAGTTTGAAACCATTAACAATAGGTGGATAATTCATCAACCTTAGTCCTTGTATACAAGGCTTTTAGTAGTCTAAATTTTCAGTTGAAAAATATCCTTCATTGATGCAAAAAACATAATGATACAAAATATTCCTATAGAATATGTAATTTAGATAATTTATAGTACATTCTAGAGATGGACATTAGGGCGGGCCGGCACGACCCGCAAATCTGGGCCGAAATGGCTCGGATCAGCCAGCCCGCGGGCCAACCGAACCATGGGCCGGATCCAGATTGGGGGATTGTATCCTGGTCCGAACCAGCCTGGTCGACCCGACTTGGATAATTAACGTGTAATTTTTTTTTTAAAAATAGACCGGGCCTAATTATACCAGCCCGGTACAATACCAGGCCAGTCCCGGGTCCTACTTCTCCGGCCCGACCCACTAGAGACTCGGGTTCCATCTCTAGTACATTCTGTAACGGTTATTAAATATTAACGCTAAAATAGGTATATGTGGGTGTTTTTTTTGTCAGATAGGAAACACTTAAACTATTACAACAGGTTAAGGGGAGAGGAAGATTTGAAATATGTTAGTGATCGACCGAAGCTTAACAGAATATATGGCCATATGGGTGTTTTTTTTGTTAGGAAAGAGAGCTAAGCCCTTGTGATAATTATATGTATATTAAAAATACATTTTGCAATAAAAAAAACAAAAAAAACATAGAAATGAAATGAATAAAGGTTGCCAATGTGATTGGCATTTTTTTGGTTGAAAGACTTAGAAGAAAAATCAAATAGAGCCCGCCAAAAATTAAAATTAGTTAGTATAGATAAAAGAAGAAAAATCAATTTGGTGGTTTGCATTTGGTTGACAGCATCATGTGAAGATTAAGTGCTTGATTGTGATTTACCTATTCTTGCAGATCTGCCAAGATCTTTAAGATATTGATGGCTAGCTAGCTCAATTAAGTGGTGGTTTGTTTGGTTTGAAAAATTAACTCCCGTGAATTAATTAATACTTAATTTATTAAGTAATAAAGTGGTGTTAGAATTATTAAGTATTATTGAATTAGAGGTTTGAGTTTAAATTCTTCAAGTGGTATATATGACAAGACTAAGACTAAGGTTATGTTTATCAAAACTAGTGATAGCGAATAACTTTAGCTATAGTAGTAGTTGTAGACTTGTAATAGTTGACAAAGCTGTCGAAAGTAATAGTCCAATAAATTAAAATAAAACGCCAAGGTGTATTTGATTGAGATACCTTTTGAGTTTAACTTATACTTATAAAATGATGAAATAAGACATATAATATATTAAAGAAGTTATGATTTTTCTTTTTGTTTGATGACATATATGGAAAAGAAATTTCAAACGCCACTTCAATCAAATTACAAAAAGCTTTCTAAAATAGCTTTAAAAAATCAAACTTTTGAACGCTAATAAAACCTCTACCACTGATTATACCAAACATCCCAATAGCGTTTAAAATAGAACTTTAAAAGCTAAACGCTAGCGTTTTGGGATTGGCAAACAAAGCCTAATATTGGGAGTGTTTCCCTCGAAATACATTGTGCCTGCAAATTACCCAATTAGATATTGGTTTAGTTTTGGGGAGTTGTAAAAAATATTTTATAGTAGTTAAAGTTAGAGAAATCTCAATCATTAAATAAAATATTAATGGTTAAGATTAGATCTCAATAGAAAACTAAAGAGTAATGACATCAAGTAATTCAGTTCAATAGTTCCTCGTATAAAATTATTGACACTAGAGATATAGTAATATTGAGAAGATAAAATTGTTTCAAGCACCAATAGAATTAGAAGCGCATCTTCTTTCAAAGAGAGGAAGACGAGTTACTCACATTTCATTTGATGGTCAAAGGCGAATTGAAAGCTAAGTAGTGTCTAAAAATTCCCCGAAGAAAATAGAGATGTCTCCTACATTATCCATAATATGTGTATGTGGAAGTATCGTCATGATTTCATAGTCATTCAATTTGAATGCTATATGAAGAATATAAGCCAAATGACGGGACGAAAAAACCTAAAACACAAAAGATCATAACATGAGTGATTTGGCAGATTAAGATTTTTATATATCTGCTCATGTAATACTTTATTTTTATGATAAATAGAAGATTCATATGTATATATCATCATCTACATTCATAAATTTTCCCCTCACCAAATCAAATTATATATATATATATATATAAACACACTAACATACTACTAAATATAAAATGAAACATAAACCAAACTAATGGTTCATAACTCACAAGTATCGAATCATTACAGTATCAAAAATAATAATGCAAAAAGCATTCCATTGTATTCTCCTCAATCTAGTCTAGACTAGACTCTAGGTCACAAGAATCATATATTGTGTTGTCATATATGTATCAAAGCTCTAGATCTAGGGCCACAAAAAAAAACAAGCTAGCATCCTTGAACCAATTATATTAAAGTCAATAATTAAGCACTAATACTACATCTACTATAGCCTTCGGACTAGACCTGGGTCCGGTTCCGGAACCGGCAGTTCCAGTTCCTCGGAACCATGGAATCGGAACCGGACTTGGCCCGGTTCCCTATTCCCGGTCTCGGTTCTGGTTACGGGCGGTTCCGAGGCCGGTTCCGGTTCAGAACCGGAAATAATAAAAAAATTAAAAAAAACTCAATTTTTTAACCTCCAAACGAAAACCGCGGTTTGGTTATTCTTTTATTATTTGTGGGTGAAACCGGCAGTTCCGGAACCGCCGGTTCCGGGGTGGACAAACCGGAATTGGAACCGTATCGGGTACCGGAACCGCCGGTTCCGGCCGGTTTCCCGCCGGTTCGTCGGTGCACCTGGAACCGGACCCAGGTCTACTTCAGACATTTAGTCAAACGGTTAAACCTCAAGTGTAGTACCCAGAAGTCTCCGGTTCGACTCTCATGACACGGAGGGCAAGGGGACATAAAAAAGAAAGAGAGGGATGGGGTTTCTCTTGCTTTTGGCATAGCGGGCCTCCCACTAGGGGCCCGCACTACGGGCTATTAGCTCAGCGGTAGAGCGTGCCCCTGATAATTACGTCGTTGTGCCTGGATTGTGAGGGCTCTCAACCACATGGATAATTCAATATGCCCATCCGCGTCTGACCTTGAGATTTGGATTATCCAAGGCACATTAACATGGCGTATTGCTCATGTTCGGACCGGGGATTTACTCTAGGTAAGCGCACATGTTGAAGGGATTTACTCTAGTTAAGCGCTAATACCACCTCTATTATAGATTAATTAAGTATAAATGTGATTAAAAAGTCATGTTTATTCATGAATTTGTTAATTATGTGACCCATCATACTAATAATTCATAGATTGCCTAAACGTATTCATGATCCTAGCTTTTTGTTACAAGTATGGATTTTGATCACCTCATTGGCTTAGTTGATGTTGTCATGTACATAGATTCCAAGTATGATAGTACCAAGTTGTAGTTGTCGTCACATACATGATACATGACATATGCATATATTTGACCCAGAGACTATGGATATGATGCACATCAATTCAAACATCAACGTGTTGAATTTGATTGGTTCCATAAAGAATACTGTGGGGTACGTATTGCAATCAAACAAAGAAAACAAGGGAAAATCCGATCTCCAAAATCCAAACTATTCATCAATCAAATAATATCATTTGCATGCAAATAGTTAATTTTATTCAAAAACGAATAAATCTAATCCGCTAGATTATAATTTGATTAATTTGTTAGATAAAAAATAGCCCTAAAAATATTCTTAGGTCAATATAATAGAGAATGAGGATCGGAGCTCATGAGCCTCTTAAACTTAACAAATAAATAGACTTTTTTTAGTACAATAAATAAATGCCTATTTTTATATAATTTTTATTTATTTTTATATCAGGAATGAGCTATTTTAATATTAATGGTTATTTTTTTAACATTAATGAGTTTATTTTTATTAGTAGTAAAGTTTTTATCGAGAGGCCTTTATATTTTGAGGGCTCATGACGACCGCCCCTCTCGCCACCCCAAATAGCCGGTCATGCATAGTTAGTTTTCACGAATGTGATCACTTATCAACCGAGCGAATGGAGCTTGACACTTCATTGATTAGGGTTGTTCATTGGTTCAAAACCGAACTGAACAAAAGAAAATCGAACCGAAAACTGAATTTCGGAATTTTCGGAACCGGGGACCGAACTGAATAAGCTCGGTTCGGTTTGGGTAGGAACCGAAGTAAAAGATTAGGTACAAAGCTGATCCAAAATATAGAACATAACACTCTAAACGAAATTAGAACCGAACTAAACCGAACCAATTTTGACCCGAAGTGAACTAGAACAAATTTAAACGTAAAAAACCGAACTAGCATATGCTTTTTTTATCATTTTGAACTAAAATCATTCAAACCATTCAAACTAAAACTTGCAAATGATAAACAAAACAAAACAAAACTTGCAAAATGGGATTTAGGGTTACATCCTTACATGGGTAAGTCTTAGTAAAGGTGTTTTTTTAATTTTTAATTTTTATATTAAAATTTACCCGAACTGAACCGAGACCAAACCTAACCGAACTGAAAACGAACTAGCCAAAATCTTGAACCGAGGACGGAACCGAAGTACCTTGAATCGGTTCGGTTCGATTTTCAGGTAAAAATCGAACTATCCGAACCAATGAACATCCCTACCATTGATAGAGTTAAATGGGCAGCTTTTACAATATTAAATTCATATTGTGTGTATATATATATTATTTGTGTTTTTTTAGTTCAATTGTCTATTTAACATAGATGCTTAATTTTTGACATATTTATGATTTTTTTATTAAACAATAATTATAATATTAATTAGGATGAATGTCTTCTAAGGCATAATAAACCAGTGTTAGGGTGGGCTAATTATCTCTAAAAATTTCTGGATGGGCTAAATTACCTTATTTTAACTTGTTTACTATTAAATTTATCTTTTTTATTTGTATTATTATTTAATTTATCCTATTTTTATTTTTTTTAATTTTTTAGGGTGGGCTGAGGCCTACCCCAACCCATTGTTCGGTCCGTCTCTGGCCCTATGTTCGATCATCGTTTTCACCTCTTTACTTGGGTGGAAAAACTAAATCTCACCATTTCTCAATCTTGTCATTGAGTTGAGTCGGCCCGCGTCAACCGATTTACCTGATCTGTGATCCTTACCAATTAGACCACGCATCCATTATTTACCACCGAAGGAAGGTAGATTCCTCATCACCAATAAAATTATTAAATTCCACTGAAATAGTCTGTAGTTTACTAGTCCAATGTGAAACGATGCATATGTTAGAGATTTTCTTGTACTCTTGATAGATACATCTAACGTATGACAACGCATAAGGGTCATGTTGTCACTTGTACTTGATCAGACATTATTTACACTAGCATAGCATTGCATGTGTTCAGGTTTTGTCGTGTATTAGATTGAATATATGCATTGTCGTGTGTTCAAATTCAAAGATATGAATCTTTCATTTTATTTTATCTAAAGTAAAGTCCATTTATTTGCAATAGTAATGATAATTGTTTGTTGTTTTTCACAAGCAATAAAATCAATTCTCATACCGAATTCTAACGAATCTTTGTTTCACTCATTTCAATTCATCATCTAATCCTTTTAATTATTTGTTGGTTTTCATATAACTTGGTCTAAAAAAATAAGGATATGCTTGCATCGCTGCATTTGATGTATTAAGTTACATTAAATTAAATTAAATGTATGATTTAATGTAACTCAATAAATTACATATGCGATCCAAACAGAGGCTGTCGCAAGCTTAAGAAGCCGATATTTATTCTATTGTCAAGTCACACTAAATTTTTTGGTAGATAATAATGTCTATGACTAGGTTAGACGCTTAATTCTTTTCAATAATTAAAGATTTAAGTGACTCCTATCAAATGAAAAAATATTTATTTCTTAATTACAAGACAAACAGGTTAAATGTTTTTCATGATCACTTTAACTAGTTGCTAGTTCAAAAAATAAATAATAAATTTGATAAGTCGAAATCAATTAGTTGCTAGTTGATTAACTAATATAAGAAAAACTAAGTAAAATATGAGTTGGAGTTTAAGAAAATTACTAGACTGCATTTGTATTAAAAAAAATTAGTTATAATTTCTATTTTTTCCATTTTAATCATTTTTACCCCAACCCAAAACATTTCAACATTTTATTATTCAACGAAATTGATTACCAAAACCCAAGAATTTTCCACGAAGGACCCATTTTTGATTGATGCGAGTTCTTCCTTTCTGAATCAGATAGATTCATATCCGAAAGAGGTGGACATCTACATTATATGTTGAATCGTCGACAAATCTCCCACTAGATTTATTAGGTTAAAATGTCACCCTACATACCATAACAAGCCATACACAAGTCTTCAATAGTACAATAATGCAATTTAATCTTAACCTATTTGGTATGCAATTTCACATGCCTTGCTCTGCAAAATCCTTTATTACACCATATTCTTCACTATCAACAAAGTTTGCAGGGATAAGAAGCAATCGAATTCCAAGTGACGTTTTGTGGAAAATTTGTAAATTAGATACGATAAGATATGATGGTCGCATGTCAATGTCGAATTCTAGTGTAAATATGTTGACACCTCAAATTAGAAAAAGCCCTTTAAAACACGATACTTTTGTTGTGTGTATGATTTAGCGTGGTCCTGTGATCTTTTGTATGATTCAAGTTTGGCACGTATTCAATTTCGTATTTAAAAACAAGAGTACACAATGATTTCCGTATGTGTTGAGATTTATATTAATTATAGGTTTGAATTGACAAAACAAAAATTAAGTTCTTAGTCAAGATTGGTATATATGTTAGCATGGAAGTATAGGTCAAAAAATTCAAAAGTATTACCAATAACCAGACGTACAGGAATTGAGTTTGGACATTCTGTTTTTTTTTTTCTCTTCTTCTTACTGCAAAGTAATTTATTTAGAAGGGGCGAAAATGAACTAAGGGCGCAATTGAATAACAATGGAAAAATGCATTATATTTGAACTATTAAGGGCTTATTTGGATTGCACGTTATATTTGAAATATTAAGGGCTTGTTTGAATTGCACATTATAATGCATTAAATCTTGCATTATAATGTAAAACTTTACATTATAATGCACGATCTAAACAAGCTCCAAGCCTTGTTTGGTTAATTCAATGTATTGTTACATTGAATTGCATTAAATTGGTGACCCAAACAGGTCTTAGTTCTCATCCTAGAAATTCTCAAACTTTTACCGAAGTCATTCTTGTGTCTTGGTGTAATCCAAACGCACCCTAAAAGAAGAATCAATTTCTTTAGAAGGGGATGAAATTGAACTAAGGGCATATTTGGATTACATGAGAAAAGTGCATTATATTTGAAGTATCAGGTCATGTTTGGATCGCACAATTTCAATGCATTAAGTGACATTAAATTGGCAGTCCAAACAATTCCCAGTTCTTATCATGAGGTAATCCAAACTCACCCTAAGAGAAGAATCAATTTATTATGAAGGGGGCGAAACTGAACTAAGGGCGCATTTGGATTGCATGGGAAAAGTGTATTATATTTGAAGTATTAGGCCTTGCTTGGATCGCACAATTTAATGCATTAATTTGTATTAAATCCGCGTTAAATTGGCAATCCAAACAAACCCTAGTTCATCCTAGAATTTCTCAAACTTTTACCAGGGTCATTCCTTTCTGTCATAATGTAATCCAAACACACCCTAAAAGAAGAATCGCGTGCGATTTGAAGGCACCCTAATATCCTAAGCTCTTGGATGGTAAAGTTTGATGACTATAGCATTGAACATAGGCAAAAAAAAAATCCACAAATTATATAGTACATATAAGTTAAAATTGCTTTGTGGTGCATCACAAAAGCAAATGTCAACAACTCTCTCAGCAAACTCTGCACTATTAGTAGTAGCATTCAACTCAAAGGAGAAGGGAGCAAGCAGCAAAAATTAAAGCTAAACAAACCATAAAACAGAATCTCTTTGTGCATCTTATTTGCCCCCTTGAATAAGCTTGAAGAGCAATCACCATGATGAGATCAAGTGATTTACCTCCAAGCGGTTTCATCCGTTCATTCAGTCTTAAGCTGCTGGAACTTTCTTCCCATCCTCAATGAAAAAGATTGCAGATTCGGGTACCTGTAATAGCAAGAAGCCAAGAAAACACACAAACATGAGTTTTTTTTTTTTGAGAATGAGCGAACGATGAGTTGATTAACCAAAAAATGTGTAGGATTATGGTATTCAATCAAGATCTTGAGGATGCAAGCTCTTGTAATCATAATTCATCAAATGTATACACGAATGAAATAACTGCAGATTGGAACACATAGATCTTGTGGATGCAAACTCTGTAATCATAATTCATCAGAGGGACATTCTAGATAAGAACATCAAGAAATGTGTAGGATGATGGCATTCAATTGATATCAGGTAAATGTGTACACAAATGAAATAACTGCGGATTAGAACACAAAGATCTTAGTTTCACTGATGCAAACTCTTCAATCATAATTCATCAGATAGACATTCTAGATAAGAATATAAAGAAATGAGTATACAGCACACGGGAGATTCAGAGAACAACAATAGAACGGTGTAAGGATCCACTGAGATCTTACATTCATAGATGCAAACCCTATATGATACTCATAAGATGGATATTCTAGGAAACAATATGCAAAAAGGGTAGTTCGAAACTAGAATTCTGCAAGCAGGAAGTAATTCAAAGCAATATATTCTAAGGTAAGCTCCTGGGAACATGATGCAGTAGGTTTAGAGCATGAAACACATAATGAGTTAGTTGATAATGCTAGTTAGAAAAATATACTAAGAAAATGGATAGTAAGAACCGAAATTTTCACATCCAAGGGTGAAGTTAATTTTTTATGACAGGCAACAAGCATGTCCAATGCACTCTTTATATTTTTGGTGATTTACATCAGAACCTACATAGCATATTGAAGTTTAGAAGCAAAAGGGCAATAGTATATTACATCGGGCCATGTCTCTGTAATGAAGTCTACAACGTCAAAAGATATATCTCCTTGAACATCAATTTGCTCCTTTTCCGTGGGTCCCTAAATTAGTCCATAAAAAAATCATCAGAATAGAGTTTTACTGCACAAGGAACTAGAAGTGAAATGTGCATATCAATAGTACAAACCTTGACAACAGAAGCTCCAGTAGCAAACTTTTTCCCAAGCTTCTTTGAAGCATCACTAAGTTTCACAGCTAAAAATAAAATTCCAATTAGAACTTGCATTCTAGTGTGAGAAAAAAAAATGCAAAAGCAATCCTCACCGAAAAGCTCCAACCCTTTCACAGTAGTAATACTTTTGCGTTTGTTGCGTACTACTTTCTCAATAATGACCTCTTTCCTCTCCTGCAAATGGGAACATTTTTGAGAATACTTCAACAGATCAGCATTCAGCAATAATATAGAAGTGTATTGAGTGAGCTGGGCCGTTAATTCATGCACGATGGACACTTTGTCTGGACTTTAATTTTATTTTAGACTAAAAAGTGTGTTGTTATTTACTAACCAAAGCATCTAACAGTTTGAATCTTTTTCCAAACAGGTTTAATGTCAATCAGATGTAAAGTCATCATATACATCCAACTGCTCAATGTAGGATACCTTTGAGTTTCATAGAATTCTTCAATATATTATTCCCAGACTAACTTCCAATTCAAATGCTTTATTTCCATGTAAAACTAATGAATCTAACTACAAGGGCCACAACCTTGTAATCACTATTTGCATGAAAGCAGCACACTGAATGGAGAGAGATTGATTTATCTCTCAAGATTATAAAATTATACCCCAAGCCCAGAGGTACATCCTCTCAATCTATCTATGCCAATCACATGCACATTACAATCAGTAATACTGCCATTGCATACATCCGTTCAGTTAGTCACCAAATTTTTATAGCTCTCCAATATATTGGCTCATATAATCCTTATCCTACACTTGGAAATCGTTCAACCTTTCATGTCTACCTCCGTTAATCTTCATTCATTAGTATGCCTCATCTTCTTGTCCATTTGATCACTAACCAAAGTCAATCTGTCTTGATCCATTGTTTCACATTGTCAAACTATATGCAACGTGTTGCATTACTCGGTAATGTATAACCAATGTTTTATTCGACATTCTTTCTTTCTTCTCCTCCCCAAAACCACTAAAAGGCTAACACAAAGCTACCATCCCAATTCCCTTCGTTTATTCCCTCTCAAACCAACTTCCATTGACTAATAAGCAATCATGAAGGAAAGGAATAAATAAAAGCTGGAATATGCAGATGCGGAAGCAAAAGAAGTTGCAACAAGCAGGTTATAGTGGTAGGGCTATCCAAGTGTATAATGACAATGGTTGGAGATCAGCTACAAGATCAAATCTTGGTGTCTATGGCTGTGTCGGAGCTAAAAAAAGTGAAGAGAGTAATAAAGCTTCAGCATGTTACTTATCCCCAACTAGGCCAGGAGTTCAACAAAATAGGAAAACCACCATTATCAACCCCCTTCTCTAAAAATCTTATCTTTCCAATCGTCAAGTACACAGGCACTTAGCACTTCCGAAAATGTGCCGCCTACCACATTCTTCACAAGTAACTCACTCTAAACTCATAGTGCATTTGAAATCTAGATATAATAAAAGAGATAAAAACTTACCTTCTTCTTGACCTTGCCACCAGGAAGGCGCTTCACTTCTTCTGGCTTAGTTGCAGATGAAGCTCCTGGAAGAATACAAAAATGAAATTTTCATGTCTCTGCACTCATATGAGCAACCAACTGTGTAATATACACAGAAAACATGCGAGTAAAATGAAGAAATACACTATCAAATGTTCAGCCAACCTAGAAATTTAAATCCTTCGAACACTACTCGCCTCAAAACGAATCAATTCAATCAACCAAAAAGCAAATATATCTCAATCATTTCACTTCGAAAACTATCTCCATCTTTTGCAAACAATATTCAGCTCTTCGCTAATTCATGAAACGTAAAAATCAAAAGGTTCAATATCAGATTCCATCGAACGTCACAAAAGAATGGTTTTTTTATGTAATTACCCGACGACGATGATATTGAAGTGGATTGGAGTTGATCGGAGACTTTATCAGCATCATCTTCATAAGATTAAGATCGAAATCAAATCCAAAAACCAAAAATTAATCAAATTAAAAACACATAAAGATCTCAACGAAGGGAAATTAGGGTTTTAGAGAGGTTAACCTTTGACGAGGTCAGGGTAGAGGTCGGGAGCGTTCTGGATGAGCCATGGCTTGCATTTGTCGAACTCGGGACCGAATTCGCAGTATTCGGCGGGCAATCCACACACACCACAGTACAGAACCTTCACTGGTTCTGGCTTTTCCGCCATCGAAGCTTTTTCTCTCTAGTTTTTGCCCTGTCTCTATTAACTTTAAAGGTTACAAAATGAGAGTCGGTGATTTGTAACTTTATATATATATATCTTTTTTTTGAATTATTTTTTCGTAAATGTCTGGGTGGTGTAGTCGGTTATCACGCTAGTCTCACACACTAGAGGTCCCCAGTTCGAACCTGGGCTCAGACATTTGTTTTTTTTGTATTGGTAAAATTTGTCATGACAATTACGGTTTTAATCGAACCAAATCGAGCCGAGCTTTAAGTTGCTCAAGCTCGGTTTGGTTAAAAATAGACGAGTTCAAATGTGAGCTTGATTCGAATACAAAAATTTTGTTTGAACTTAGTTCATTTAAATGTTCATTGAGTTCGAGTTTAGCTTGCGAGCTTTTCACGAGACAAATTCACGAAAAACACATTTACTGATCAATTTATACAAGTAAATGAAACTGAACACAAGATTTATCATGAACAAGTGTTCATTTACGACCCTAATGACAATTAATAAGTACAATTGTCAAATTTGTCTTCAAAATGGGCCAAATAGTTCATTCTAGAGCAAATTTTCACTAGCAATGGGCTACAAAATGGGCCAATATGGTACATAGGCCCAGTCTCAGCTTGCAATGAAACTCACTAGCAAATGGGCATAAGAAATTGAACGACATGCCCAATTATTGTACATTCTTTTTTGGTACAAAAGCGACTTTTTTAAACATAAGATCGGTGAACACTCGGTAGTTGAACAGACCGACATGATAATCAAAAAGGTACCAAAATCAAGTTAATAGGAAAACAAACAAACCACCATAAGAAAACTTGATACATGAGTGTTTGTATACTCACAAACCTAACTAACATGGTGCAAAATGCAAAATTATTTTTATCAAATAAGCTCCATTTTTTCGCAAGCTTTGTTTAGCGAAAACAATTGAAATGAAATGCTCAACAATCTTATGAAACTCTACCATATATGAGACTATAATGTCTAACTTAAACTCTACCAAAAATTTTGACACTTAACTTCTAAAGTCTTAAATTTAGGTTATATTTAGGGATCATTTTAGGTTATATTTAGGGATCATACTAAAGTTTATACTCTAAAAAACTTGAAAGAAAAAAAAAAACAAACATTCTTAAACTAATTTTTTGGTCCACAAATCCCACTAAACACAATCTAATTGAGCTACTCATTGACCAAATCATTAATCCATGCACTTTTACAAAAAAAAAAGTGTATTTAATCAGCAAACCAAAGTATGTGGCTCACAAGAACTAGACAAACTTTTCTTCTTTGGCAATTTATGAAGCAACGACTACAAGAAAGAATAGATAAGTTGTAACAGGTAGATAGAAGTGTCTATCAAAGCATCTCTTATTGGTTGAGAATCCGAAACTCATGGCCAAGAAGTTCCCACACAGATTAAGCACTTTAATTATCCATAAATCCGTGGGGTGCCACACAGAATGGACCATCCCTATTTGCTATCTTCCAAATTTTATTTTTGTGCAACATAATTTGATGTATTCTCTCTTAGTTTCCCAACTTTCATGGTGTCTTGAAATTTGTATACTCGATGTCTTAAAAGTGTTATCTCATGTCAACTCGGGTACTTCCTGGGACCACCTATCCCGATATTAATTTAGCCTAAGCACGCTTAACTCTAGAGTCATCACTCGAACCCTGAAATCGAAGATCTCTTGTTGACATGAGTATATCCTTAATCTATTATAAATTATCGAGGTACTACAATCTTACTCATTTAAACACTTGACGTCCTCGCTAAGGCCAATAACTACCCACTAAGTCAAGTGATCGCCCTCCGAGTTAAGCCACCTCATAACTCATAGTCGATTCTGAAACCATTTGTAAGACTCTAGGCCTTACAAACACTAGCCCATGCCAACACAAGGACTTCCTAGCTAGAAGGTCGTCTGCCCTAGTACTAGACGTGAGTTCGGTTCCAATGGAAACGAACTGAAACCGAACAGGAAAAAAAACAGTAGTTCCGAAACCGGAATCGAGGCTCAGCCAATCCCGGTTCCATGCTCCCTAGAAACTGAGAATCGAAGGTTCCACCGGTTCCCAACGGTGAAAACTGAGTCAACTGACCAAAAGACTAAACCTTGATCGTGGTTCCAAAACCGCGGTCATGGTTTTGCATTCTCCATCCTATTCCAAAACCGCGACCGAGGTTTTGGATTTTCAACAGTTATTTTTTTGTAAAGGGTCGGAACCGAACCGAAACCGACGGGAACTGGTAAAAACCAAAACCGAAAAGGAACCGGAAGTTAACCTATTCCGGTTCCAAGGTTCCGAAATCGGACACACGACTACATGGTACTACTCTCGCCCTTGTACACTTAAATTCAAAGTTATTGGTCTTTAATCAAACCCTGAAAAAGAAGAGCATTTATTAACATGGGTAGTACATCAACCCTTTACAAATTACCAGGGTACTATACAAAACAATTCATATATACTTACCAATGTTACATGAAAAACGAAAATGGCACGAACGATGGAAAAAGTACCATTTCCAAATTTTACGCTAGGAAATGAGCTTCAGAGTCTCCATTTTCGACACAAAACGGACACATAAAACGTTGTCCTGTTAGAATTTCTCGGTAACAAAAGTTATTACATCACATTATAACGATATTGTATTAGTTTTCATAAAAATAAATTAAAGTATACGACGATAGACTCAATCACCCAAGTGAAACAATATTCCAAGTTATGTCCCCTAAATGAATTTTCGAAAACCTTATGGCACACAAATGAAATTAGGCCCAATTTCATGACCCTAAAATGAGATTTCTTTGTTCAATTATTTTGGCATTCTCATCTTCCTTTGTCTATTCATTCCCTTCACAACTAGGCTAGTAGTAAGCGACATGTCACATGTTGGTGCAGAAAATGACTGAAACTAGACCTTGTCCTTGGAATATTACGTGGCACCACCTTGTCCAGGTGTTATAGAAAAGATGAAAATTTATCATTTATAAGGAATTGAATTGGGCATTTAATTTCATAGTTTTGACAGAAACTTTGGTTCATATATCAATTTTTTTGCTTCATTTTTTTCCAATTTGTCTTGTTTCATTTCATTGAAATATATAGGCTTTAGTGGATTTCAGCCTTGGTTCTTCTTCTCTTTGTAGAGTTCAATAATCACTTTGAACTTTATTGAAGAAGGCTGATCAGAATAGGGTCTTAATTGGAGTTCTTAAAGGTATGTATAACAACATTTTTTGATTAATTTATATATGCTCACATTTAAAGTTTCATGCTTTGTACTTTTTTAGGAGTTGTTTGGTAATAATCATGAAATGAAAGAAAAAAATGAGAAAGTATAGAAAAGTGAAGCTTTATGTTCTTGTTTGCCAAACAATCCCTTACATTATTGTACCTCATCCTTGAGAGAATTTCTTTGATTTGAGTTTATACTTTAATTTTTCAACCATACTAACTAGTATTTAATTGATTTATGTACTTTATTCCATGCTCCATTATTGAAATTAATTAGTTTGAATTTTTTTTCTATTTTCTTAATAAATAAAATTTTGTTCTGATTTAATTTGAAACTAATCGATCAATCATATCGTAGTGGAGTATATTATAGAGCTAATTTAAAGATAAAGTAGTTAAATTTTTCTAAAAGGTCTGATATTAGATCTCAACTATGGGCACAAGATAGAATTAGTGCTCAAATTAAAAGTGAATTTGCTAATTAACCAAAATCTTTTTTTAATTTTTGTAATAGAATTCAAGGTGACAAAATAGATGGCAACTCCAGTGCTAAACACCAGAAGACGTTCTCTTGCAATGGAAAGAACAGGCCAATGGTAAAATATAATTCCATTTTTTGGCCTTATTATTCTTTATGTTTCAAAATTACTTTTCTTTATCATATTTTCATGACCAATTTTTCACATGGTTAATAATTTTCATCCTAAATTTTGCAGGATTTTCACCCAAGATATACCAACTGATATCATTGTGGAAGTAGGAGAATCAAATTTCCCTCTTCATAAGGTACCTTAATTATGAGATTCAACCATGTACTATATATATCTTTTTAAAAATATTGTACAGTCAATAAAGTCACAATTGGGTCATTTTAGATTTATGTTTAATAGAATTTGAAATATATCAAAATTCGTTTTTAAATTAGATCTAATCAACTATGTTACTAATTCGAGGGTAAAGTTTGGTTGGGTTGGGTTTTTTATCTGATCTAAATCCAAAACATAGATACCCATGTAACAAAATAACAATTTTTTTGGTCGAAAATAATGTTTGTATTATATGTCTAATTTCGCCAAAAAAATAAATTCTTAGGAAATAGGAGTTAAAAAAATTGGTCTTGACCTGATTCGGGGGCAAAAATGAGTAATAGAATGTGCAACAACATTTTCAGAACGACAAACATAAATACAAGAGCATAAAAGATTGTAACAAAATAACGTTACTAGCTAACTCACTAATAAAAAAACATGCATTTGACGTTTGTAATGTTTGAAAAATTGCAGTTCATGCTAGTTGCAAAGAGCAACTATATAAGGAGGCTAATTATAGACTCGAACGAGACCGACTTGGCTCGAATCGATCTCTCGGAAATCCCCGGTGGGGCCCACATCTTCGAGAAGGCGGCCAAGTTTTGCTATGGAGTCAACTTCGAGATTACGATTCACAATGTGGCCGATCTAAGGTGCGCGGCCGAGTACTTGGAGATGACCGAAAAGTATTGTGAGAGCAACCTCGCTAGCAGGACCGAGGATTTCCTTAACCAGGTCGCGCTGAAAACACTTTCTGGGGCGATTGTCGTTCTTAAATCTTGTGAAGATCTCATCCCCATGGCCGAGAATCTTGGAATCGTCGAAAGATGTGTTGATGTTATAAGCTCCAAGGTTAGATTTACGCCCTACGTACTCCCTTGTTAACTCAATATGCTTTGTTTTTTAAAGGGCCTAATTACCTAGATCATGATAGACGTTGATGGTTTTTGTCTATAATGCATCTAGAAACCACAGAAGATTATAACTCCTTGGGTAAGAAAATGATTTACCATTTGTAGAGAATTTTTAAGTGGAGTCGTTACAATTTGAACCATAAAAGTATAGTCTAACTTGTTGTGACAGGATATAGCTAGTAGAGTAACTCCACCAGATCCAAATAGAATTTGATAAGAACTCGGTATGAATAATGATATGGACCATATAATTCAACCAAGAAATAATGTAAGCTATAAATGACATATTCATTGAACAATATAATTTTCATGGAGAGTTGCATAAAACTTCTAAAAGATGAAGCTAAGATTCACCTTCAATCCCATGAAATTCTAGAATCTATATACATAGGTAACATAGGCACATATATAATTGTGAAGATAGACTTTCTAACATAAGGAATTTGAAGAAAGAATGCGTACGTAGTATATAAGTCCTTAGACTACTCATCCTATCGTTAATTGGTTAATTTGGATGAAACCTCGTTAGGCATAACACACATAACCGCATGAATGAGAGTGTGTACCTCCACATTATATTGACCAACCAAACTTTAACAATAATGCCTTAGATTTTCGTCTTAGTTAATTTCCCGTACCCTAGGGACAACTTAGATCATGTATATGCTACTTGTTAAACCATGAACTCGACACTAACTTTAAATCCTTAACGTCTTTGTTCTTGTGTATTCATTGATTAGGAACTTGACATTAACTTTAACTCCCTAATACATATACATACACCTATTTACATGTATAATATTGCTTAGTTTATCGTCTTAGTTAATTCCATGCAAAGAACGCTAGGAGGTTTCTGGGCGGTTAGACATGGACTGTCTAGTGCCTAGACGGCCTAGATAGTTGCTTATATAGGTCAAACTAGCGTTTAGGCGGGTTGAGACCTTCTAGTGCCTAAATGTATTATGTATATATTAACGGTCTAAACGGCTTAAACGCTAGACAGTGGTAGACAGGGACTGTCTAGCGCCTAAACAACCTAAATGACTGCTTAAGCAGGTTAAACGAGCATCTAGGCGAGTTAAGACCTTCTAACGCCTAAGTTCTAAACGTGGCTTAGGGCTTTTTAGAACAATGGTTACACATACCTTGTGACAACTTAGATCATATATATGCTACTTGCTAATCTATGAACATGACACTAATAACTTCAACTCCTTAACATCTTTGTTCTTGTGTGTTCATTTTCTTAGTCATGTAGCGAGGCAAGCTTCCCAAGCCGAAGCCCACCAAACTGGTGGGCAGAAGAGCTCACAACCCTCAACCTCTCATCCTTCTCCAACATCATCACCAACATGAAATCGCGCGCCGCCAAAACCCTAACCCTCTCCACCGCCCTCACCACTTACACCGAGCGGTCCCTCCGCGACCTCGTGAGGGACCACTCGGGCAACAACACCCAATCCCTCTACGCTGACTCCTCCTCCTCCTCCACGGCCCACCAACGGACCCTCCTCGAAACCCTAATCGCCCTCTTCCCACCCGAAAAAACCGCATTCCCCATTAACTTCCTCTGCACGCTACTACGTTGCGCCACCTTCCTCAAGGCCTCGGGCGCGTGCAAGCACGACCTCGAGAAGCGTGTCTCGGCTATTCTCGAGCACGCGACGGTCGATGATCTCTTGGTGTTGTCGTTCGCGTACGACGGGGAAGGCTTGTTTGATCTTGAGAGTGTGAGGAGGATTGTATCCGGGTTTGTGGCCAAGGAGAAGAGCGTGGATGTGTTCAATGGAGGGGACTTTAAGGGCGTGTGTTCCGGCGCGTTGCAGCGCGTGGCGAAGACCGTGGATGCGTATCTCGGAGAGATTGCCACGTATACCGAGCTTAGTATATCTAAGTTTAATGGGATTGCAAATTTGGTTCCTAAGGGTGCTAGGACGGTTGATGATAATCTCTATCGAGCTATTGACATCTACCTTAAGGTTAGTACGTTTACTTTTACTTGTTTGTGTGTGTTTAATTGAATTGTAGTGGTGAAAACCCTAATGTTGATCATTTGATTGAATTAGCATCCAATATATGAAATGAGTAGGTGAAAACTATGTAGAGAAAATAGGTAAGCTTGATTAAATATGTTGCGATATAAAGTGCAACACGAACTAGGAAAGTGCTTTTGTTTCACGTTTCAAGATAAGAATCTGCTTTATTTGAACCAAACATGTATCAAAATAAGAGATCCCAAACTCACTTCTTCTATAACATTTTTAAGCATTGAATTAGGTTTGTTTGACATAAGCGGAGATAGTCGTTTGGCCATAAAATTGACTAAGAGAAACAATATTCAATCGTGTAAATGCCACACTTAGATTTGATGTAAAGATTGAGTCATAGACTTTAGCTTCCCACTTGAATCTTGTTATATATGTTGATTGTCACACTAATACTAATCAATGCATACATGCTTGTTTTAATTGTATTTAGGCTCATCCAAACTTGGATGAGATAGAAAGGGAGAAAGTATGTAGTGCGATGGACCCTCTAAAGCTCTCCTACGAGGCAAGGCTACACGCGTCCCAAAACAAACGCCTCCCCGTGCAAATCGTTCTCCATGCCCTCTACTACGACCAGTTACAGTTGAGGAGCGGAGGAGAAGGGAACGGGATTGGAAATGGACCAGGTGATGCTTCAACGCCAAGAAACCAAGCTCTTGCAGACGCGTCATTGGCCAAGGAAAACGAGGCTCTTAGAGTGGAGCTGATGAAGATGAAGATGTTCATATCCGACATGAAGAAGAACCCCAGTCAGGGAGGCTCGTCAAGGCAGAACGGGAGCACGAGTAAGAAACCGACATTCTTCAATTCTGTGTCGAAGACGCTAGGGAAGTTGAATCCTTTTAAACATGGGTCTAAGGACACTTCACATATTGAGGATGGTGTGGATATCACCAAGCCAAGAAGAAGAAGGTTCTCCATTTCATAGATGGAGTGTGTTTGAGATTTGTTAAGAAAATGATCCAAATTTGTGCTGAAAATTGACCCAATTTCCTTTCTTGGGCTTTTTTATGTTTGGTGTGTTTTTTTCTTATTGGTTGTGATGTTTGTTGTAAGATAGTGTTGCTTGTGTAGGAGGGTGATTGGTGAATGTGTATAGACTTGTTGGATGATAGATCTATAAATTGTAAGTTGTTTGAGTGCTAAAAGATGTTCATTTAATATATGAGGGTCAAATGGGCCGGCCTACAATCTATTGGGCTTTTCTGCCGAATAGTCACAGTGTGTTTTTTTTTTTTTGGTAATTATAATCATAGTGTACTTAGTAATGCACAATATTTTTTTAATCTCTCGCTCGGTTCGATTAGCCGGGGCCAATTGTCGGACACTGCAGAGGCCCATTTTTGGGAGCGACCCTCCCAATTCAATTTTTTCCATACACGCCGCCAGGAAGATTCGAACTTCGAACCTCCTGAACAAACGCTTAAGAAGCCTAACACCTCATCCCACTAGACCAATTGATTATTGGTAAGTAATGCACATTACTAATAGCACAATGTAACATAAAACTAATTAACAGGCCCAAAAAGATAATTAATTTTGCCCTATACTCATAACCCGATCTTGTCAATTAATCCGGCCCGGTTAGACGTACTATTCGGCCCGTATTCATTCATTCATATAAATAAATAACAAATTACAATTAGCACAATCAAAACCCTAACACAATCTTTTTGTGCCACTAATCTCTTTTCAATCCAGGTTCGTTCTTCAGGAAATCTCTACTTAGACAACTGATCTAGTAATCTTAAATCTCTTTTGCTTTAATTACTTGTGTGCGTCTTTTTTTTGTTATTATTTCAATTACATTTTGTGAATTTCAATATGTATCAATTAGCTCTTAGATCTGTGTTTTAGATCGATGAAAGTTATCTTTGAATTATAAACTTAAAGCCTTTAAATGTGTTATATATGTTTTGAGATTTAGACCCCAAATTGCAATTAGCACGTTGATCAGTCATCTTAAATTGATTAATTCACTAATTTAATTTATGTAGTCATGGCTTCAAGAGTTGTGTCAAGATTGGTTTCAAGAGCCATTCATTCATTTCCCAACTCCAACATTTCAAGATTGTCTTCAAGAGCCATTCATTCGTATCCTAAAGCTGAAGATATTTATCCACCTCCAGGTACATAAACCTAATGTAGGTGCACGAATCACTGTTCTAAAAATCTCCACTGGAAGGTTCTAGTCTACTTAGACTTCTAGCCCATTTAGACTACTGTCTAGTACGATTAGGGGCCCGTTTAGGTCGCCTAGACGCTAGACGTTTCTTCTCCGTCTAGCGTTTTTTTAATACTATGCATAAGTAGGTACACGAATCATTGTTCTAAAAATCTCAGCCTTTAGGCTCCGCCTAGGCGTTGGAAAGTTCTAGTCCGTCTAGCCTTTTGAGAAGACCGTCTAGTACGCCTAGGTGCTAGCCGGTCCTTCTCCACCTAGGTTCTGCCTAACTCAGTTTTGGCCCCGCTTAGGCGCTGAAAGTTTCTAGCCCGTTTAGCACGACTAGGCGCCCGTTTAGACCGCCTAGCGTCTAGGCGGTCCTTCTCCGCCTAGGGTCTGCCTAATTCCGTTTTGGCCCCAGCGCTGAAAGTTTTTAGACCGTCTAGTACGACTAGGCACCCGTTTAGACCGTCTAATGTCTAGACGAACCTTCTCTACCTAGGATCTGCCTAGCGTTTTTTAGAACACTATGCATAATACCATAACTTGATCATCGATCTCCAATACAAGTTCAGGAAAAATGGGAGACTTCAGGTACTACCCTTCTCACTATGTTTTCGGCTACGTTGAATTCCTAATCAACCCTCCACGGGCCGATGACACTACAAGTGAAGACGGTACTTAATCTATCTTGTTAAACATATTAATTGTAATTATTATAGCAAATGAGAATGCTTCTTCTAATTAATCACTCTCTCCCATGAAAATTGCAACTGTTCTTGGATCAGGAAATGTCCCTCCTAGGCCCACTGTTTACCGCTTGGTTCCCGCCATAGTCCCTTCATCAAGGTGGTTCGGTGAAAAGTAAGTCTTTTAATTTTATTATTTTTTAATTAACAAATGGCAGCAACCAAAAAGTAAAGAATAATTATCCTAATATCCTGATATATTCTGCTAGTATAATTATAGCGTATCAATTCTCCCCGTTGAGAATCAACTTGTCCTCAAGTCGGAAATCGGGAGGAAATTAACTCATGAAACGGATCTTGACAGACCCGTCCATTGGACTGTGCAAAAAGCCCAATGGAACAGGGTCCCCAATTTTTAAAGATCCCATTATTTCTTTTAATACATATATTATTGATTACAATATAATTTTTAAGGATCCCATTATTTCTTTCCTTTTCACAAAAAGAAAATCTTCCCTAATTACTCTCTCACGTCTAAAATTTCCTTCTCCCAATATATTGATTAATGGCAGCAATTAACGCCCCTCTTTCCTAATTTTTTTTCCACACTTCCCTTCTAATACTCCTTTCACACTGATGGCCTCTTCTTACACGTCCAAAGCTATTCTCCAATTTTTTTGCATTGGTTTTACTCTTTATTCAACCAACAAAGTGTCTTTGTCAAAAATGAAGCATCTTTGTTTTGCAATTGAAACCGGATAATAGGTAAGATCATTTTAATTGTTCAATTTAAATTTGGGAAATTAAGGATTTATAGGTTGAATTTAATAATATGTGTTGATTTATTATTTCATTTTAAATTTCAGAATAGGGGGGCTATAACCGAATTCCCTTGTTGATCTGTTGACTAGATTACTTCTTGTTGATATATGAAATTATTCATGGTCACATGATGATTGATGAACGCTGCAACTCTATTATTGACTCTTAAACGTAAATTATGTGTAGTATACTTACTCATTAGAAGCATATATTAGCAAGGCATCTGGTACAATTGAGAAATATAGCATAATTATTCGTTAGAATGGGTCACTTTATAAATGCACAAATGTACCGAATTAAGTTATAGTGCATTTCTAAATTACCTAAATAGTTCTGGTATATGCTTGTCTAAAATATATGAAATGATGCATATGTCTACTTGCTCCTATAACATGTAATATATACTCCTTTTAAAATGTGAATCGTATTATTAGTATAGTAAAATAACTAATTAGAAGAACGCTTCTTTTTAAGTGAATTCTACACTTATTTAAAATGTAATGATATTTTTAGGGCTTATTTTTATGAAATAGGATCGTATTATTATTATAGCAAAATAAAAATTACGATTTTTTCACTTGTATGATTTATTATTTGACTCGTTTTGATTTTCGAACAGGGCCTCCAAATTGCATTGGACGGCCCTGGATCTTGGAGCTTAATATGTCAGGGTCCCATTGTACATGGAGCACTGCTTGAGTCAGCAGATCGTAATTGAAATGTGCCCTGCGCATTTCAGCGAACGGTTGGTGGACAAACAAGTCAGAGTATATCGCCAACAACCGTTTGTCGAGACCAAGGTGAATCCAGTCTCCTTTTGGTGGATCAGACTCCGGAAAAGAAGGTCCCGAGCCCAAAACTTTTGGAGAATGTGGCGGCAGCAGGCGCGGGTAGGCAGTAGGCGCAAAGCACGGGATCAGGTCAGTAACGACCTCCGCTGGTTCGGCACTCGGATCGGTAACGTCCTCCACGGTTTCAGTACCTAGGTCGAAAACGACCTCCGTTGTGCAGTACCCGAATCGGTAACGTCTTCTGCCGGATCGGTAGCGAGGGCAGGAGTGATGTCCGCGGGCGCAGGATTGGTGAGCACAAGCGCGGTGCTGATGCGCGGGCGCGGACGCGGCATCGCAGGTCGCTGGGGTAGGATTATGCGGCGTCGCCTTCGTAGCTTTGAGATTGAGTTCCAATCTAGAAAAAAGTTGATGTATCCGACGAAGACGATCCTCATATTCCATATCTATCTGACGACGACGAACCTCATATTCCATATCAATATTACGGATCTTTAACGCCGTATTTTGGTGAAGTTCCCCGATATTGCATGGATCTACTAACATGGTGAAGGTAGAGTTCAGGAAAATGAAAGCAACAATTGATACGATAATATTTGGATTACCGCATCGAATTAAGTAAAACAATGATGAATTTGAGGGAATAGAAGAAGAAGAAACGGATTGATTGAGAAGAAGAACTTCAAACGTGAATGGCCAAAGCCGGGAAGAAAGAGTGAAGATTGGATAGGGAAGAATTAGGGCTAAACTAATTAATTTATAATTTCTGATTGATTGCATAATTAATTTATGATTTCTGATTGTTTAGAACATTGTCTATACACATACGCGCGCGCGCACACACATATATATATATATTATGTTAATGAATTATTAGTGGGTTATAACTGTACTCTCGGAATCTGGTCATTTAATCTTTCAGCCAACACAACGTTGGTGAACCACATAAATCTGCGTGTCCTTATTGTTAGTTTCTGTTGAATCTTCTCCCATCCGCAAAAACAATATATATTACATGTGATTTCAGACCTTAAAGGCCCGTTCAAGTACGAAGACAGTGAGCTGGTGTCGTCGGAGGATGGGCTTTGGGAGTTGTATAGGCGATGGCAGTTGCACTTCTTCAGGGAGTATGACAACAAAGAGAAGCGCAATTCGCGCACGTTCAACAAGTTCAAGAAGTCTGCACGGTATGCTTATGATGTAAACAAGAGCTCGGGCTTCAAAAGGCAAGCCCCACTTGGCCAGCTCTCAGCAAAATTTACACCTCATGAGTTGCAAAAGAAGCTGTTTGGTGGCGATCGGAATCGGGTCTTCTACCTGGATAATGTCGACTAACACTATCGCATCGAAAACGACTTATCTATATTATCGCGTTTGTTAACTTATCTATGCAAATTGTATGTATAAAACTCGGTGTTTGAAACTTATCGATGTCATGATTGTCTATTACTATCTTGCATTTGTTAACTTATCTATGCAAATTGTATGTATAAAATTCCGCGTCTGAACCCTATCTACGTCATGGTTGTCTATTACTATCGCATTTGTTAACTTATCTATGCATATTGTATGTATAAAACTCTGCGTCTGAAACTTATCTATGTCATGGTTGTCTATTGTTATCGCATTGGTCAAATTATTTGTGAAAATTGTATGTATAAACCTTTGTGGTGGTGTCTAATGTTATCACGTTTGTTTTATCTATGTAGTTATGCAAATTGTATGTATAAACTTCGTGCTATTTTCTAATGTTATCACGTTTGTTAACTTATCTATGCAAATTGTATGTATAAATAATTTTTTACACAGTATACGGTTTCAATGTGTTACAATATGTGTTTTGTTTAAGAAAATACACCCAAAAAAAAAGAGAAAATACGATTTCAAGATGTTCACTTCTTTTTACTACATGAAGGTCAAATGGGCCGGCCTACAATCTATTGGGCTTTTCCTCCCAATAATCAAGTGTATTTTTTTATATCAAAATAATCAAGTGTATTTAGTACTATATTGCACAATATTAATAGCACAATTTCACCATAAAATCAAAGAATTAAGACGTCTCTTTACCATATGCATAACACCATGATGACTCTCATACACCAAACATCTTTAATATAATGAAGAAAAATTAATTTATTAATAATGTTTTGTCAAGAAAAAAGTAAATTTTAATTTATTAATGATGTTTTGTCAAGAAAGAAGTCTATGTGAGATATCCTTGTCTCATGGTCATGAATAGTCTTCAACTTATTTCTAACTTAGATTAGTTAAATAAGAACTGGCGTGTACTGATAACTATTGACTTATAATATTTAAACTAATAAAAGAGTTTGTCGTAATAGTATTAACAAAAATATAGTCGTTTCTGAGTTTTTTTATGAGTTGTAGTAAATTAATAATTAAAGAATTAATTTCTGATTCCAAATCTACACTTGTACGAGCTATCAATTGGGTAGGTCGGGTTGGGTTTGGATCGATTAAATCGGGTTCGGGACGTTGCGGGTTTTTGGGTGGGTCAGCTCGATCCAACAAGTAAAGAAAATCGGTTTCTTTTACAATTATTAAAATTATATTTTATTTAAATAATATTATTTAATTGTAATTTATAACCTATTATTTTTATATATTTTTTAATAATAAAATATATCAAAAATTTTTAATAAATTATATATTTTAAAAATATAACAAATTAGGTCAACTCAACTAAATTTTGTGTTTCAACCAAATAGGGTTCGGGTTTATCGGGTTTAATTTATTTCAGATTTCGAGTTTAAATTTTAGAATCTTGACCCTAAAATTTTCAAACTATTAACACATTTACTTATCGGGTCAGCTTTTGACAGCTCTACACCCAAGAAGTGTTTAACCTGAAATAATTTGAAAATATTGTCGCTAGTTGTCACTACTACTACTCATAAAAATTAAATCATTTTTTTAACTTAAAGGTCATAGGTATTTTCTAACATGTTCTTTGTCAGACATGATGGGTGAATCTTGAATAATACTCACAAATTAATTTGTGAATTTAGAATACCATGGAAAAGAGTGGATTTCTATGCTTTCTAATGTTTTCATTTTGTTTCTTTCTCAACTTTTGTAGGGGACATTGCTGTGTGCTGACTAGAAATGACAATGATGTCCATTTTTATGACATCGGAAGAATATTCTAGCTAAAGAAAACCAAAGCTTTATGTTACCTAAAATTTTCAGTAACATTTTCCCTTAAGTTTAAACTTGCTTGAAATTTCATGTGATTACCTTGAATGTTCATTAAATATTGAGGGTCAAAGTATAAAAAGATTCATGCATTGTTTTAATAAAAAACATATCTATAGACTATTTTTGATAAACTCAATTTAATTTGATGGTGTTATTACTCTTAAAAGTGTTTTTAAGTTTGGCTTTATTCTTCAAGATCATTTAGGCAAGTCGACTTATGTAGATTGATTGGCAGATATTCTGTGTTGATGGCTGAGACTTCTGTATTCAATAGGGGATTCTTGAGGCAACATTCAGATTGAGAGCGACAACATTCGTTTAATCAAAGATGTACTATATGTTTGGAGCTGCCATCGAAAGATTGATCAGTTGATTCGGTCAGATATCATGTTGAGAATAAAGTCTATCACACATCTAAAATTCAAATAAAATCAATCTATTAAATATGTCTTTGGATTACTCCTCATGTTGCCATTTGATTTTAAGATGGAGCCGCACTACACTTATGTGGAAACGCATGTGCGTTCATATAGACACGTTCTCAGTCTATCTACCTACCGATCCATAATTAAACTTTCTTCTCATCATATTTGTGTTGGTACAGATTCAGAGTTGCTATATCTTCCACATCTTTCATAAAGTCAACAGTCAACACTTTTACCAACTTTATTGTCAACCCGATCTAAGCCTTTACAACTTCATCCATGAAAATACTCTAGAGCGATCTACTTTCAATTAAGGTGAACTCCTCTAATCACTTTCCTTATTAAAAAAGTTGCTAAGTACGTATTTTAGCTCAATTATTTATAGCACTATAGAAAGAACTTAATTAGATGCTTAAAAAGCCAATTAATTGAAGTGTTTTCTTTCATTAACGCAAGCTAAAAATTAATAGCACAACAAACTGATGCTATTAAATCAGATTTAGCATATAAAAAGTTCAGCTTTATACATCATGATCAATGCCCTTTGCATGTGACTAACAGACATGTACGTTATTTATTTATAATCAAGAAACTACTAATATATCGTTATCAAAATCTTCATTAAGTATTCTTAATTGAAGTTATAATAGACCCACATAGTTAGGTAAACTCGTTCATTCAAGTCACATACGTAAGCCATACTGATACTCTTTAATAGTCTATACTTAATCTCAGTTGATCGATAATGATGTACTTATTTCAATTCATTATGTTGGTCAATAAGGTCATGATTAAGATGATAGAACAATTTCAAGTCACATTCTCATCCTAATACCATACATTTATAGTATTTTAATCAAATTAATGTCACATCAAACTAGAAGTTACATATCACGTTGCTCACCTGCATCAAATTTAACGAGGGTATGGAAAAAATTGAATTGGAAGAGTCTGTTTTCAATAATAGACCTCTTCAGTATTAGGTTCGGACGTAAATTGATCCCGGTTAATTGAACTGAGCGAGAGATAAAAAAAAAAGAGGGTAAATTAAGTTCAATAAATTTACTTTTATCTACTCGTAAGTGCATTAGATTTTATTTATTTTATTTTTCTAATTTATTTTAAATTTAAATTGGGTATTTGGAACTTTTATTCGATATAAATACCCAATAAATAACTTTTAAATATAAATATAAACTGATCCTTGAATTTTATTTTTGGCTAAGAAGATTTTTTCAATTATTTTATGAGGATTTTTTTTAGTTATCACAATTTTGGGATAATGAATCAGAAAAAGTTCAATGAGTTGTTTGTACTTGTAAGTCCAAAAACTTTTAATGGACAATCTAGAAGTAAAGGATCATAAGTCGTGTATTGTTTTGCTTGAATTCTATGTACATCCAAATGTGTAATTATGATATTATGGAAGATTATGCTATACTTTTTAGAAATGAGGTCGGCTATTTATTTTGAAATATGATATACTCTCTCCGTTCTATTCTACTTGACACTTTAGAGCTAAAACTTTGTTGATTAAAACTTGTCATTTTTAACCTTTATTTAATTAATGTATTGGAAAGTGTTTATATTGACTTTTTTCTCTCCATCTATTGGTTTTAAGAATGTATTAATAATTAATTTTTGATTACATTTAGAAAATTTTGGATTTTCAATAATATTTCTTATATTTTCAATGATTTTCTTAATATGTGTGAATTTTTCTAAAATATCAAGTAGAATAGAACAGAGGGAGTATTGATTTTTTTAGTTAAGAGCTTAAAAATGGTAATATATTTTAAAATTACATTTATTTAGATTTAATAAATTTTTTAATGGGATTTATTAATTGTCTTTTAGGATTAAGTTATCGTAATTAGTGCAATTGGTTTTTTCTAACCTATGTCCTAAAGACATTGGATAAAAAAACCCGCTGATATATTTCATTCTACCGTCGTTTTGATATTAAATTAGTACTTGTTGAATCTCCGTGATACTCACGGAATAATTTTATTAAAGATTATACAATATGAAGAAGAGTCACCTGCGAATGGTCGCTTGTGTGCGAAATAAGAATAAATCTCGATCGTTCATTCCAAAAAATCAACGTTCCTGATTAAACATTATTTAAAAAAATAAAAAACGGCACGGGCGAATTTTTACCGTATTATTCGCGTATTTTTCAATAAAATACGACACGGGTGAATTTTTTCCGAATTACTCACGAATTTTTCGAAAAATACGTTTTTATGAGACGCGCCCAGTTTGTTCATCAGAAATAGCGATTTGTTCATCAATATTCACCAATTGTTCATCAATACTAACTAATTGTGCATTGAGTTTTTGATAACATTGTTCATTGATTTCGAACTTTTTTAATTTTTAATTTTATTTTTTAACCTTATTTATGTGTAGGAATACAATATTTATGTAGTTTTTTATGCACATATAATTAGTTTTGATATACTCATATTTGTTCATTGATATATTCGTATTTGTTCATTGATATACCCCTATTTGTTCATTGATATACCCATGGTATACCATTATTTGTTCAATAGTATACTTCTTTTTTGTTCATTGGTATACCCTATTTGTTCATTGGTATACCCTATTTGTTCATTGATATACCCTATTTGTTCATAGATATACCCTTATTTGTTCATTGATATGACCAAATATGCATATAGCAATGAACAAATTGATGTTATTAATGAACAAATATGCATATAGCAATGAACAAATTGAGGTTACTAGTGAACAAATATGCATCTAGTAATGAACAATTATATGAAAAAGGCAATGAACAAATATGCATAAACCAATGAACAAATTGATGTTACTAATGAACAAATATGCACAAACCGATGAACAAATATGCCAAAACCAATGAATAAATATTTTCATTTTTTATGAATAAAATCACAATGTTGATGAACATATTGCATGTAATTTTGATACACATTTGTGTCATTTTTTATGTACAAACAATAGCTTTTTGATGCACACGCAATGGTTTATTTATGCACAAAATCACAGTTTTGATGAACAAAATCACAGTTTTGATGAACAAATCCACATTACTGATGAAAAAATCCACAATACTGATGAACAGTCTGGGCGCGTGTCCTATTTCCGTTTTTTTTTTCAAAAATACGCGAATAATTCGCCCGTGCCGTTTTTCCCCCTTTTTAAGTGAAATGATCAGCGCCTTTGATTTTTCTTGATCCAACGGCTCCTGTTCTTTCTTATTTCGCACCTGGGCGCCCATTCGCACCTGAACCGGACGCATACAATATTACGATATTATTATAAAATTTCAAACACTTGTATACAATATCGTAATAAAATTATGTAATTTATATGAAAAATCTGTAAGATTGTACCTCATATTTTATCAATATATAGAGAAAAATATATATATACTTGAAGTTTGAGTCTTGTTAAAAAGTTCAATGAGTAATGGATCATATTAAGTCCAAAAATTTCTAGGTATCACAATTTAGGGATAATGAATCATAAAAAGTTCAAAATGAGTTGTTTGTACTTGTAAGTCTAAAAACTTTTAATAGACAATCTAGAAGTAAAGGATCATATTAAGTCTTGTATTGTTTTGCTTAGCTTGAAGTCTATGTACATCCAAATGTCTAATTATGATATTATGGAAGATTATGCTATCCTTTCTAGAAATGAGGTCGGCTATTTATAATATATTTTGAAATTGTATTTATTTAGATTTAATTATTTTTAATGGGATTTATTAACTTTCTTTTTTTTTTTTGCTCTCGCGCCTGGTTCACCCGTACGGGCTACGTTCAAATCGGGGTGCTGAATGGGATTACGGCAGACCCCTCCCAACGTCATTGCGGGGAATCGAACACACGGTTCGTCCTACCAAGCGTAGCCCCAACGCCACTACGCCAATGCACCGTTGGTATTAACTTCCTTTTATGATTTAAGTTCCCATAATTAATATAATTAACTTATATATATCCTAAAGACATAGGATAAAAAATCGTTGATATATTTCATTCTACCGTCGTTTTAAATTAAATTAGAATAATACAATTATTCATCAACAAAGTATATGTAATTCAATTTAACATACATTAGAATATTAGGTGATGTTAAAACCTGGTCAAATTAAACTTCATTTTATAAACTTGAAGGTTTAGTCTTAATTGCTCACTACCGACTACTACCTCCGTTTCGCAATGTAAGTCGTCTTTTGATTTTGCAGGAATTAAGACAAGCTTAAAATGGAAAAGATGATAATTTAATGTTTGTTTTTATCACATTCATTATTAACTCTTTACCCACTAGTATTGCTTGAGTTAATAAATGTTGTTTGGAATGTTAAGTAAATTAAATAGAATAATGACCTATTTTAGAAAGTTTTACATTAAATAAGGGAATGAATGACTTATATTATGAAACATCTTTTAGAGTTATAAACGACTTATATTGTGAAACGGATGGAGTACGGAGTATGATATATTTTTCAGGGTTCAATTTCTTTTTTTGGTAGATCAAGAGATCGAAATACTCGCCCTACGTGAGCTGCCCTAGTAATAGAAAATATGGGGATGTTGTGAGGTCTCAGATTCGATTCTTACGTTTAACTCTTCACTTGGGTGAAAAAATCAGGTTTCATTATTCTTCATTTAATTGGATCGAACGGGTCGATCGGCACAAACCGATTTACTAGGTTATATTGGACTTTATCAACTAGTTTAAATATCCCGACTTTACCACCAAAGGTGAATTCCTCGTAAAACAAAATTGGAATACTTTGATCTTTGGACAAACAAGAGTAATGGATGGAATGAAGCAACATCAAAACCGACCTAAATATCTCAAGTAGAGTAGCCTAATGATAGGAAATATGTAAAAATGTTAGGAGTTTTCTAATTCCATCTTTATTTCTGCCCGTCATTTAGGTAAAAATGAATTTTCATCAAGTCAAGTTCTTTGCTATCTGGATCACGAGCTCGGAATTTATCATCTAATATGAATTTCTCATGAAAACCAACATAAAAACTATGAAGATCCGGTACGTAGTATTATCATAGGACTTTTGGTATCTAGAACTAGCAACCAAACTACCCACAAAAGTTTTCGACAAATAACCTCCACGTGTACAATAATGAATGGTTCACATTGTTCACACCGTTCACCATTCACATTCGATAGATTCTTCTGCATTTGAGGGTACAGTCGATAATAGATTTGATAGAAAAGGAAGATGACAAAGATTGTAAGAGGGGCCACCTGAAAACAAAAATTCAAGCTGCTGGTAGCTAGCTATTGTCCATTTTATTGGTGTGGTGATTGAGAAACAACACCACAAGAAAAGAATTCAATAATAGACACAGGCACAGCAAGTGACACTATCATTTTCCAATTTTAACAAAGTTTAGACGTAACTATACTATCATGTCCGATGGACTGTAATGCTGTGACCGATAAAATTGCTAAATTGGGTCATAACCTCTCTGACGAATTGATTAAAACTCACCCAGAACTTAATATTCTCATCCGCAAGGATGCTCTAGGACGCCCTCATTAACGGAGTGCGACCTAATCCTTACCTAATCAAAAAAAATAATATATATATATATATATATATATATATACTATGCCTATTAAAAAAAAATACTATGCCTATTTAAACAATATGGGCGAGTTTCATTTTTTTATGCTAAGAAATGAAATCAGATGTATAGATAAGTTAATAGATTGTAATTCGACAAATTGATAAAAAGATATACTAAAAATAAAAAATTCTAACAAATAAGGATAAAAACTAAACAAATAATCTAAAAGTGAAAAAATAACATACATGAAAATGAGAGTTAAGAACAATAAAACAAAATGCTCTAGCCAATAAAATATTGCATAAATCCATGATAATATTTTTCAGTCACACGAAATTTTAGATTTTAATTCGAATGGATTTTCTAAGACACGAAAAAAGAAATGTGTTTGCCCAGAAATGTATATAGACCACAACTGTGAGTTTGGATAACTTATATGAGACTAATAAAACCTTTTTTTTAACATACTCTTGGATTTTATATCTAAAATAAAATGTTTTAAAACTCGAAAGTGACAACACCATGCCAAATTCCGTCTTAATTTGGATCAGGAAAACCTATCAAAAGAAATGGGCTTTTGGATTACTGTATTTAGTTCACTAAGTTGTACCAATTTTTTTTCAAATGACTAACTTATTGCAACTATTATCCGGCTACCATTTGGCTTTCATAAAATCGGATTCATAAATAAGTAACCACCACTACTTTTTAATTTTTATAATCTGCAACATAAAACGTTAAATAATAAATACACGAAAGCATCACAAAACGACGAAACTAATGCCACGTCACCATCGTTCAGTTTTCGCCTGCAGAATTTCTGTAACGGAGCAGGGAATCCAACCTCTGTAGCCGGAGCTGCTGCTTGAACCGATTGATGAAGTCGTCGGCCTTCGCGTCCACCTCTTCGATTGGGAACGACGCCGTTTCGCTCTCCATCTTCTCGCTTGACGATTTCTTCATCGTCGGAGGCAGCCTCTTCTTCTTCTTCGGCTCCGTCGCCGACCTCGTCACGCGCTGCTCGCGTGCTTCCTCCGGCGCCGATTCCGGCTCCGGCTCCGCAGATCTGTAGAAGGAGAAGTCGAACGAAGACATTCGCGAGAGGAGAGACGGAGCGCGCGCGATCTTCGCCTCCGATTGCGGCGGATTCGTCTCTGATTTCTCGACGGAAACGCGATTGAACGACGTCAATCGTTCGAGGAGAGACGGCGCTCTCTCAATCGGCGCCGGTTGCGGCTGCGGAGGCAGCTCATCGGTTGTCGGAATCGTCGGTGGAGGCGGATTAGTCTCCGATTCGACGGATCTGTTGAAGGACGTGAGCGGCGAATTCTCAGGCGGAGGAGCGGAATCGTCGAAGGCGGACGGAGATCCGTAGGAGTGGCTGGAGAAATTGAAGGAGGTGACTCGGGAGAAGAGCGAAGGCGCTCGGTAGAGCGTTTTCGGCGATTCGTGGTGGTGGATCTGGTGTTGCTGGTGGTTCTCTGGCGGCGTGTGGTCGGGTTTGCGAGAGGCGAAGACGGAGATGAGAGCGATGAAGCCGATGACGACGTTGAGGAGGACGAAGAGAGGAGTCGGAGTCGTCCAGCTGGAAACCACCGCCCAGGGCTCGGCCATTGGATTCTTCTCTGAGCTGAGGGAGGAAGACGACGAGAGAGAGAGGAGGCGTTGGGACTTGGGAAATGAGCGCCTTGGATGGAGCTTATACTAGTGATGTGTAACCGCCTTAGTGGTGCGCCTTTTATACTCGTATTTTCGTTGTGTTTTGATTTATTATTTTAAAATTTTAATCTCTCTTTTTTTTTTTGAGATATTTTAAATTGCATATACTACTTGTTTTTGACTGATTAGAGAGCACTAGCTGTTTTACTAATGATGTTAAGAAAAAAAGGTTGGCATATGCTTAAATTATTGATCATTAGTAAAGCCTGTGTGTGAATAGAATTTTTTTCTAAATATCTTAAATATTTTTTAGTTGTTTATTTTATACTTAATTTTTCGAATTCTATAATATTTTGAAAGATTATTGTATACTACTGTTAAATTGTTCACACTTTAAATAAAAAATTATCTAATTCAATATGAATTTTTTTGACAAAAATTTCTAACTCGTGTATAGTTTTTTAAATTATAAACGCCCTTAAAAAAATTAAAACATTTAAAAGTAATTATTTTATATTTATCGCAATTCTAAAATGATTTAGCCTAAATTAATTTAGAATCAATTTTTATATATAAAATATATATTTGATTAAGATTAATATTTTTTTGAATAAGTTACAGACTAATAACATAGTTATATTATATACGTTTACTCATATTTATTTAATATTTTAAATCACATATACTACTTGTTTTTTGACCACTTGCTTTTGACTGATTAGAGAGCAATACCGCACTAGTAGCTGTTTTACGAAGGATGTTGTAAGAAAAAAGGTTGGCACATGCTTAAATTTTGGACGTTAGTAATGTCTATATGTAAATATTGTTATTTACCACCGCACATGCTTATATTACTGTAATTTTTACAATATGGGCAACATTTTATGAGTCATTAATCATTATAGAATGAAATACTTTTATGGATAAGGATGAGTAAGAAGAAGGTATTGTTTATAATATCTTAAATATTTAATAATATTGTTCTAATTTTTTTTTAAATGTTAAAAATCAGTGAACTAATTAAACAAAAACCAAGATTAATTTCGCATCACTCTATATCATCCCTAGCTTTAAGAAATCATTTTCAATTTTAGACAACACAATGGTTGTTTAACTTGCAAAGGAATTATAAGATCATTGATATTTATGCTCTAATATACATAAAATTAAGCTTCTATTTAAACTCTACTCTCTATTTTTGTTCCTAGAACACAGTTTTATTTACCACACTTATACAATGAAACCATTCTAAAACTTGTCGTTTTTGGCTTAAACACTAGCAATACAAATTTGAAGTGCGTACAAACTTCAAAGTTCAAACGGTTCACATTTACGGTAATAAATGTGAACCGCAGAATGTGATGGGGACATGATCACCATTGCTTAAAAAATCTGGTTTTATATTATGCAAATGTGCTCAATGTTATATATAATTTGTTATCTTTGTCACATTCTGACGGACGAGACAAAGATCGCGCTAAGCAAACATATATTTATAATGTGATCCACCGTTTGTTCACATCTAAAATAATTATTAATGAATCTATACTTTTTATTTTTATTTTTGGCAGAGGAGAATGAGCTAAGTAGTCAGCAAATGAGACATAGTCCGGCCTCTAACATCATCAAGCAAAAAGTTTATAATATATTTCCTTTGGCGGTGCAGATAATACATGCAAATGATAAGCTAGAAACCCTAGTGTACCAAATAATTGTGAACCAAGAAACCGGGAAGTGAATGGGCACGCGGCCCGAGGTTGAGGTAGACGAAAGGAGAGAGAAGAAGACAGAGAATGAGGACAGAAGAGTTTATTTCTTGGATAATTCTCAACTTTAGTTTACAAGGGTTTATATAAGCTATGCCCTACGGGTTCAATAAAAGCGACTCAGGAAAGAACCCGAAAGAAAACCTGAGAAGGGAGTAGAACTCCTATTAAAAAATTACAATAATTAAAAATAGATAATAAATTAAATAGATTAATCTATGAATCTGATCGGGACACGCCGTTCCCGACCCGATCTCCGTATAGTCTGTGTCTGTGTCGTATCATTCTCTCCCCCGTTGAGATTCAGCTTGTCCTCAAGCTGCAAATTCGGAAACGACAATTTGAGCTGATCCCGAGGCTCCCAAGACGCGTCTTCCTCTGTTCCGTCGTCCCATACAATAAGCCATTCGGTGCGAAGGGATCCATCAACCAAGATCTGTCGCTCGGATACCGCTCGAAAATGCCGTGAGAGAGGTTGGTCATGTAAAAACTCATCGGGAAACGCTGGCGGAACTGGTGCAGCTGAAGTGGGAACATAGGGGCGGAGCAATGAAACGTGAAAGACGTCATGGATCTTCGCACCAGCCGGTAGAGCCAAACGGTACGCGACCGGTCCGATTTTCGCCAAGATCGTGAACGGTCCATAGAAACGTCGGCCTAGCTTTGTTGACAGCGGTCGGGCAACTAAGTGTTGGCGATAGGGACGAAGTTTCAGCAGAACCTGATCGCCGACGCTGAATTGAAGGTCCCGGCGGTGAGCATTAGCTTGTGCGGTCATACGCTGTTGAGCTTTAAGCAAACTTTCCCGAATAAGACCCAAAACCTGTTCCCGATCGTTGACAGTGGCCAAGGCTGTTGAAGTAGTGCTAGAAGGCCGAGTGGGGCGGCACAAAGGTGGCGGTTCACGCCCATAAAGCGCCTTAAAAGGCGACATTTGGAGGCCCTCGTGGAACGAACAATTGAGGGCTAATTCCGCCCATGGCAGGAAATCCGTCCAGTTTTTCGGACGTCCATGAGTAAAGGCGCGCAAATATTGCTCGAGTGTGCGGCTCTTCACCTCTGTTTGTCCATCCGTTTGCGGGTGATACGCAGTACTATGACACAAAGTAGTGCCACTTAACCGATGCAACTCTTTCCAAAAAGCACTAGTAAAAATGACGTCACGATCGGATAGGATAGACGATGGAATTCCGTGATGCTTGACCACAATATCAACGAATAAAGCAGCGAAGGTGGGAGCATCATACGAAGGACCCAAAGTACCAAAGTGAGCATATTTAGATAACCGATCGACGACAACCAAGATGGTCGTACGGCCATGTGATGGGGGCAAGCTCATAATGAAATCCATCGTAACCTCGTCCCACACTTGTTGTGGAATCGGAAACGGCTGTAATAATCCGACTGGCTTCTGCGTACTATATTTTGTAGATTGACAGATTATGCAAGCGTCCACAAACGTACGAACGTCTTTGCGCATTCCGGGCCAATAGAAAACCTCGGCAACGCGACGGAACGTTCGATCAACCCCCGGATGACCGCGCTCGGAGAAGAATGGAACTCCTGTAGCACTTCTGTTTTGAGGAGGGATTCCTTGCTCAATACGAGCCTATGCTCCTAATAAATCAGCCCTTGGTGAACTCGTAAAGGAGACGATAATTCAGACTTAGCAGCGGATGCGTGCAAGGCAATCAAATCCGGCAATGACTCATTTTCCTGAAGCACTCTGGACAACAACTCCGGCATAGGCGAGGAGAAGGTGAGGAATTGCGTAAGGGCTGCCTCGTCATCAAGCATACAACGAGACAGAGCGTCGACGACTCTATTGCTCGCGCCCGTCTTGTATTCAATCCGAAACTTGTAACCCATGAGTTTCCGGATGAAGAATTGTTGATCCAGGGTTTGAATAACCTAAGATAGTAGTTCCTTAAGGCTCTTCTGATCAGTTCGGATAAAAAATTCACGACCTAAAAGATATTGCCGCCATTTCTGCACTGCGGATACAATAGCAAAAAGTTCCCGGTGATAAGCCGAGGATCCTCTGCGACGCACCCCTAGAACTTTACTGAAGAACGCAATTGGTTTCTCCTGCTGAAGTAATACAGCTCCAATTCCTGTATCGGATGCATCAGTTTCTAAGACAAACTGTAGAGTAAAATGCGGCAGTCGCAAGATCGGTGGACGCATCATGGTCTCCTTGAGCCGTTGAAAGGTGTGGTCTGCATCCAGGGTCCACAAAAATTTATCTTTCTAAAGTAATGCAGTCAGAGGTGCGGCCAAAATAGCATAGTTTCGAATGAATTTCCTGCAATATCCTGTCAACCCCAGGAATCCCCGTAACAAGACGGAATGGGGAACTGGCCAGTCAGACATGGCCGCGAGTTTGGCTGGATCAGCGCTGAGCTGACCTGCGGATACAATATGACCTAAGTACTCCACCTGAGGGGTACCGAAGGAGCATTTAGAGCTCTTAACAAAGAATTGATTGTCCTGGAGGACCTGTAATACAATATCGAGATGTCGAGCATGGTCTTCCAGAGAAGCACTGTAAACCAGAATATCGTCAAAGAAGACAATCACAAACTGCCGCAGATACTGAGCAAAAATCTGATTCATAGCAGCCTGAAATGTAGACGGCGCATTCGTCAGGCCAAAAGGCATGACTAAGAACTCGAAATGGCCATCATGAGTACGGAACGCTGTCTTGTAGATATCAGAAGTATGCATCCGGATTTGATGGTAACCGGAGCGCAAATCAAGCTTTGTAAAGAGCACTGCGCTGCCTAACTCGTCGAAAAGCTCTTCAGCAGTAGGGATAGGAAATTTGTCGGCCACGGTAGCAGTATTCAAGGCTCTGTAATCAATACAAAATCGGAAGTTGCCGTCCTTCTTCTTAACAAGCAGAGCCAGTGATGAGAATGGACTAGTACTGTCCCGGATAATACCTTGCTGAATCATATCTTGAACCTGTCTTTCAATTTCCGATTTCTGAAAATATAGGTAACGATACGGACGGACATTGATCGGTTTAGAGCCAGGTTGTAAGTGAATTCTGTGGTCCCAAGGCCGCTGAGGTGGTAGTCCATTCGGGAGGCGGAATACCGCCTCGTGCTTCTGAAGGGTGTCACGAATCACCGGCGGAAGAGTCGCCGGAAATTTAGCGGTGGCGGTGTCGGTCGATGAACCGTTGTTGTCTAGAATCTGCACCACTTCGAAAAATTCCGCCACACAGTCAGTGCCACAAAGAGATTGAAAAGCATTCAGAGATAACTGTTTCGGGGACAGGCGATCTCCCTGTAATAACACAGTGTTGTTATTCCACAAAATTCTATCGTAAGCTTGGCGTAGTCATGAGAAACCTTCCCCAAAGTTTGTAACCACTGCACACCGAGGACAACCTGAGGCCCATGGATCTGTAGAACATAAAGATCAATAGAAAAAATATGACCCTGTAGACAAACAGCAGTGTCGGCACACTGATATGAGCATAACAGATAAGCGTCATTTCCAACATAAACTCGGAAAGGCGAAACTTCGGAGACAGGCAGATGCAACTTCTGAACAACATCGGGGTGAATAAAATTATGGATACTCCCCCCATCAATGAGAACCTGCACTATGGCGTCTCGGATTGAGCCAGAAAGTTTCAAGGACTTCGGGCTTGGCATACCCTCCATCGAATTTATACTCGAAATATCACCCGTTACAGCGAGTTCAGTGTCCTCATCAGGGTTCGCTTCGTCCTCGTCTTCCGAGTCGTCACAGCCCAGCAGAGCCAAAAACCTGTGCTTGCAACGATGGCCCCGAGTGTACCGCTCGTCGTAATTATAACATAAACCCTTTTTAGATCGCTCTTCACGTTCAGCAAGCGTAAGTTTTTTAATCGGAAGGGTAGAAAAATTATCGCTCAGATTAGGGTTGGTGTTGTTCGATGCCGACGATGGCCCCGGATTGCGGATGTGGAGGCTGGTGTGGGCGGAAGTCGTGGCGGATTCGATGACCAACGCCGATTGCTAAATTGCGCGGACACGGTGTCGTCGTACGTGGCTGCTAACTCCCTGGCCATAGCGAAGGCTTGGGCCAAAGATGTGGGGTTCCGCAAATTTAGTTCACGACGAATAGGTTGTTTGAATCCACCCTTGAAGAAAGAGATCAATGTCGGTTCCGTCTGCCCGGTAACCTTATTCAATAAGCTTTCAAATTCAGATTGGTAGGCCAACATTGTAGTGCGCTGTTGTAACCGAGACAAGAGACTGACATAGTCCTCATAATATTGAGAATCAAAACGTTGACGAACGTCTTGAAGAAACTAAGGCCAAGTGGCTCCCACATAATTTTGTCGATAATAACGGAACCAGTCCGATGCCGGATAATCAATAAGGAGACCTACGAGATTCAAGCGATCAATGTCAGTAGTACGAAAATAGTCATAATAAGCTTGAACTTTAAAGAGCCATCCTTGTGGATCGGATCCATCGAATCGTGGCGCATCAATCCGGATATGCAGAATTGTCTCATTGCCCGGCGGTGCGCGAATCACCACGCCATTGTGGCTTGGCTGAGGTGGCTGGACAGCGACGTGAAGCGCTCTCGGGAGAGCGTTCGCCTGAGGTGCGAGAAACCCTAAAGCCCGCTCCGGTTGGATCAGAAGGATTCCGTCACCGTGCGGTTGGGCCTGGGCGACCGGAACCGGGTTCGCTGGCGGTGCATTCGCCTGGTGTGGCAGCCCGTGCCCTAGCGGCTGTAGGTTTGCGCTTGTGGCCGGCGTCAAGCGTTCGTGTAATATCTCGGGATTTGGACGAGCCTGAGTCAACTGAATTTGTCGAAGGCTCGACTGCACGCCCTTTATAACTTGTTCCATTGTAGTGTTGATGCGAGTCTGTGATTCCGTCAGGGTAGCCATGAGGCGGTCCTGCGAAGCATTCAGGCGGTCGATTGCCGCGATCAACGGGCCTGCTGTGTCGTCTTCCGTCGATCCCATAGTGAAGAGTACGGGATGAAAGCACCAGTTGATAAGCTAGAAACCCTAGCGTACCAAATAATTGTGAACCAAGAAACCGGGAAGTGAATGGGCACGCGGCCCGAGGTTGAGGTAGACGAAAGGAGAGAGAAGAAGACAGAGAATTAGGGCAGAAGAGTTTATTTCTTGGATAATTCTCAACTTTAGCTTACAAGGGTTTATATAAGCTATACCCTACGGGTTCAATAAAAGCGACTCAGGAAAGAACCGGAAAGAAAACCTGAGAAGGGAGTAGAACTCCTATTAAAAAATTACAATAATTAAAAATAGATAATAAATTAAATAGATTAATCTCTAAATCTGATCGGGACACGCCGTTCCCGACCCGATCTCCGTATAGTCTGTGTCTGTGCCGTATCAGCAAACCAACATGAAAAAGAAAAGTGAGGGACGCGATGCGAGCGCCGGGAAGGTAAACGGAGGAGCCTAAAAAGCGGTGCGCAAGTTTGGAAACCGGGCCTTTCCTTTCAAATAACAACCGCCTCTTCCTGCTGCGAGGGCTTTGCACGAAACCAAACCTCCCTCTTTTATTTTAAGTCGTTGATCATCTATAAGTAGGGGGTCTGCATTCACTATTAAGCATTTAAGCCTACTACGCAATCTACAACGTTTGCCTCACAAAACATATGTAAGGATTGGATAGTCCAATCCCTACTTAAAAATCCCTGGCATAGCGAGTTGACAAAACTAAATTTACCAAAAACTTTATCTATATCGTAATGTTTGGGTCTGCACTTTCCGCACCCATTGTCGCTACAAACATATATAGTCTCGACCCGACTAGAATCCCAGACTAGAGGCTCGGGGCTTAGCTCCTGCTCGTTGAACTAGAACCCCTCTGTAGTATGTACTTTTTGATTTTAAGTCATGTAGAATAATTAACTTAACCTAACTTTTTAATTTTGATTGGGAGATGAATATAGACAAAATAAGAAATTTGTTATGTACATATATATGTACTTATTCTTTTGATGTGAAGAGTCGCAACTTGCAATATGTTATAAGCATCATAATCTCACCAAATCTCTCACTTCCAATCAATAATGATCGCAAATCAGATAAACCAATTTACAATAATATGTTCGATTAAATTTGATTTAGGCACCATTTGGCACTAGCGTTTTGGAAGCTTCTCCCTGCTAGCTGGAGCGGAATTTGACTTTTTTTCGATGTGAAGTGTTGCAACTTGCAATATGTTATAAGCATCATAATCTCACCATTTCTCACACTTGTAACACAATCATCAATAATAATCGCAAATCAGATACCCCATTTTAAAAATAATATGTTCGATTAAACTTGATTTAGGCACCGTTTAGCACTAACATTTTGAAAGCTTCTCCCCGCTAGCTGGAGCAGAATTTGACGATTTTCAGTACCCTCCTACACCCAAGGGAGAACGCTCTTGTGTGCCAAACGGACTCTTAAGAAACAAATATAGGGATTGAACCAAGCTAGAGTGAAAAAAATGGAGCTCGAGACCATAAAATTACAGCATGTCACCTTAAAACTTACAATTAAGTACGATATGATCGAATCATATGATGTCACTTAGCTTACATGTAATTGATGTAAGTGATGTAACTATGTAAGATGGGAACACATGACTTCACATTTCAAATTTATTACTCCTATATGGTTGTGAGAGTTGTCACTATTGTGTATCTACAATATGTCAGCCTTGATTAGATAATGTACCAACCGAGAAAGTTTGCACCATGCAGGACAGGCAGGATATGTGTGGCCATAAGTTTTAGTTTATCCTCAAGAAAGATGCAAAGATTTTTTGATGATATCATGGAAAACGAGTTTAAAGACATATGTACTCATAGGTGTACCAAAAATGTTGTTCGTCTTTAAATATGTTGTCTAACGGTTTATACTTTAAAAGAAACACTCTTGTTCTGTTGAAATTTATTAGAAACTCTATAGATAGAGTTCTAAAACCCTATTATAAATTAGTGAACCTTAGGGGGGAAAATGAAAAAGAAAAAAATCATTAAAAGATTTGGAGAGAGATAGCCTGGTATATATACAAAAGATAATTTAATCTTTTTCTTTTGTCGGAAAGAGCGGTGACCCACAAATATTATAAAGGATTAATTATGAACAATCTGGGGAGTAGCCAAGCCCCTAACATCATAAAATAGGAGAGACAAAAATAACTGAGTCTGTGGTTCGAATAATACATGTAAGTCTAGATGAAAAGAAAAACCCAAAGAAGTAAGACCATCGACAACTGAATTAGCCTCACGTTGAATGTGTCGAAACTGGATAAATTTTATCTTTATTGAGTTTTCGAGCTTACAAATAATTGATTTATGGTAATACTCATCCACAAAATCACTACAAAAATCCTATAAAAGTAATTTGTTCCAAATTCTTTCGTGCATTTATCGTTTATTGTTCATCAATTCACATGAATTCACAAATATATAGAGTAAACTATTGAAAACTTGACATTATATATAAGGAAGTGGGCTTTTGGATTTATACTTTTAGGAATAACTATAATGGAAATATTCATCAGATTAACTTTAACAAAGATGTGCTTTATATATGCACATGCTAGCTTTTTTCACAACGCAAAATAACTTTATTACTATAAATAAAGTAAGTGGAGACTAGTGGAGAGTGATGCACAATAATGACATTAATTTATAAATAATTTTTACTTGACTTGGATAGTACTTTTGAGCCAGGGTTCACTTCACTTTCGTTATCAAAATAATAATTTATAGCAATAATTTATAGGAGACTAATTTTTTAATTTGAAACGTTAGTAATAATATGAGACGTTACACCTAAGCTAAATTAAAATAGTGTTAATATGAGATCCGAGGCTTAATATTTTATGATTTTTTGCATGTGAATTATGTGTCACATGAAGCTATGGTTGTTAATAGAAGAGCCGCGTTGGCCGGGTCAACGATAACTCATTTTTTAAATTTAAATATTAGTTTGCATTATCCTTTAATAAATACAAACAAACATAGTTCGAGTTCATCCTAGATCTGTCAAACGGGTCAGGTCGATAGAGTTCGAGTTCGATCGTTTCGAGTTCAGGTCGTATGAGACTATGAGTAATGAATTAATCATATTGGGTTAAAACAAATTTTCGGACATATCAGGTTGACTAGTGAGTGGGTCAAAAATATTGATCCTTTTATGATTATTAAAACCATTTTTATTTAAATAATAATATTAATAATAGCAAATTATTTTTTTTATGTATTTTAATAATAAAATATATTATAAATTTTAAAAAATTATATATTCTATAAATATACTAAATTGGTCAACCCAATGATTTTCGATTTTTAACCCAACGAATTTTGGATCTACCGGGTTCGGCTAATTTCGGATATCGGATAATCGGTTTCAAATTTTCGAATTTTAACATTAAAATTTTTGCATTGTTTAGACCGAATTCACAAATCGGATAAGCTTTTAACAACTCTATTAATTACCCATTTATTAAAATAAAAGTCTTGTCGAAGGTGGCTTCCCTCTTAATTTTTATGTCTCTTAATTTTTATGCAGAAATAGTAAAAAAAAATTCAATAAGTCGGAAGTGGAAAAACATAAGTCTACTCTAATCTAAGGTGTCGTTATACTTTTGTGTACAATTTTTTTAAATTAATTTTTATCTTAAAATATATACAAAGTAATTATATTTCATTATTTTCAATTACAAAAAGTAATGTTTTCACCAAGAAATATTTATTTTGTGTGAAAGTGTAGCTAGCAATACTTTGGGAAAGTGCAAAACTCAACTTAGAGATGTTTAATTAGTTCGATGGATAACATTGAATTCTATTTCATAGATTTCATGATTCTTGGTTTGCTACTTTGCTGAGGTGGTTCGACTTCTTTTGGCACTACTTGTAAACTTCTTTGCTGAGGTGGTTCGACTTCTTTAGGTGCAAGTTAGGTGCATTATGAAGATTTGTGTATGTGTTTTTCTTGGTGATCAAAATGTGACCGGCTGACCGTTCGATTCGTTATAGTCTCACTTATGAGACTACCATACATGCATGGAAAATTACTTAATTATGTAGAGGTTCATTGTAGTCTCACTTAGATCGAGTATCTACAACAGACTTATGTATCGATACATAGTGTCAGGTATAAAATAAAAAATGAAATAATTGCATGACCAAGGTGAAATGGTGCAAAAGATGGACCCCAAATAAAGAAAATACGGATCGGTGCATGCGCGTTTCTATCACGTGCTTGTGCAAAACGCGCTGTTTTGCTCGGAATTGTAATAAAGTGCGGTATTTGAACTTTTCACGGACAAAAAAAAGTAATAGAAAGCACATCTCCATTTTTGAGCACTCATTTTTCTTGGTACATGTAAAAGACTTACTATTTTAATATTATTATGACTCCGTGAAGAAATCTACCGATGTAGATGCTCTTAGGGTGCAAAATACGGACCACGAAAAACTGATCATATATAGCAGTGCTCAAAGAATATAGGCCTATGTGCAAAATACAGACCGCAAAAAAAACCATCATCATTATTGTCAGATTATACTTAGGGGTTTATTCGTACGTTATTTCAGTCGAGTTTAGATTCAGTCATTTCGGATTTATATTGAGCATGGATTTGGAACAATTGGGTTGAATTATAGTATACAGAGTATTAATTGATCGAGGATCGATTATACTAATTAATTAATTCATTTGATTGGTCGATGAGCAATCGAAAAATTACAGTAGGAGTATCAAATTATTCGGTGGAGTATCAAATGTAGAACATTGTCGATCGGTCCAATCAAGCCTATGCTTATGTTTTGTACGAAGTATTTATTATTATGCTTCATAATCGATCGTAATAAATTTCTAGCTACTCGATCTCTGGCTGTAGGCAACGAACACATGGATAAATCATAAAACATGTATGGTCAAGCAAGTCTCACTAGATTAATTAATAGAGGTAGAAAAAAAAAAGGAATTTTATGTGATAATAGTTATGGGCACACATTATTTTCATCTCTCAAAATAAGAAAAGAGGAGAAAAAAAAAGAGTTTATCTAAATATAGAGAATTTTCTAAATAAAATAAAGATTCACTAAAATAGAGAAAGTGTTAGATACTTAGATTGCAACATGCAAGCTTAAATAAAATAAAAATTATAAGTTTTTATTTTTCATTTTAAAGAAATTTTTGGAAAAATTATTGAAGATGCTCTCTTACATGATATGAACTTTACATCTAAAGTCGAACCTAGATACATAAACTATAATGAATGTTTCTCTTAAATATTTTAACATTAAGGATTTCTTAACTGTAAGTGTTTTTAGCATGTTGTTTTGATCGATTAAGTTTATTACAATTGTGAATTAAAAAGGTGTTTTATTCATTAAAGTAAAAGAAAAGTAAAAAAATATTCTAGGCGAACTCACATTACAAAGGCTAAACCAATTTAATTCTTAGGACTTGTTTGGATTATCTAAAATAATGCATTATCTTAGATAATCCAAACAGGCTCTTACTAGACATCTCCTGGTCTTTCAATATTAATGCATTTCTATCTTGTACTTGCACAATTTTTAAGGCGATTAAAACACCTTATTCTCACACATCCCTCCAAATTATTGCCCTCTTTAGTCTTTAGTCTCTACTAATACAAAGTTCATGGATACACAGTGACTTGTAGCCCATATATCTAGTCTATTTGTAGTTTATAATTCATTAATCAAGATGATAATTACTACCATCTCCTATCATGCAACATTTGATTAAATTCTCTTGGTCTCTTTACCTAATTTGAATAATTGACTAGGCAACTATATCTCCATTTTACTATAGCCAAATCTCTCATCCCTTCACTCAAAAAAACGAGGATTTACATCATTTTTCTCTATCAAGGAGTGTTTGTTACGCAAGCATGAGGAATTATGTATCAGTACAAGGAATGAGAATCCGATACCTAGTGTTTGATTTACAGATTTTTAAAATTGAATCCCATACCACATATTGTCCAGGCACGAGTTTCCCATACCTCACCTCAAGGGTGAGTTTACATCTCATTCTCACACTCCATTATTATTACATAATTAAAAAAGCCTACTCCCCATCAAATTCTAATTTATTCCACGCATTATTTTTCAAGTTTAGGTTTCCAATTCCATACCCGTTCAACCCGATATCTCATCTCATCTCTTATAACAAATAGGTAAACGAGGATTTATATCATTCTTCTCTATCAAGGGTGTTTGTTAGGGCTTGTTTGTTTCTATACCCGGAAGAATCGGGTTGAAATAGGTTTCACTCATACCCACCTCAAAGAGAAGGTATGAGTTCATGTATATTTTGAGGGAATGGAAATGAGCCATACTCAAACCTTGTTCCATACCAAACACCAAAAAGGGATATGTCATACCTAATCCGATTCCTTATATCTTAGGTATAGAACCAAACAGGCCCTAAATTTGTTTCATTTTCCTTTCTTTTCCATACTTTTATACCAAACGGGCCTAATAGCATATATTGTCCAGCCGAATGTGACGCTCTCACTTTGGGCCCAAGACTATCTAATAGGCCCAATCCAATAAATCCGACCCGATGGCCCGATATTACTGAAGAACCGAAGCTCTCTCTATCCGCCGAAGTTGAACTGATCAAAACTCCCAACTTCACCATTTCTTCCAACAGATCAAACCCTCGAAAGGCAGCAAAGTGATCGCACCTTCACGCAGACGGCATGGTGAGAAGCCTCAATTCCCCAATCCTCCGATCTTTTCTAGGTTTCCGATCGTCTCGGCGACGCTAATTTTTTTTGCTGTTTTCCATGTCTCTTCGTTTTTTGATTCGAGAAAGGCGCAATCTGCGAAGCCCGTCACAAGCCCCGTGCCTGAGTCGCTTTACCCAACTCTAGCCGTATTGATGCTCGCGTTCGGCCTCGTCGTCACCGCTTCGTTCTTCGTGTACGTGATCTCTTCCTGATTTGTTGAGTTTTACATTTTTGTGCTGAGTTTGTGGATTGATTGAAGGTGGATCTGATCTACTTGGCGATGTTTGTGCGTGTTAGAGCTTAGAATTGTGCTGAATTGTGTTTCCATTGTCTGATTGCTGAGTTAGGGGATTTTCAACTGAGGTTTTCCATTTTATGCACCTGTTTGGGATGTTATTAGTGATAAATTCTGTTGAGAATTGAGAAGAAAGAATGGACTGAACAAAATTACCATTCCAACAGATCTAGTAGCTTAATTTACAACTTACATTGTTGCACTGGCGAGAAATTTTCTGAATTTTTATCTTTCTGCTTTCATGAGAGTACACTTGTAATGGAGATATATCTGCAATGCTTTGGAAAATGCAAGGATTTATCTGATGTCATCCTCTTCATTTTCTAGTTTTGGTGTACTAAATGGGAGTTGAGACTACTAAATTGATCCATTGAAGGTTCTTCAAGATAGGAATCCAGTAGTTTATTGAGAGCGAGTTTTTTAGGTAGTTTATGAATTGATTGTGAATTGATTGGAGGTGGATCTGATCTACCTGGCAATGTTTGTTCGTGTTAGGGCTTAGAATTGTGCTTAATTTTGCTTGCATTGTCTGATTGCTAATTTAGGGTTTTTTTAGCGGGGCTCTTCCATTTTTTATGCGCCTGTTTGAGAATTGAGAAGAAAGAATAGACTAAGCAAAATTTCCAGTCCGAGAGTTCTATTAGCTCAATTTCTAGATAAAAAGCCCACTGATTAAATCCTAAGCACAACAATTTAGACAACTTCCATTGTTGCACTTGAAATAACAGCCTCTTCATTGATCCATTGAATGGAGGATATTGTTGCAATGCTTTGGAAAATGCAGTAAGAATTTATCTGATGCCAGCCTCTTCATTTTCTAGTTTGGCTGTACTAAAGTGGGAGTGGAGACTACTACATTGATCCATTGAATGTTCTTCAGGAAAGGAATCCTGTAGTTTATTGAGAGGGAGTTTTTTTAAGTAGTTTATATGTCATTGCATGAATTTGGCCCAAATATGGCCTTTCATTGTGTGCAAACATGCCATGTTTTCTGTTGAAGCAAGGTAGTTTTAGAATAGGAAAGCCTTGTTATCACACAACCACCATTCTAGGCAACTTTGCACAAAACCACCCTTTATGATAACAGTTGTGTTTAACCAACCTATTAAAAAAGAGCATGGAGTGCTCAAGATACTACATTGAACTTTTCATACATTTTAAAGAGATTTTTGTAAGCTTTACTAGGTGGTAAAACAAAAAATTTATCCTATAAGGTAATTTTGTGCAAGCTGTGTTCAATTAATTCGTCATCATCTTAATGAAAGCCTAAATCTCCATTTGTTCTGGAAAGGTTGATAATAAGTTGACCATTTTTGAGGAAATCTGTATAGACTTGTGCAAATTGTAATTCAGATTCAGACATGTAACCTGTTTATCACTAATTGGTGTTGAATGCTAGTAGTCTCATCATATATAAGAATCTAGATGCTGAAGAAGAAATTTAAAATTTATTATTTGATGATGCAGCTATGAGGCCACCTCATCTAGAAAGAACCGGAAGCTTGCAAAGGAGCTGACTACTGGAGCCGTAGCATCGGTTTTCTTGGTGAGTTATGATTTACTTGGTTTAAAACTCTGTTCCTTAAAAAACTTTCTTATGGTTAATGAATGAATGATTTTTGCAAGAGATCTCGCTTCGCCTAGACTCAAATTCTTGTTTCCTGGTGCAGGGTTTTGGATCTTTGTTCTTGCTTCTTTCAACCGGCGTTTACGTCTAGATCCTCCTACCTAGCCCTCCTTTGGTTTTTGGTAAGAGGATCTAATGGAGTTCAGCTCTCTAGGACTTTTCCAGATTTTATTGATGCAATAAAAGCTTGTTTAGAAATCTTTGGTTAGTAAATTTACATGTATTCAGCTTTTTGGCTTGATTTTAGTAAATCCTCCTACATATTACACATTAAATCCATTGAATGTCTTGACTGAACCTTTACTTGGCCACTTCTTTCTTCTGTTTAATAGATTATACAATTTCTGGTTCAGTCTTATAACCCTTGTGCTTGAAATGTCATTCTCTGAAGATTTTTCTTATAACACTTCCTTAGTGAGTAGAATTTTAACCCTGATCATTGATCTGTCTGTTGTGATCAAGGGATACATTCCACTCACTAAGATGTTACAGAAGTATTGATAAAAGCAAGCTCATTAAGATGATAGCTATACCTGAATCCTTTTTACAGGTTGATTGCGAAAAGGGTAGTGGTGATGATTGTGATTAGAGTTTGATCAGTATTATTATGCTTATATTATATAACCGAAAACATTAAGAATAAGGATAACAACTCAAATAACATTTTATTTTTTATTAGTATCGGTCAATATAACATATTTTTTTATAAGTATCGATTGAATTGCATTTCTGAAAGTCTTAAATTGACACCATGGTTCACGACCTTGGGGGTGTGAATCATTGGATCGACTCGTGGTGCTTTTTAAAATGTGAAAAAAGTATACAAAAAATGAATAGTTATGTTTTAAAAAATTGGGGTTTTACCATGGAATTTCTCTTTTCCTTCTAACCATCTGTAAATTCTTGGACCCTTTCTTTCTTTATGATTTTGGGTTATTAATGAAATTCATACTACCAAGTTTGTCTATAAAGAGCAAATAAATTATATTAGTGCCTTCGGGTCGACTCTCGTGGCAGTGCCCTTCACAAAATTTTTTTTATATTAGTACTTATAATTGATTAGGATATGGGTGTACATTTTTCTTTTACAAAGAGTGGTTATGTGCAGTCATATACATGATCTCAATGCCGGTAAGTTCCACCACAATGCTCTGTTTTTTTTTTTTTTGAAAATGAAAGCAATTAGAATGTCACTTGATCTTAAATAAAACTCGTCCTAGAATATTCCAACAAATGAGATGATGAGATTTGTGGAATTTAGATAATTCGGTAATGATCTTGTTTTACAATGAAATCTATGGACCACCACATTCATCTTTCTAACTCCTCGTTTGGTTTTCCTATGTCTAGTTGACATTAGAGTTGTGAAATAAAAAAAATTGTACTTATCTTGTAAAGCTAAGTAAATTTTACTTACTATACTGTATGTAATTTTACAAGATAAGTACAAAAGTTTCAAGAATTTACTTAGCATGATCTTTTAATTTCTAGGAAGTAACTAAAGTTTCAAGAATTTAACTTCCATCATTAGACCAAACGAGCCCTAAAGATATTGAATAGAGGTGTCCAACGGGTTAACTCGGTTCGGCCCGTAACTTTTTTTACGGATTATGGATTGACCCGACTCATAAAAACATAAACTTGATCGCGATTTGGTTTACGAGATACGAAATTTACATGTCGACTTGTTAACACGATATTAATTAAAAACTTACAAAAATCCAAAAGTTTCTATTTTTTTTTTCTCTCGCGCCTGGTTCACCGTACGGGCTACGTCCAGACCGTAACTTTTTTTACGGATTACGGATTGACCTGACTTATAAAAACATAAACTTGATCGCGATTTGGTTTACGAGATATGAAATTTACATGTCGACTTGTTAACACGATATTAATTAAAAACTTACAAAAATCCAAAAGTTTCTATTTTTTTTTGCTCTCGCGCCTGGTTCACCGTACGGGCTACGTCCAGACCGGGGTACTGAATGGGATTATGGCAGACCCCTCCCAACGACATTGCGGGGAATCGAACACACGGTTCGTCCTACCCAAAAGTTTCTATAAACTTACTCCTAGTTAATCAACCTTACGATCTTGTGGGTACTTTTTTAAATTTAAAATAAAAAATACTATATTTGTGATATTTTTATTTCTTTTTACAAGACCCATGGATCAAACTGTAAATCGGCGGATAAATCTATAAATTTGCAAAATCCAACCCATTACTCGACCCGTAAAATTATCGATCAGATACATAACTCGTAAATTTACAAGCGGGTCAAGTTAAGTGGCCCATTAAACACCATTAGTCTCGAAAACTTTTTTGGTAATAGACTCGAAAACTTATCACAATTTTTATTATCTAGTCTTGTATTTTCTACGATTTCTTTTATATTTAATGCATTACAGTATAAATACGGAGTAATATTTATAATTTCTAATTTAAAAAAAAATCAACACACTATGGCCCTAATATATTATATATACATCATAATGTATTTTAATTCTAAAAAAAATATTATAACGACTTTGCTTTGGAAAAAAAAAATATGCGAAGCCTCTTTTTAACCTTTGTTAGCTCCACTGTGGAACTGCTGAAGTCAAGTGTAGGTCCCCAATTACTCTAGTCTGGTCTCCCTTCTCTCTCTTTTTCTCCATTTTCAAGCTTCTCCAATGGATTCCCTCACTCAGAGCGTGAAGAAGCGAGGCCGACCGAAGAAGGACAAGTCTTTCCAGCCACCACCGGAGGAAGATCCGGAGACGCCGAAGATGAGAGGTCGGCAACAGCACCACCACTCGCCGGCCGACGAGAAGTACGTCCAATGGAAGTCCGTTGTCCCCGTCCTCTACGATTGGCTCGCCAATCATAATCTTGTCTGGCCTTCTCTCTCTTGCCGGTAATTCCGCCTCCGAACTCTTCTTCTCTCTCGCTGAATCGATCTGTGTTTGTGTGTGGTTTGGGAATTTGCTAGGGTTTTCGGTTTTGCTGTTTTTGGGATGGAAATTGTGTTTTTCGGTTTGCGAATGCATGTTATGATTCGAGTAGTGCTGTGAAAATCCGATTAAGAGTCGATTTTGATGCTTTACATTGATTTTTTTTCTCTGTATGGAACTGGAAGGAGTGGTGAATTGCAGTTTTGAAAATTTTCTGAATTGTTTGATGAAATTAAAGCTGTTGAGAATGTGTTTCTGATTAAGCGCTGGAGGTTTTGAAGATATTTTTTAGTGCCAATGGAGAAAGTGGGGGTAATTTTCAGTCATTTTTTGAACTTTCGTTTCCTGTTGCTGAAAATTTTCATTTCAATTTCTGTTTAGGTGGGGTCCCCAGCTGGAGACAGGAACTTACAAGAATCGTCAACGTCTGTATTTGTCTGAACAGGCAATTGTCCTCTCTTCCCTCCCACTGTCATTGAGATTGATAGTGTGGTCAAGTTAGGGATGATTATATCTGTGTGAATTTGGTTCAAAGATAGTTTTGTTGAGTTTAAATCTAACAATGAGAAATATAAGCTTGTCAAGTTTGATCAAATTGTTTAGGGAAAGACATTTGTTCTCTGTTCCCTATAAAAGTTTAATCTTTATGGACAAATGACCAGTGAGGACATTTAGACTAAGTTTTAGTGGAGATGAGATAATTTGGTCATTTATGTGTCAAGTTCTTGTGGATAAAGGAAAATTGAAAGGAAGAAATAACCTTCTAAATTTCTAAGGCGTAACTGAATAAAAATGCCACATCAAGTCTTTGCCATTCTTCATCTATGTGGATTTTTAGATGCAATTTTATCCAACATGTTACTAGTTTGAACTTTGAGATATCAGATAGTATGATTTTGAATGAACTTTTGAGATTTTTATATTCTGTGACCAGGTAAATCGATCACAATAAAATGCTTTTGCCATATCAAAACAAAAGCAGTTACTATGGTGGTTATATGATTACGAGTACATGCTTGATGGAACTTGTAATCATTATGTCTCAATGGAAAGTTTCTGCATGGATCATATTCATGATAGATTGTGGTATTTAATTCTGCTAAGGTTACAAAAGTACTATGGAAAGGAGATCATACATGTACAATGGCGATCTATATTTTCAGCAGAATATTTATCTTATATGTTCTCTAAATTTTTTTATTGGAATCAATTTCTCCAATTGATATGTAAAATTTGGTAAAATTAAATGTTTTTTCACAACTTTTTCTGAAAATATCTGATTTGAAGCTAATTTTGTAATATAATTTAAAGCTCTGCTACATATCTATCTTAATTTCAACTTATTATTTTTAGTATATACTGCTCTCATTTCTAGTTTGCTCAATTGCTTGAGGTGTTGTATAAAGTTTATCTGTTTTTGCTATTTTCCAGACTGATGGCTCTGTTCCCAATACTCTAGTTATTGCAAACTGTGACATTGTGAAGCCAAGAGTTGCAGCTTCAGAGCATATATCACAGGTGATTTATTATTTGTGTTCCAAATGCATTTACCTTCCTGGCTTTCCAGCTCATAAACTGTTTCTCTTGACAAGTGTTGAGCAGAAAGTGAAAAAGTAATAATAAGTACGCCTAAGTGATTCACAAATACTTTAATTTATTATTTGTTATTACTTGTTATATCATGAGGGTTGATTTTATTATTGGAGAATGCCTTGTCCTTCTTACTCCTTTCAATTTTATTTTTCATCTGAGAAATACTATTTATTAAGGTACTTTGTCTGTGAAGGAATGATGTAATGATTTTGGACACCTTAACCATACTGATCTTCTTTTCCTGTCTAAATTGCAAGATAACTATGAAGAGCACATGATCTTTCTTGCGATCAATGCTCTCTTGTTGTCATTTCTATTTGCTAGCTTGGTCCATTGGTTGTACTGATGAATTGTATTTTGGTTTTCCAGTTCAATGACGATTCACGCTCACCTTTTGTAAAGAAATACAAGACTATTATACATCCAGGAGAGGTACGTAATAGACATGCTTATTTTGTTGTGCTGCCATTTGAAAGCTAATGTAGAAGTGTTTAATCGTCATTCACTTCTTCATAGGTGAACAGAATTCGGGAACTTCCACAGCATAACCATATAGTTGCCACCCATTCAGACACTCCTGATGTAAGCTATCTTCCTTAATATACTTATGTACATATATGTGTACATCTCAGTTAAGTTTGTATTTAATGAAGTTCCTCCCTGAAGTAGATAGAATGCTATAGTTTATATATGATAGAAACTTATGGAAGTGCTATAACGTCATTCCTCAGGTTTACATTTGGGACATTGAATCCCAATCAAACCGTCATGCTGTGCTAGGAGCTGTACCTTCTCGTCCAGATATGGTATCTCGAGTCTTTTCCCGCTCGAATCATGTTCTCACTTTCAGATTTCATATCATTTGCTTGCTTTTATAATATCAATAGCATCTGCTAAAGTAGGCAAATATTCCTCTCCCAGGTGTTGACTGGTCATCAAGAAAATGCTGAGTTTGCATTGGCAATGTGCCCTACTGAGCCCTATGTCCTTTCTGGAGGTAGGGAAAAATTATATTATTAGTTCTTTTTTTTAATCTTTTAGTTGAAACAGGATGCATTCCTTAATTATACAGCTTACTATTTACAGTTCTTGAACAAGTATGTGCAATTATGTATTTTATTTAGTTTTGGGCATAGGTTATAGGGTATATTTATTTCCTCTTAGGATTGTAGAGTCTAAAAAGAACACGCTTAATACTGGGCTTTTATTTGGCAACTTTGGCTTCTGTTTCATCTTCTAAAATGCTGTATATTGGGCTTTTATTTCATCGTCTTCATCTGTCAGAATTGGAATTTGATCACCCTTAGCCTTTTACATCTTTGAATTATCTGAGCCTGTTAAGTTTTTTGCAGGGAAAGATAAATCCGTTGTTTTTTGGAGCATACAGGACCATATATCAGCAGCTGCTACTGATTCCTCAGCTACTAAACCTCCAGAGTCTAGAATGTCAATCTCCAAAGAAAATGGAGAAAGTCCTCGTATTGGTCCACGTGGTGTCTTCAAAGGCCATGACGATACTGTTGAAGATGTACAATTCTGTCCCAAAAGGTAATGGACGAGTATATTCTTCTATTGCTGGATCACCCACATCAAAACTTCGAGATGCATGCTAGAACCTTTATTCTTGATTTAAAATTATTTGAAATGTTACAATTGTCCTATATAATGAGCCCCAACATATGTCTGTTTTAAACTTTCATTGTGTTTATACTTCTATTGTTTACTAGATATGGTTTGAATTTCCATTTCCTTAATTTTGACTTCTTTTTGGCAAAATGAATGAAGCTCGCAGGAGTTCTGTAGTGTTGGAGATGACTCTTGCCTGATACTGTGGGATGCAAGAAGCGGCACGAGCCCAGCTGTGAAGGTCAGAACAATATTTCTTTCACCCACCCAGTTCAAAAGTTTCTTCCTTCCTATTTCAGTTTTAGACGTCATGGAAAATAGTATATAAAGAGATCAAGAGAATGCCTTTAAATTCTCTTTAGTTTTCGTGTTCCAATTATCTTTCTTGCTGCTTTAGTTCCAAACTAAATAGTAAATCCAAGTGATACTAGTGATTAGTGTGATACTGATGACACTTCATTGTTGGTATTTCTTATGGATAGGTGGAAAAGGCCCATGACGCTGATCTTCACTGCGTAGACTGGAGTCCCTTCGATGAGAATTACATTTTGACTGGGTATGTTTTAGTGAATGTATTTGCATCTTATGAAATAAAGGCTTATCTTACAATGGGGCTGCCTTTCAAGTGCTATTTTCTTCAAATTTCGGGGGTTTGATCTTTTATTCATTCTTGTATACTGTTTTCAGGTCAGCTGATAATTCAGTCAGGATGTTTGATCGGCGGAATCTTTCCTCTGGTGGGATAGGATCACCTGTTCACAAATTTGAGGGGCACAGCGCCGCTGTTCTATGTGTTCAGGTACATGAGTATATTTTTCTAGAAGTCTTCTTCAGATTTCATTTTCTTCTTTTGCAATGAAAGCAACTGACCATTTCCTTGTATTCCAGTGGTCCCCCGACAATCCAACGGTCTTTGGAAGTGCCGCGGAGGATGGTCTCTTAAACATTTGGAACTATGATAAGGTGTGCTTTACAATGGCATCCCCTCTCTTTGCCCTTATACTCAACTATGATAATAATTGAAGCTTAGGGATTTTCTCTTACATATCTGTAGAAAACAAATTATTGATTATATATACCCATTATAAGTGCTAAACTATTGTTCTGTAGTGGCAAATTTACTTATATTGATGTTAAATGAGTTGAAGAGCCATTGAACTGTTTTTGTCTTCTATGGACCAAGTCAAGGGTAATTTATGTAAAAATTTATTTAACTTGACAACTCTTCAAATGCAACATGATCAAATTAGAAAGTTCAGAGGAAAAAGAACAAATAACCAGTTATGACATTCCAACTTCCAGTTAGCAACTTCATGACCAGTTTAACAAGCTATTATAACTTTCTTTTTCCAATTTTTGCAGGTGGGTCAAAAGGGAGAGAATGAAAAAGGCAATCCAGACTTGGTTCCTGGCTTACTTTTCCAACATGCGGGGCACAGGTGTGTATCTGACTGACTATTGGACTCAATATTGTGAATCATTGAAAACTTTTTTCTGTTCTTATGTTATGAAGAGATAGAATGTGAGGTTGAATGAAAATAATCAGGGAATCTTGCTTATGTCCTTGCGTCTGATCACCCATGTTTGATCTTTTGTGGAATATATACTATAAAGTCCCCAAAAAAAGTTTAGTTATGGTGAACTTGCAAAGGTAGTGGCATGTATGACTGCTCGAGAGCCTGAAGTTTTGTTGATTGGGTTTTATTTTAGTATTCTCTATGACTGGGTCTACATTGAAAGAATCAATATTTGCTAATTCAAATAACACACCTGGTAACTCACCGAATAAATCTTGTATGAATCTAAAATGATGACAATCAATAATCTATTCTGAATGGGGGCTTTTGCATCTTTTTGCTTCGTCATATTTCTAGTCAGGTTGATCCTAACTTTTCAAATGGTAAATCTTTCATTAGATGCAATACATATGGAACATGCCCCTGAGCATTAATCTGTATTATAATCTCTTGAATTTTCATTTTCCCCACCTTATCCACATGTTACTCCGCCTCACTGCTCTACACTTCTACTGGTACTAGTAGTTGTAGGATACCTATATTAATTGGAGTTCCTTTCTCAACTCTCACTAGCCTTAATTTGTTTATCACAGGGATAAAGTTGTCGACTTTCACTTTAACGCATATGATCCTTGGACAATTGTCAGCGTTTCTGATGATTGTGACACTAGCGGTGGAGGTGGTACGCTGCAGGTATTTAACTGCAACTCTTCAATTTCACTCTCTACTACTTTATATTGTCCAATCTTTTCTAGACAATAAGCAAATTCTCCAATCTTTTCCAGCCAATGTGCATTATCGATTCGTTTCCTTAAACTGCAGTGGAATATGATCATTATAGTTCCATCTGACCTGAGAATGACTTGTTGCATCCTGAAACCCTTTCTAGTTTGCATTCCACCACATAAATTCCCAATTGTTAAAACCCTTTCTAGTCTGAATGCAATCTCGTCCTTACCAAAAGTCTTAAAACACCACATTATCACTAGAAATGTTGTAGGTTTGTACCCTAAAAGTGTGCTTTTTTTGCCTTACTTTCATTGGCAGATTTGGAGAATGACAGACTTGCTGTACAGGCCACGAGACGAGGTTCTAGCAGAGCTTTATGAATTCAAGTCTCATATAAGCACCTGTGCTTCTCGACCCTGAGTTTGTTATTTTTTATAGTTGACCATTAGCTTTTAGGCAGATTTTAGCAAGCATTTGAGACTTAGCAAATGAGGATTTTGTTAAAATGTTTGTTCTTGGACCTGGTTTGAATTGGAATAGAGGCTTACTTTCTAAAGATTGATTTTTTTTTTTTTTAAATTGGTTTGAAATCTCCATAGCTCAAGAAGTTTCCTTTGTATGTTTGTATGGAGTTTGGAGATATTCACCATAATTGGTATTTGGTATGACCTTATTTCTGAAGTTTGGTGGGAATTATATTCATAATTGTGGCAAACGTGCCAACTTGCTAGCATTATAGGGTAACTTGAATTTAATGTAATATAATGAATTGTATTCTGAAGTTTTTTTTTACTGTAGCAAAACATAAAACATTAACACCATGCAAACTCTTATTGGGTTTAGACTTTAGAGTTTAGGGTTTAGGGTTTAACAAAACATAACACATTAACACCATGCAAACTCACATATAAAAGCTAACAATTTACTTGAATATTTCGTTTTCTCTAGAGTGTTTTAACTTGAAAGTGATTCAAGATGTAGGATGCCTTTTAAACTTGATGTAAAATAAAGAGTCAAGGCATTAATTGATTTGCTGCTATAGAAGTAGATGTTCAATTGTTTACTAAGTTACTAACACAACATATGTGCTTTGAATCCCAAGCACAACAAAATGATACTATTCATTGGAATACTTCAATGGGCAACCATATTTGAAATAGATACATCACTGAAGGACCTGTTTTTCAACATTGTTGTTGTCGAGAACCGTTATATCGTTACACTCTAGAAGAATGCGGGTCGGGTTGGGGTTGAAGCTTGATCCATTCGGTGCTAATAACGGCTCCAGCATCCGCCATGGATGGGCTATTGGTTGATTGAACTTGCGTGCAAAGCAAACTCACATGAATGCACCTATTCTCTCACCATAGCTACTAGTAAGGGATGTCAATCGGGTTACGTCGGGTTAGTAAGATTTGGAGTTTAATCAAGTTTCGGGTGAGTCGGGTTTCGGGTTTATCGGATTTCGGGTAAATCGGATTTCGAGCTTGGCTTCCAGGTTAATTGAATTTTGAGTGAACCGAATTTTGATTAAGATCATATATCGAATGATGATTTTTATAGTTTAATTTATCTAGGATCTAAATATTTAATGTAACATTTAAATTAAAAATATTGTTAGAATAAATATTCACTATTATTAATATTTTTAAAACATAATGTACTTTTCTGATGATTTCGGGTCATATAACTTCGGATTTTCGGATGGTTTCGGGTTAGGTAATTCGGGTTTTCGAATGATTTCGGTTCGGGTAGCATCGGATATTGGGTTGCATTGGGCTAGTCCATTCGGGTATAATCAGTTTCGAATTAATCTGATGTTCGATCTTTTTTTGGATTCGGGCCAAATCAATTCGGGTCAAACAAGTCTCAAGTATATACTTTTTTTTTTCTTTTCGAGTGTCTGGTCGGGTTTGGAGCCGAGCGGGTCGGGCCGATTTCCTGCATCAGGTCAAGTTTTTACCGCCCTCCAAAAAACAAAAATTTACTCATGTATATGAAGAGAATTTTTAGGAAACGTTGTAGATCCTCATTAATTCGAAAATATATTCTTTTGTGTTAAATTTTGCATCTATAAGGCAAGATAATGCATAAGAAGGTAGCCCTCTTCAACAATTATACTCTCTTCGAAACAACCAAACTTGTTGTACTTTTTTTTAGGGTGGTTTTATGTGAACACCAAAATAAAGGGTGGTTTCTTGTAAATAAGTCAAGATAAGAAATTGTATTGTGTAATCTACTTTCTTATATCATCTGTATAATGTATTTATTTGGTAATGTCGGCCGAAGCCCTGCTCCTACTCCGCCTATCTCCCATTGTAAATTAAATTGGTATGAATTTCTTGATTACCCTGTTCAATTGAAATTAAATTGATATGAATTTCTTGATTACCCTCTTCAATTGAAATTAGGTGATTTTAGGGTTTGAGTCTCAATTAGCTCATAGAATTTGCTTATGCCGAACTAGTTCAATATTTTATTCAGTTAGTACTAATGACTTTGTTTAGACTCGATATTTTTGTAGATTTTATAAGGATTTAGGGGGAAATCAGGTCAATCTAGATTAGTTTCTTGGTAGCTGAATTTATTTACACGCAAAATCAAATCTTTACTGTGAAGATTCTATGTTCAGAAGAACTGAACTGAAGGATATCCTTACATTCTTTATCACAGGCTTGTTTTGTAATATGAACCGAAGTCTAATGGCAGAGGGTGCTGGTGCTAGAACAATTAGATATCTCATGGAAGAATTCGGCTCCCTGTTAAATCTCTGATTAGGTTTGAATCTGTTTGTAAAACATGGCTGTCCAAGTTCCGTTCCCGTCCATTTATCGACTTGTATGGTATTCGTCAACACGACAATAGTTACTCATTAGACTTCTACAAGGCTCCAGATCTTTCTAAGATGGCTCCAGGACTAAAGACACCCTTGTTGCCCTCTATACGTTGGAGTGAAGTGAATGGCTTGCTCGGGCCCTTGAGCAACGGAATCTACTGCTTAACCTACCATGTTTATGATGCATCTAGAGATTTCCTCTCCATTTTGTCAGGCCGAATAGCGTTGTGTAACCCCTCTACCCGGCGTTACAAGGTTGCTAATCATTTCCCTTCCGACCTTTATTCTCTGTTATCTGACAACATTGTTGCTTCAAAGCCTTGTCGAGCCTACTTTGGTTATGGAAAAATCAATTCCACCACGGATTATAAATTTGTCGTCATCCTCAATTATGGCGATTCGTTATCCTCCTTTATCAGCTTAGTCTACTGCTTTCAAAGCGGCGAGTGGAAGAAAATTGTCGAGTATGATCTAGGGAAGAAACCGGTTGGTGACAAAAAGGCCACAGAGGCGTTTAATATTCATGGAAGAAGGATAAGACGTATTATTGATCCTTTAGAGCCGCGCCATCAAAGGTTCCTTGAGGGGTGCTGGCATTGGGTTGTCAAGTGCGAGAAGACGACAAACTTTGATGTGTTGTCGTTTAATTTTGCAGATGAAACGTTTAAATTAATAAGAGGTCCGCCATTACCTTCTAATGATAATGCTCGCCGCCCCAGTTGGAGGACTGCGGTTTTTGTGTTGCATGGCCGTCTTGCTTTTATTTACATATGCAACAACAATCTGAGATACGTTGTTGAAGTTGATATTTGGATGATGATGGAATATGGTGTTGAAGAATCATGGACTAGAGTTTGTAATATATATCCCAATTTCCATGGCGATTTCCAGAGACTTTTGGAGATAGAATACCGTCCCCTAGGAGACGACCTAGTTTAAGCTGTCAAACAAATGATAGAATTAAAATGAAGAATAACTACTAGAAAAGTGGGAAGTTCGTATCGAAAGCCTCTCCTTTGGCGATGCTAACCAACAGAAGATCATATGTTCAAATGATGTTGGCCATCGAGTTTGCGGCCGTTGGGATTTCGAAGAAATTTCGACTTATATAGAGAGCCTCAAGCGTCCCTAAAAATAATGTGTAGATATTGATGGTTTTTAATTAATGTCTTTTCAATTATGATTCTATTGAAGAGCTTTTGCATTCTATTTGTTTGAAGTTGCATTGTGGATAAGTTTTGTTTTTGCATCCTATTTGTTTTAAGTTACATTGTGGACAGAATGTTTTTGCATTCTATTTGTTTGAAGTTGCATTGTGAATAAGTTTTGTTTGAAACTTGAAAGCAACAAAATTTGGTGATTTTAGCCCACCCCATTAAATTAAAGTTGGGCCCTTGCTAGTTTCCTTCCTCCATGGTGTCTTCTAACTAAAAAATTCAACTTCAATCGTCACTCTCTAGACGTACAATTTTCGAACAATTTTCTCCATTGCCCAGCCGGTTGTTGCATGTTGCCACCGTTGCCCAGCCGGTTGCTGCATGTTGCCGCCGCTCCTTTTCGATGCGAAAATGCCATCCACGCGCCTCCGACCGATTCAACCGCCACTAGAGCACCACCAACGAGCCTTACCGGAAATCACGGGGTAAGGTCCCTGATTTTTTCGTTTAGGTCATTGAAATTGCGGGATAGAAAATGTAAGGAAGGATCTTGATAATAGTGAATATTTATTATAAATAAGTTTTTTTGTTACATTAAATATTTAGGCTCTAAAGTAATTAGACTACAAAAATCATCATTTAATATATGGTCACAATCAAACTTTGGCTTACTCGAAATCCGATTAACTCGAAATCCAACCAAATTCGAAATTCGATAAACCCAAAACCCTACACAATTGAAATTTGACTAAACCCGAAACCCAACCTATCCGAAATCTAGTTGGACCTATAACCGAATAACCCAACCGAAATTGACCCGAAAACTTGACTTTGCTCGATTAATTAAGCACCCGACCCGAAATGGTCCAACCCAATTTGACCCAATTATTAAAATATCCGAATTTGACATGAATCCGAACTTACTCGTAACTGAACTAACCCACCGGAACCCAGCCCACTCAATTGACACCCCCGTAAACAACCAAACGTGTTGTCAAATGATGCTCCTGAATACTTGTTTTTGTTTTCTTAACCTTAGGGAAATGTTGTACTTTTGTAGGTTTAGTTAGAGCACATCTAGCGGTGGACGAAAAATATTGGTCACCTATTTATAAATAGACCATTCTTTTATTATTTTATTTCATTAATGAAGAGAAAGAAAAAATAATAATTTTGACACTTGTTAAGATATCGTGCTATTGTCCAAATGTAGTATTAGTTATCATGATGACCAAAATATACCCCCAAAATACTCTTTCCTAATATTCTATTAATACTAGTTTTATCCGTCGTACCATGTACAATTACGATTCGGTATTTTATAAATATTATAAATAGGATATTAATAAATAAATAAAAATATATTATAAACTTTAATATAAGTAATTTATTGTTCGTTGAATGTATATAATTTTTTAATCAAATATTATATTCTTCCTATTTATTACTTTTCATGTACGTAAATTTAGAATTTATCAAATATTTCAATATCTATTAAATATTTTATTATCCATTTTTATTAATTTTAAAATTTTTAACTATTTATCATTAATTTTTATAAAAGAAAATCACTATATTTATGTAAATAAATTCGTCAAAAGATATATGATAAAATATTTATATTTATTTTAAAATATTTAAATAATTTATCTTTAATTTTAAATACTTGTATAAGGAAGCTTTCAAAAAATATTGTTATACTAAATAGATATTTTTTTGACGTTAGAGATAAATTTAAATAGTTAAAAAGAATTTAATAGAAAGAAGTTATAATAATAGAAATAAAAATTAATTTTTTAAATATGAGGTGGGGCTAGAATCGTTTTGGTGGATCGAAAGGTACAACTTTAATATATAATTATAGATATTACCTATTTTTTATTTTTAAACATTATAAGTATTTATCATTAATTTTTTTTATTATAAAAGAAAAAAATATATCTATAAATAATTTCGTGAAAAGACATCTTGCTAAAAGGTAAAAGATATTTATACTTATTTAAAAATATTTTTATTTTGTTATCTTTAATTTTAAATATTTGTATAAGGAAGTTTTCAAAAGATATTGTTATACGAAGTAGATATTTGTTTAATGTTAAAGATAGATTTAAATAGTTAAAGAAGAATGTAATAGGAAAAAGTTAAAATATTAGAAATAAAAATTAATTTTCTAAATATGAGGTGGGACCAGAATCGTTCTGGTGGCTCGAAAAGGGACAACTTTAATATATAGTTATAGATAAACACTCTCTTTCCTCTTTGCCCAAAATTTTGGGCTACCATTGGACATACTCTTAGGGTGATTTTATGTGAACATTGAAATATGGGGTGGTTTCTTGTAAATAAGTCAAGATACAAAATTGATTTGTGTAATTTACATTTTTTGGAAATTCCTTTTAGTATCCACATGTCTTGTACCTTTTTCTTTTAGATGTCTCCCAAGTCCCAAAAATCATATTTCTCTTATTACCCTTGAGGTTTTGGCTTTCTCGGTTGATAGTGTCAACAAAATTTGGGGTCGATTTTTAAAAGTTTACGGACTGAAGATCGGGCCAGAATTGCTCGGTCCGGTTCGAATATCCGGCCCAAACCGAATTTTGCCAACCCTAGTTAACACTCTTATTCGGTTCAAATTAGTTAAATTCAAGCATGGTAGGATTTGAATATTAAAACACCCAAATGTGTAATCGAACAATCTCAATTTGTAAAATTCAAATTGGGATTGTTCGATTATGAATTTGAGTGTTTTAAGAACTAAAACCTACTAATTTAAGGATGAGGAACACGATGATGAACTTGAATTTGACTAATGTGAACCAAAGAGTAATAAGAGAGCAAAAATTTGTAATCGAACAATCACTAAAAAGAGCAAAAATTTCAGTGGTATTAAGCATGGTAGGATTTGACTATTAAAACACCCAAATTTGTAATCGAACAATCTCAATTTGTAAAATTCAAATTGGGATTGTTTGGTTATGAATTAGAACCTACTAATTTAAGGATGAGGAACACGATGACGAGCTTGAATTTGGCTAATGTGAACCAAAGAAGGGCATCGCTAAAAAGAGCAAAAATTTCAGTGGTATTAATATAAATAAGGGCTCGTTTGGTATCGATATCAGATATCGGTATCGGGTATCGATATCGGTATTAGAAATGGGATATCATTCATATCTCATACCTCACATATCTCTTTGTTTTTTTTTGTATATCAAACATCATAGAAAATGACTTGTTTTGATATCAAAGATATGGTTTGGTATACATATACTCTCATATCAAACACAATATATGGTCCAATATCGATATCTAAATCCATATACTCTCATACCAAACACAAGATATGGTCCGATACCAATATTTGCTATTCGTTGCCCCGGGGCGACGAATAAGATCTCTAAAATTCAACCATATCATATTATGGATTGTAGATCTATCTTTTAATATTTTAAAAACTAAAATTGTGCTTGATAACTAATTATAATATCTAAAATTTAATTAATTAATAATCAAGTAGATTTTCTCTTTTTAGATTTCACACAGGAATCATTGAAAATTTTATTGACAGTTTTTATCACAAAAATCAAAAAAATAATAATAATAAACTATCATGTATAAAATGAAATTAAGTAAAATTAACTAGTAAAAATGGCATTCTCCTTTGTTTATATAGAAAATTTGCTTATCAAAGTTTATCAAAACCACTTTTTATTTAAAAAAGAACCCATGTTACTTTATTCATCATACAAATGGAATTACATAAAACTAACTAGTATATTTGTACATGTGATATGATAAATAAAACTACTAAATATTATTTTAAAATTTTAGAAAAAAATTGATTTACTCCCATACCAATAAAAATAATATAATATGATTAATTTGATGTACATATAAAATTGAAAGCAATAAAAAAATCAAAACAAAAGAATTAGTGAGGTACTTGTATCATCAATCTTGATAGGCAGTGCACAATGGAAAAAAATTAAAAATGAAAGCGTTTAAGAAGAAACTTACTATAGAATTAAACTAGTCTTAGTTTCCGTACTCTGCACGGGCTTTTATAAAATTATTTTATTAATTATTTGTATTTGTTAAGTTTCGTTTAAGTTGATATTGGTAAGGATATTTAAATAAAATTATATGTGTATTATCTACAAAAAAACTATCATTTCTAAAAATATTTATTAAAAATTAATATAGGCAAGGATATTTTTAAAAAACTTGTAAAATTACTGTATTATTTAATTATATTTGTTAAATTTTTTAAAATTCATTTTGACAATGATATTTCAAAAAATAGTTATGCATATCTTATCTACAAAAACGCTATCATTTCTAAAAATAATTATTTAAAAATTGATATATGCAAAAATGTTTTTTCTAGAATTTGTATAATAGCATAAAAAAAATATCCTAATAATCTTCCTATCTACCATATCCAAAAAAAAAAATTGTTTAATAATGATATTTTTTATCCTATATTCTAAAAACATGGATAAGAATTTATCATATCCAAAAATAAAAGATTCGTTTTAAAAAAGGTGGTTTGGTCCAATCTAAAAGTGACATGTGTTGTTTAATAATTTTTTTAACCTCCGCTTTAGGTTATAGTTATGATTATATATATGGTAACTAATTAAACATGATCGTGGATGAAAATTGTGTTAAAATACTAACAAGAATAAATTTCTTAATTACCTTCGAGATATATCTTCCACGAAGCCCTGCTCCGACTCCGCCTCTCTCCCACTAACTTGGTATGAATTTCTTAATTACCTTCTTCAATTGAAATCAGGTGATTTTAGGGTTCGAGTCTCAATTAGTTCATAGAATTTTGTTTATGCCTAATTAGTTCAATTGGTATTTTTATTCAGTTAGTTGTAATGAATTTGTTGTGATTCTTTTTTTTTTTTTGGGTTGTAATTAGGTCAATTTAGATTAGTTTCTTGGCTGACGAATTTGTTTACTCGCAAAATCAAATCTTTATTGTTGATATGAATCTTTTCTTGAAACATTGTAGTAAAATCCAGCAATTTCTATGTTTATTTCATTCGAATGTGAACCTGACATCGTGGATTGTTGTTCAGAAGAACTGCACTGATGCAAAATTTCAGATTATCCCTCAACTCTTCTAGCAGTATGATAGATAAAGATATCTTTTTTTTATAGTGTAGGTTAAATTCACAAGAGAAGACTATGATTCTTTCATTCTTTATCACAGGCTTGTTTTGTAACGTGAACCCAAGTCTAATGGCAGAAGAAAATAGCAGGAGCAGGGGCGCTGGTGCTAGAAGAATTAGATATCTCACGGAAGAATTGCAAGAGGAAATACTGGTTCGGCTCCCTGTTGAATCTCTGATTAGGTTTGAATCGGTTTGTAAACCATGGCAGTCCAACTTCCGTTCCCGTCCATTCATCGATCTGTATGCTGTCCGTCGACCACGTATCAGTGACTCTTCTAAGTCATTAGACTTCTGTGCTACTCCAAATCTGATGAAGATGGCTCCAGGACTGGATAATCCATTGTTGCCTGCTCATAAGTTTGGAGAATTGTGGAGTCAAGAGGTTCACTTGCTCGGGCCCTTGAGCAACGGAATCTACTGCTTAACCGTCCATATTTACGAGAGATATAGAGATTTCTTGTCCATTTTTTCAGGCCTAATAGCCCTGTGCAACCCCTCTACCCGACGTTACAAGGTTGCTAATCATTTCCCTTCTGACCTTTATTCTCTATTATCTGACAACATAGTTGCTCCTTGTCGAGCCTACTTCGGTTATGGAAACATTAATTCCACCTCAGATCATAAAGTTGTTGTCATCCTCAATTATGGCTATCAATTATCCTCCTTTATCAGCTTAGTCTACAGCTTACAAAGCGGCGAGTGGAAGAAAATTGTTGAGTGTGGAGATGGGAAGAGACCGGTTGGTGACAGAAAGGCCACAGAGGCATTTACTATGCAAGGAAGAAGGATAACCCTCATTTCTTATCCTTTAGAGCCGTGCCCTCGAAGGTTCCTCGAGGGTTGCTGGCACTGGGCTGTCTTATGTGAGAATGAATCCTTTAATGTGTTGTCGTTTAATTTTGCGGATGAAGCCTTTAAATTAATAGGAGGGCCACCATTACCTTCTATGGATTATGCCAAAGACAATCGTTGCGACAGGAAGGCTGCGGTTTTCGTGCTGCATGGTCATCTTGCTTTTATTTACATATGCACCATTATCTTCGGACCATTGTCGCATTTCGTCTCTGAAGTTGATGTTTGGATGATGATGAAATATGGTGTTGAAGAATCCTGGACTAGGGTTTATAATAAAAATCCTAATTTTCTTGGTATTATACAATCTCTTCTGGAGATAGAATACCGTCCCCTAAGAGACGAGGAAAGTGGGAGTATTTGTATTGAAAGCCTCTCCTTTGGCGACAATTACGGCCGGAAGATCATTTGTTCAAATGATGTCGGGCATCAAGTATGTGGCCTTTGGGACTTTACCGAAATTTCGACTTATATTGAGACCCTCGAGCGACTCTAGTAAGACTTTAGATCAATCTTGATAGTTTGTTATTATTGTTATTTACTCCTTCCGTCCCCTTTTGTTTGTCCTAAAGGACGATTTTTGTGGTTATTAAGGAGGGTGTAAAGTAGTATTGGTAATTGGGAAAGTGGGTAAAAATTGATATTGATTGGGGGTATGTTTGTAATTTTATAGAGATAAAAGGTGTAAAGTAGTATTGGTAATTGGGAAAGTGGGTAAAAGATGATATTAGGTAGGGGTAATATTCTAAGAAAAATATAGATATAAAAGAAAAGTGGACAAACAAAAGGGGACGCCCGAAAAGGAAACAGGACAAACAAATGGGGACGGAGGAAGTATTTTCGATTCTATTGACCAACTTTTGGAAAAAAGTACCCTTAAAGACTAAAGAGTCAAATTTTCTCTAGCTAACTTCTTTTTCTAATTAAAACGTTTATTTTTTAGGGAAATTCCTTCTGGTTCTCCTAAACAATAGCATTTTTCTCTTGGTGTCTTAAAAAAATTCAATTTCCTTTTGGTACTCATGTGGCCATGTGGTTTATAAAATGTCCAATTCGTGCCCATAAGTGCCATAATGTTAACTCCTCCATTTAGTCCGTTATATTATCATTAAAAAAAAGTAAAAAAATTCACTTTAAAAATAAAAAAAATTCAATTTCCTTTTGGTACCCCTTCGTGCGCATAAGTGCCATAATGATAACCCATGCATCCTAAACTGCAATACCCATGGAGTGAAATTACTGAAATCGAATTTTCAACTCATGCGTACACTAAAAAAAACATAACTACTATTCATAACACATTTAAATTAATAATAAAATAATTTATAGATTAATCCCTGTAATTCTCTCCTTCCTCCCGCAGCAATCCTGTTCTCGGTGATACCATGTCGCCGCCGCTGGCTACTACAATCCACCACCAACCTCCCAACTCTTCTCTGATGCATACTCCTTACCCGCCTCCAGCCACCGCGGATATATCCCCGTCAAGTCGTCGACCGCCACAAGCCACCATCGACCTATTCGCCATGAGCCGCGCTACCAACCGACCTTCCCATACCCGACCTACCCCAACCTTAAATTCTATCCCCAAATCGATTCCAATCTAAATATATACAAATTCATGCAATTATAAACAATATATCATCAAATTTGCCTTCTAATTTAAGTTTAATCATTTATTTCGTTTAGATTCACATAAATTCCTCAATGAACAAAAAAAACCCTAAAACCAATTACACTCAATGATAACATGACCCAAAAAAAAATGTAGTTTACTAGTTTAGTAACATTAGCATGCCAAACTAGCAATAGAGATTCCTTATGAGAAGAGGGCCCTATTCGCCATGAGCCGCGCTGCCAACCGACCTTCCCATACCCGACCTACCCCAACCTTAAATTCTATCCCCTAATCGATTCCAATCTAAATATATACAAATTCATGCAATTATAAACAATATATCATCAAATTTGCCTTCTAATTTAAGTTTAATCATTTATTTCGTTTAGATTCACATAAATTCCTCAATGAACAAAAAAAACCCTAAAACCAATTACACTCAATGATAACATGACCCAAAAAAAAATGTAGTTTACTAGTTTAGTAACATTAGCATGCCAAACTAGCAATAGAGATTCCTTATGAGAAGAGGGCCCTATTCGCCATGAGCCGCGCTGCCAACCGACCTTCCCATACCCGACCTACCCCAACCTTAAATTCTATCCCCTAATCGATTCCAATCTAAATATATACAAATTCATGCAATTATAAACAATATATCATCAAATTTGCCTTCTAATTTAAGTTTAATCATTTATTTCGTTTAGATTCACATAAATTCCTCAATGAACAAAAAAACCCTAAAACCAATTACACTCAATGATAACATGACCCAAAAAAAAATGTAATTTACTAGTTTAGTAACATTAGCATGCCAAACTAGCAATAGAGATTCCTTATGAGAAGAGGGCCCTATTTAACCTAACCTCTTGCTCAACACACCAATTACTTGTTACATAACAAAAATGCAAGAAAAAATTACCCTAGTTCTTGGCCTAATTAGGCCCAGACTGAACTATTTCTAAAAAACCCTAAAAATCCCACAAAGAAAAATCAAGAACAAACCTAACTAAATTAAGCTCAGATCTGCAGTGAAATAAAAGAATTAGCGGCATTGACAAGAGGAGAAAGACGAAGACAGAGATGGTGAGTCGCCGTTGATATTTAGCAGGAAAGGCGACCAACGACTTTTATATAGACCTGGGTCCGGTCTCGGAACCATCGAACCGGCCTTGGCCCAGTTCCGGTTCGGAACCGGAAATAATAAAAAAATAATAAATAAAAACTTAATTTTATTGGACCGCGGTCGCGGTTTGGTTATTTTTAATTTTTTTGGGTGATTCACTGGTTCAGAACCGGAACCGCCGGTTCCCGGTTCCGGGGGTGGATGAACCGGAACCGGCGGTTCGCCGGTTCACCCAGAACCGGACCCATGTCTACTTTTATACTGTTGTTGATATGTCATGTTGCCTTTAACTATACCTCAACTCAATTTATACAACTATTGCTAATCTTACAACATAATCCAATGCAGACAGCAACCTAAATACTTTTGTGGAGGTAACATGCCAATGATTGCATACCATTGCATTTTCTTCACGGTACTTTACAGCATGGGAGATATTGCACTTTAGTGAGGTGGCTACACTTTAGATCGCTTTCTAATGGGGTTATGGTGGCTTATTTGGAGTCATAGGAATTCTTTAATTTTTAACCCCGCAAAGATAATTCCTCATCTTTTGCCGTGTGATTTGGCTTTCTCACAATTACTACAATGGGAATCTGCAAATTCTATTGTCCACCAGGAAAAAGGGTTGAATAGACCAAAAAGAAAAAATGGTAACACCTGGATTAAACCTCCTCCTTCTTGGATAAAACTTAATTTTGATGCTTCCAAACAGAAGAATATGACGACTTATGCTGGTTTTATTTTCAGGGATCATAAGAGTTCAATTTTAGGTTGTGATAGAATAGGCTTACAACCTATGACAATTCTCAAAGCGGAAGCTTTAGCACTTTTGGAGGGATTGAAAATGGGAATACACTTAAATATCTAGAAACTTATTATAGAAGGTGATAATTTAATTCTTATTAATTCTTTAAAGAACGTGCGAAAAGTACCCTGGGAAATTTATTCCATTATGCAGGATATTCGAAGTTTGGTGTCGGGTTTTTCCGAGGTAGTTGTTTTTCATTGTTACAGGGAGGCTAACTCTGTTGCTGACTTCTTAGCAAGAAGACATGTCAGCATTCCTCTTATCCGTCAAGCAATATCTTCCTCTTGCTTAGATGTTTGTTCTAATGCAATATCTTTAGTAAGGTTAAGACAGGTGTTTTGTCTGCAACCTTTAGTTTTTAATTTTTTAAGATCATCCGCAGTGATGATTTAGGTCGGCCTGTAACATTGAGGCGACCTAATGTTTGCTTTGTAATGAGCTAGTAGCTCATTGTTCAAAAAAAAACTATTTTGCTTAGTTCCTGGATCCTAACAGTAATTATTGTGCTAAAGATATTGCATTTCTTGGTTTCCATCATTACCATGTCTCAAAAACTTAAGAAATTCCTTTTCTGGAAAACCCTTCATTCGACCCTTCAATATTGCCTTGTGTATAATTTTAGCAGATGTAATATTTGGTACACATCCATGACTGGCCATATGTTTCAGCAATAATATGGAATCCCTGAACTTCCCTCTCCAAATCGTTGCAGCCAAGGTATTGTTGTAGAAAGCAGCATCAGGAGCTAAGCCAGCCTCATATAGCAAGTTGAGTCTCTTAAAAACATCTGATATTTCACCCTTCTTGCATAGAGAATCATTCAGTATCTTAAAAGTCACAATATCTGGTTTCACTCCTTGTGTGTACATTTCCAGCACAAATTCATTAGCATCAGCATCAACTCCCTCTCTTAGGGCTGCCTGAATAAGGATAGTATAAGTTGTCGAATCAGACAAAGCTCCCATGTTTCTGAAACATGTAAGAATCTTTTGAGCTTGATCAACTCTAAGCACTTGCTTCTTGTAAACACCACAGATAAAAGTATTTAAAGTCCTTGTATAAGGAGAAATACCATCATTCAACATTTGTTGCAGCAAGTTGTAGCACTCTGATATCTGGCCTATGGAACAGAAATACTTAATCAAACATGTAAAGCTCACAACATCGAGTTTGATACCATGGGACTGCATCTTTTTCAAGACCCAACTGATGATTGAAGAGTGCCCTAGTTGGCATCCAGAAGACAGAATTATATTAAATGATATTATGCCTAGCAATTTTGACCCATCTCTAAACTTATCAAGAATCTCCAAGGTTTCTTCTAAATGCCCTTCCAAACACAACCCTTTAAGCAGAGTGCCGTAGGTAATATCGTTTGGCTCCAAACCAACTTCTCTCATCTTGTCCACAACAGACAATGCTTCAATTGATCTGTTGGTCAAGACTAGAGTGTGGATATATACATTAAAAACAACAACATTAATCTCAAACCCTGTTGATATAACATCAACCAACAGCTTATATGCACCATCCACATTTCCAGCCTTGAGCATGCCTCCAGCTAAGGCAGTATAAGTATGCGGGTTTGGAGTTAGACCTTTCTTACCAAGACAAGAAAGCATAGCATCTACTCCAACCAAATCATTCCGCTGAGAAAGTGCACGAAGGATATTGTTGTAAAGGACTATGTTTGGTTGGCATCCATCCTTCTCCATCCTTTCAAGGATGCCAAGTGTCTCTTTGATCTTCCCATTTTCACAAAGATGTTGCGCAATAACAGTATAAGTTATGACATTTAGCTTGCACCCAACACTATCCATTTCACTCAAAACCCTACCAACATCATCAAATTTGTCATTCTTACTGAATACATAAACCAAAGCAGTATAAGAGCGGATGCTATGTACAAAACCTCTCTTCTTCATAGAGCACATATAGGAGAGTGCTACAGCACTGCGGTCACATTTACACAAAGCCCACAAAAATTGGATTGTAAACAACAGGGAAACAGAAGTGACCCTTGCAAAGCAACATATTGAAAAATTGGCAAGCCTCATCTAGCATAGAGGAAGCAATTATCTTAATCAACACATTTTTAGCCGGAGAATAATCCAACAACAGCATAAATTCAACAATATAAACTGAATCCTTGAAATCCCCCCTTTTCAATAACTTTTCCAAGAGCTTCGACAGGCACTGGAAGGAGGGCGAGTATCCATTCCTGTGCATTTCAACCACAACTATCAATGCATCGCGCAACGAATCGATAAAAATCAGCCCTGGCAGAATTGAGGACCTTCAACGCCTCAGTAACCTGGCCGGACTTGGCAAGATGACACATTTTGCAGTCTAATTGATCGAATTCGGAGCAATAGATACTAGTGGAATTATATACAGTATCTGTAGTGCGCCAGAGCCGGGAGATATCTGCACCTTCACCTTTTCCCTTGAAGATGTCTACAATGGTGGAGCAATAGATACTAGGCTCGAACCTCTGGAACAAAGGATGCTGGTTTGAAAGAGAAGGAACGAGGTGAGGACTCGAGTCCGGCAATATAGAGCTTTGGGTTTTTATTTTACAAAACGCGTTTAGAAAAATAATGAATTCAAAAACCCTTTTTAAGAAAACCAGCTTGTTTGAAATTGAAAGAGAATCCTTCATCGCCGGCCTTTCGATCCATCGATCGCCTTCCTTTCGATCCATCATTCTCGTGTTGGTAAAAACAGCAAGGACTCGCGCCGCCTTCTCCTTGCACCGCCCCTGTCATACTTTGATCAGGCGAGTCTTCCACCTCCGTTCGAGCATCAATACGAAAATCCCCTTCCCAATTTCACTTGGTAAATTTTGTTACTTCGTTCATTCACTTCTTCTAGATCCTATTGATTTTTCGAATATGGAGATTCATTCAATTTATGCCGATTTTGTCTTCTACAATTCACAGCTTTGCAGTGTTGTTGGTTAGTCGTCTTCACCTCACGCCATTTGGGAGCATTCTGTAACCCTAATTGAATACTAAAGAATGTCTAGGAGAGGTATCACCGAAAAGCTCCCTTCACCTGCTTCTAATGATGGTAGATACAGTGCACTTCAGAAATTTCTGACTATTGATTGTGAATCTAGAAATATTGACATAAATGAGGCCCACTACTTCTTCAACCAGATGCTTTGTATGAGACCTCCACCGCCAAATTCATGGTTCGGTAGGGTATTCAGTGCTCTAGTTAAGTCCCAGCATTTCTCCGTCCCCATATCCTTCTACAAGAGGCTGCAGCATGGTTCTGGTGTTCTGGGGCTGACAACAAATCTCATCATCATGAATATGTTGTTAAATTGCTATTCTAGTATGAAATTAGGGAGTGTTGGCTATTCTGCTTTTGGCGTCATTTTGAAGAATGGATATAGACCTGATGTCTTTTCCTTCAATTCATTAGCCAAGGGATTGTGTTTGGAGGAGAAACTGGTTGAAGCTGTTGGTTTGCTGTCAAAGATGTCTCGGCTGGGATGCCCTCCTGATATCTTTACTTACAATACTATACTCAACGGCTTGTGTAAGACTGGGAATGTTGCCACAGCTCTTCAGCTGCACCGAGAGATGGTGCATGGTAAAGGGAGTTGTATGCCAAGCACAGTTTCTTATACTCTGATGGTGGCTGTATAGAGTGGCCCATGGTTGAAGCAAAACAAAAGAATGCAAGGATTTATCCAAATGTTTTCTCTTACAGTTGTTTGATCGATGGGTTGTTTCGTTCGGGGATGGATGAAGATGCTAAGTCTCTCCTTGTTGAAATGATAGATCGTGGTGTTTATCCCAATACGGTGACTTATACCATTATGATAGATCTACTTTGCAAGCGTGGCAAGTTGGAAGAAGCGACTGAGGTTTTGCAAACGATGATCTTAAGAGGCAATTTTCCCAATGCTTTTACATTTAGTACAATAATCGATGGTTATTGTAGAATTGGGAAGTTAGAAAATGCTATGAATTTATACAAAGATATGAACTCTAGGGGAATATTTGCTAATCATGTGACTATAAGTACACTGTTGAAAGGCCTTTTTCTTGCAAGGAAAGTTGGAGATGCTATGATTTTATTCAGAAGTATGAAAAAGATGGACGTAAATGGTGCTTGTCGTCCTAACAAAATTACATATGCCGTTATGATTGATGGCTTGTGTAAAGAAGGGCATGTAGATAAGGCTGAAGAGCTTTTTCTGGAATTGCAAGAAAGTATTTCTCCAAATGTTTATGTATACACTTGTCTGATCAATGGATTATGTAAACAAGGGCATATAGGTAAGGCTCAAAAGCTCTTCTTGAAGATGTTAGCTAGTGGTGTTTCTCCTAATGTAGTTATATATGGTACTTTGATTGGTGGATTATGCGAGGAAGGAGACCTGCACAAGGCTAAAGAGCTTTTTCTCCAAATGCAAAGTAGTGGAATTTCTCCCAATGCTATAAGCTATAATATTTTAATAGGTGGGTTTTACCGTTCTGGAAACATGGAGGAAGCAAACAAATTACTGGAGAAGATGATTAGAGATGGCATTTTGCCGAATGCTACGACATTCAAAATTATAATTAGCAATCTTGGGAAGGAAGGAAGTACGGGGCAAGCTGCACATAATGTGATTTCCTTGATGAAAAGTTGTGGCTACGAGTGTGACGTGGCATCTTACAATTGCCTGATTTGTGGCTATTGTAAAGCTGGGTTGCTGGAGGATGCATACAATCTGCTCGTTGAAATGGAAGCCAAGGGCTGCTACCCCAATGTCATGACATACAGTACATTGGTACGTGGCTTTGCTCGTGAGAAGGAAAGCGCATGAGTGAAGGAGCTGCTTCAGAAAGTGCACAAATTAAGGATTTCGTCTAACTCAAACGCAACATCCACTTTATTGGAATGCATCAACAGGACTGGCGAAACCCAATGAATGACAGAGTCTGAATCATTAGGTGAGTTTGCTCCTTGATCTGCTTTCTTAATTCTTTGACGCCCTATCATTTTGCTTTTCTTTTCCCCGTGTCTTATGAAGATGCTGTGGAATTAAATGAGTTTCTTGCTATGATTTGTTTTCTTGAGCAGCTCAGCCTATGATGGTGCCAGATACCTGATGCTGCAGAAGTCTGAAGTCGTCTTGGTGGACGGCGAAGAAGAACTCTAACGGCCTTTGGGATATGAGCTTTCGAGTTGCATCTACAAGAGGGCTTCCAACCTATTTGCGTCAAGTAAGGTCCCTGATTTTGTCGTTTAGGTCACTGAAATTGCGGGATAGAAAATGCAAGGATGAAAGGACCGATTGGTCGGAGAATTACGGCGCTGAAATTAATAGGACCTAGATGCTGCTTCAAGCTTACCTTTAGCTCTTTCGAATTTCATTTTACTGATCATTATTCAGTTTATCTCCTCAGGCTTCAGCTTAAAGATAACAATGTATGAAAGACCGATGTATTATTCAACTCATATTCAGATATTTATTATGACCTTTATAATCGTTGGTTTCTATTACTTGATTAAGTTTACTTACGATTTGTATGACCTAGAAAGTTGCTTTATATGTGTCTTATGGTGTGTAGAAGTGATATGGATTATGAAAACTGGAACCTACTATTTATGAATGATATTTGGAAGCGTGTTAAGTACTCACTACCTGTAAGAACCTCGGAATATCTAAATTTGGAGTATCTTGATCTTATTTCTGTGTGTTGGATGCTGTGTTCTAAAATCCTTGCAATGCTAAAACAAAATAATATGTGTATACTGTTGCATTGTGTATTGTTTGATTTGGTGAATGAAATAGATGCTTGGACTGGGTTATGGCCAAAGATTAGGATGGTTTCAAAAAATTATTTGTGCAATTGCTCGCTGGTTTTGAAAATTCGTTTGGGATGACTGTTCCTTCTTTCCTTGCTGATGATGGGTTCTGCATGTGTCAGTTTTAAGTGTTTAAAGATCTTTTTTTTCTATTGATGTAGCTTTGGCGTTCAACATCCTCGGCCATGTTGCGGTACACTGCACATTTGAGATCTCAGTTCTTAGCTCATCTATACGGAAACTCAAAATGTGCTTCTTTTCATAAAAGGTTGGATTCTATATGATTTACACTCTTTTTTCTTGAATACCACAAAGTTATGGTCTCTTTTTTAGACATAACAAAATTTCAATTATATATATTCAGGACGATTTCTGAAGTATTAAGCGGTGTTAACAATAGTAGCGGGTTGAAATCGAAATATAATGTGGGGCCAATTCCTCAGGAGCATCAGCGCTCCCCGACTAGCCCTTTGTTGTGAGATCTTCTGCACTTCAATTTCAACGACATTATGGTTCTTCTCCCCTACAAGAAAAGAAAACAAGGAAGATGCTTATCTACTTGACTGCTTTGGCTTTTGGTATGGTTGGAGCATCTTAAGCTGCTGTGCCGTTGTATAGGAGATTCTGCCAAGCCACTGGTTATGGGGGTACTGTTCAGCGCCGTGAGGTTGGTCAAGTTATCGAGTTATTTGATGCAATTGTTTATTTTTTTTACACTTTTCTTATATAATAATAGTAGTGAAAATGATTCAATGATACCTTTTCAGAGTGTAGAAGGAAAAATTGCTCGCCATTCGAAAGATGAGGCTATGACTTCAAGGTTCATTATAAATGCACATACTAAATAGAAGACTTACCCCATTATGATCTACTTGTTTAGTGTTTGCTAAATGAAACTTTCATTTTTTTTCCCTATACATTCTGATGCTGAAAGCATGATAAGTGAAGAAATTGGAAAAAAAAAAAAGTGGTTTAGATCTTAGTCCTGTATGTGTTTATTAGGATGCAGTTTGTTTCTTTTCTGCAAGTTGTGCATTGAAGAGTTTATTAGGGTGTGGATGAGTGCATTGAAGTGTTTATTAGGATGTGGATGAGTGGATCATCTATTCATTTTTGTTTCGGGGTGAATTCCGTCCATCATCCCAAACCTTTTTCTCATTGCCCTATTCAAGTCCCAGATGTTTATTGTGTTCTATTAAGATCCTTAAACTTAAGGTTTGACTCAACAAGTGTGTTAATCCAACTCAGATAAGATGGCATTTCTTGTCTATGTAAACAACTTAATAGTTACCTGATGGCTGCAACAAACAGAAGGATGATTTTGAGACAAAAACCTTTAAGGACCTGAATGGGACTACAATTTGGGACTTGAATAAGACAATGAGAAAAGTTTTTTATTGTGTTGCTAGCTATTGATCTGAATTTTTTCTCATGTTCAGGGAGATTACAGTACAATTTAATGCTGACATTACTGATGGTATGCCATGGATGTTTATTCCTACACAAAGAGAGGTATGACTAATTAACCTTCTTGCATAGAGTTTACAGGGTCAGTGTTTTGCTTGATTGATATCATCTATTTACCTGCCCACTGTTCTAGGTTAGGGTCAAACCCGGAGAAAGTGCTCTTGCATTTTACACTGCTGAAAATCGAAGCTCAGCACCTATTGTAGGTGTATCAACATACAATGTTACTCCTATGAAGGTGTGTCTTTGGATATATTATGATACTGTAAATAAGTTCTGGTTCTCAATGTTCCCAAAATCTTTTAGCTGATGAATATTCACATATTACTTTAAAGTAATTCTTTTGGACGTAGAAAGAATTTTGTTTAATTTGGCTGATGGGTATCTACAAAGGCAGAAGATTTTGTCTCTTAATAAAGTATTTAGTTAGTCAGATGTCAAAACTCACAAGCACAAACAACTATACTTGCATTTTTTGAGCTGCCTAGCTAAAATCCCAAGTTGAATATAGTTTTCATCCTGCCAAAAAAAAAAAGAAAGTTCACCCTCTGTTGTTGATGGACCTAAATCCCACCAGGGTTGGTCTTTTGTCTGTTCATATTCCATATCATAGTGGATTTTTGATGTACCTCCATTTTGCTTTTGTTTATGCAGCATAGCTTTCTGCAATTTTTTTTATTGTATAATTTTTACTCTCTTTGTGCATTTTGGTCAGCATGATTCTTACTATGGTGAATAATTTTTACTATGATGTTGAACTTTAATTGATGCAATTGTTTTTTTTTCACAGGCTGCAGTTTACTTCAATAAAATACAATGCTTCTGTTTTGAGGAACAAAGGCTTCTTCCTGGAGAGCAGGTTGACATGCCTGTAAGTGTCGTAATTTTCAGTTTCCAATTCATTATTAGCATTATAGAATTATGAAGGTAAAAAGATTTCAGTCATTGGTCTCAATTCCTTGCAGGTTTTCTTTTACATTGACCCAGAGTTCTCAACTGATCCGAAAATGGACGGAATCAATAACCTGATATTGTCATACACTTTTTTCAAAATGGCTGAAGAGGGAAAGTGATGGCCTTTCCAATGATGGTATTAGAGTTTCAATTGATAGATAATTGGACTTTGAATTCCTTGTATATGGAGGAAATAATAATTGGTCAGCCAAAGTTGATGTGCTTTGTTAAATTATTACTCCGTCCGATCGGAAATATAAGTCGAACTTAAAATTTGATCAACTTTATATTTCGTTTTAGGTTATTTAGGTAATAATAAGTGAGATGTTAAAAGTGTTATTGAAATTTGTTTTCATTGACTAAAAGTTTTCACTTATTAGTTAAAAGAGGTGGTGAATAAATGATTAGAGATAAAATTGAAGGAAAATATACTATTTTAAATGTAAATAATAATTTTCTTAAAAAGTGTGATAAAAGCTAAAACGACTTATATTTTCGATCGGAGGGAGTACTGAAGAGTGCATTTTTGGGGGGAGGGAACTTGGATGAGAAGCCTCTTTGTTAGTTGTAATCATTTTGTTTATTGTAAGTTGACATGATAGTCAACATCTCTTACTCTTTTACTTTAACGATATATCACATAATATGCACAATGGAGCTTGTTCGTGAACATACAGTCGAGTTTGCTTATGAATGTATACTTGAGTTTGCTCGTGAACAAACGATCTTAGTTTTCTTATGCTCATGCTCATCTCATTTTTATTTAGAGCTTTAAAAGTGTGCTCAAGCTTGAGTGTTTACAAATCGAGCCACGTGACTTAAACAAGTAGGACATAGACTTGCATGGTCGTCTTGCTTTTATTTACATATATATGCATCAACTTGTTGAGGTACGTTGTTGAAGTTGATGTTTGGATGATGATGGAATACGGTGTTGAAGAATCATGGACTAGAGTTTGTAATGTATATCCCAATTTCCATGGCGATTTCCAGAGACTTTTGGAGATAGAATACCATCCCCTAGGAGACGAGGAAAGTGGGAAGATTCGTATCGAAAGCCTCTCTTTTGGCGATGCTAACCAACAGAAGACCATATGTTCAAATGATGTTGGCCATCAAGTATGCGGTCATTGGGATTTCGAAGAAATTTCGCCTTTTATAGAGAGCCTCGAGCGTCCCTAAAAATAATGTCTAGATATTGATGGTTTTTAATTACTGTCTTTTCAGTTATGATTCTATTGAAGAGCTTTTGCATTCTATTTGTTTGAAGTTGCATTGTGGATAAGTTTTGTTTTTGCATCCTATTTGTTTCAAGTTACATTGTGGACAAAACGTTTTTGCATTCTATTTGTTTGAAGTTGCATTGTGGATAAGTCTGTCCTTAAAGATGATCCTTGTGATATATCTACAACCAAGAATAATTTTAATCCAGATATTCAACCTGCATCCAAAAAGGGTAGTAATAGTAGTAGTGAGGATCAAAGCTCGCCAATTAGCGTTGATGAGAACTCAGCAGCTGAATCTCAAAAGGACGTCGAAGAATCAAAGAACTCGCCAGAGAAATTTATGAAGAAGCCGGACAAGATCCAGTCTTGCCCAAGGTGCAACAGCATGGACACCAAATTCTGCTATTACAACAACTACAACGTCAATCAACCAAGGCACTCCTACAAGAGCTGCCAGAGGTACTGGACTGTGCTAAACTTTGCTGCAGGCTCTCCACTTTGTGACTCCGTAGCTTCTATGATGAACATTAGTGGGAAGAAAATTCGGAATGGTACCCCAAATGGGGTTTATGTTAATTGTAGAAATAAAGAGAAGTTCAATAGAAGAAGGTGGCTTAAAACCAGTTGCTAATCTAGTTCATCAAGCTCCTCATAATATGCAGAATTTCATCGGTCATCAAGCTTTCCCGGGTTTCCATAAACACACTGACACACTGGTATGTTGTGAAAAGGAAAAACATTGCACCTGCAAATAGCCACGAGAAGACATAGTAATGTCATCAGCATCAAGAAAGCAATAAGAGAAGTCCTCAACTTAAAACCGTATGTAAATCAAAAGTGTGCTCGGATTAAAATCTTTAATATTTAATTGTAGTTGTGGTAAACTTTACAGGTTTTGACAAAAAGAGTAATTTTGTTTCACTCTTCATAGTTCATTCCATATGAAAGCAGATGTATTTGATTAGTAATTTTGAATTTATCTTTCCCGAGCCAATCGTGGAGATTTTGCGAGCTTTCAGTACAATGCGGGGAGACAAAATACATTCTTGTTCATAATTACAACCAGGAATAGGTTTGACTCTCTTTGTGTGCACAAATGTTTGAAGAAGCAAAATGATGCAGGCATAAAAAAAAGGTATCAGGTTTGCCTTTCCTCAGTTGTCAAAGTTCATTAGTACATTTTTCTTTGTAAGAACATTGCCATCAGCACGCACTAAATTAGAACAGCATGAAAAGAACAAAGAAGTATTTAAACTATACCTTTTGGGAAAACCGACCAACACCAATAATAGGAACTCCTAAAGCCCAGCAAGGCACTTGACAAAGGTGAACACGTTTGAAGCACACGAAGCAAGAAAGAAGGCCATTATCATAGTGAATCGTTACAGCAGATAAAAGCAGCACCGCTGTTCATCAGCTATCGGTAAAGGGAGTAAGGAGTTACGCCATAGGAATCGTAAGTGCATTTCTAACAGACAGTGCAACGATTTAAACAAAGCACAACATGTGGTCCCATTTCTATCCTCACTTGGTGCAATCCATATGATTTGTGAACCCCCCTGTTCACAGAAGCATGATTCAGAAAAAGAAAAGTTCAAAGATACTATGAACACAACATCAACAAACACTTAATCTTGTTACAAGGGAGCTTATTTGACCCACTTACCTTTATGTTCAATCAATGCTAATTGTAGCATGCATATATCTGAACCATGCAGTCTCTACTCAACATCATTTCACGTATTATCAAATCTACTCCAAGCAAAGTTGAGTGCCTATCTACTGATCAATGTGCATAGAAGCTATTTTATAGAAGATATACCTCAAAAGAAAAGCCATTTCTTTCAGGCTTCTTGTGTTTGCTAGTTGCTTCTTTTCAAATAGCTCAGGAATATCATGCATGTGCTTCTCTGAATATACACATAACATAAGAGATTCTGTGACACCACAAAACTAGACACTTTAAGATAAAGCAGCAAGAATATCAATGCTTATTATAAGTCTAAGCACATTTTCAGGCTTCTTGTGTTGGTCCTACTCTTTCCCATGCTACAAAAATCTGCAGCATAGAACAGGATACTTAGACATGCATATTGAGGAGTTGACACTAATACATGATGAAATTTTTACTAGTATCACAAATGATTGTAGAAATTAAGAAAAAGCTTGCACTATTACTACAAAATCAAAGACAAATAACCCAACATAATGGCACAATTGTATAAGAATGGAAACAAATACAATGTGTCAACAATGACCAAATGCCCCGCCAATGTAAAACTTATCAAAGCTTAGAAGTTACAACAAAAGAATATGCAATAAATCGATAAAGTATATGCAAATATCGACACGAATTACTACTTATATAACTCTCTCGAACTTCCTTTCTTCAAGCTCCATGTAATACCATCCAGTTGCAGAGATAGAGAGCAAATAGAAATCTAATTAGTAAACATTAGGAAACTGATGTGAAACATGTCACGTCTTTTTTGGAAAGCATATAATTAAATCTTTCATCATAGATTCATAGTCCTTATGCTAGTATAAGAAGAATATAAATTTCCATGTAGCAGTGGTCGTGCAACATCTTAGATTCTTAATATAATCACTCGCCTTGATATGAATCTTAACTTGCTCAAGATAAAAGGACAAAATGTATGATTGTCACGGGTCATAAACAATATATATACCTCATAATGCAACACAATAACAAATTATAAAGTTTGTAATGAACTAATAGTGATTACATAGACTTCAAAAGAACCCTCATAGCCAGCCTTAGGCATAGACTAAGGTGGCTTATACTTGAAAACTGTAATTTTTCCAATTCAAAAGTAGAAAATGGTTATAACTCCTCTTAAATCCTATACTTCATTTCGTGAATAAGGTGTCTTATTATACATTATAGTTCAATGATTCAGGCTTCATGTTGCAATTCAAGTTTCATGTTTTAATACACCTATACCTTAATAGACTTGACTCATTGAGTACCTTTTGTTAGCATGAGGGAACTTGTAACCATTAAGCAACAATTTAAGCTAATTATATAGATTTAAGCTAATTTAAGCTAATCCTGTATTCCTAATCCCTACTATCCATAGATATAAGCTATTCTATGTCAATGATATTTATTCAAATCCAAAGCTTACTTGACATATGCTTGATGCCTCTAATAAAGGTTAGTTTCCATATGCCTCTCTCAAACATTTTCACAAACACCTTGTGGGCAAAATTTTAGTGTTTTCAAGGGCAAGTGCTATAATATAACTTGCCATATATTGAGATTAATCCAAGCACAACAAATTTAGTAAATTCAATGCAAAGAAGTAGAGATCATATAAATTTGCAAAAGAGCAAGCATTTCGTATACATCAAATTCATGGCATTGCTCAAAAATCATGGATGTCGCATTCAGATCGCTTTATCAGCCCTCATTAGCACAAGTAATTTAAGATTATAATACCACAAGAAACTTAATTATTTGTAATCATGTAAGTATGTAACATTAGCAAACCTGCCCATTTTCAGCGACATGATACGAGGTTGACCTCAGAAAGTGCCACCATCTCCATGACTCCATCGTCCTCCTCTTTGGCATGTGAACAAAAAATGGAGCTCGATCCAGCGTCGGCTCGGAAAAACCGAACCCGAACCAATTGCTTCGGTTCTCGGTTCATGTTTTATAGAATTTCGGTTTTCGGGTCGGTGCGATTTTCAATTAAGTTCGGTTTAATCGAACTAATTTTTTAAAGAAAGGGTATGGGTCATTACCCCCATTACCCATTAGCCGCCCTATATCCCTCCCATTACTCATTTTTCTGAATTGAAATTGAAACCTTAAACGCCTCACGCCTAACGCCCTCGAATCCCTCGATTGAGCTCGACTACTCGAGGTTGCCTCCGAACTAAAGTCCAACAATTGCCCCTCCTGGCTCCTGACCTCCTCTCGGGTCTCAAGTCTCGACCCTTCAACAACTGCCTCCTGCTCATCTCGACCTCATTCGGTTGTAGTCCTGCTCAGCTGCTCCATTGGTGGTCCAACACGTCTCCGACAGACCTTTCTCGGCTCCAAACATACTTAAATCGGGTTGTTTCGGTTTGTTTGGACTCCACCTGATCTGAACCGATGTAAACCGAAACTGAACCAAACCAACCCAAACCAAGGTACTTCGGTTTGGTTCTCCAAATTTCAATTTTTGATTTTCGGTTCGGTTTTGGACCATGAAAAGCCTAGGAAAAGTTAATAAATGCAGATACGGTAAAGTAATTGGAGAAATTTATTTTAGAAAGTTTTGGAGAAGTTAATAAATGCATTTGAAACGTGAACGTGATTTAGTAGTGGAAAGGGACCGATGTCAATATAGTACATTTTGAAGTGGTTAAATTTTTTCTAGCATACACTCGTAAAAATTTATAATTGATAAAAAAAAACATTCATAAAATATAAAAATTGAACTTGTACAAATTCCTAGCATACACAAAATGAACTTGTATTATATAAAAAAATAAGTTCTTAGTATATAGAAATTGAACTACGGTATTTAAGATTTATAATAATTTTTATACAAAATAAATGAAATTTAAAAATTTAAAAACATCATGGCCGTCTAATATACATAAAAAAAGATAAATTTAATAAATGTGACCCGTTCTTATTATAAGACTTTATCTTACTACAACGAGTGTCGTTGCGGTGAGAAGTGTCCTCACACACAAATATACTTAAAGAGGATTATTTTCTTATCTTAACAATAAAAAGATGATTAGAGTGGAAAAACCGATGGAGATTTGCCACTAGGTCCATTATAGATCTACCGCACATCATTTGGTTTCACGAGTTGAGACTTCATAGTACTACATTAAAACTAGTTTTTTAGTTTAAATAAAGTTTTTTTGATAACAAGTTTAAATAAAGTTAATGTTAAATAAATGTATTTATTTCTTAATTTGGAATGTCTTGCGCTAAACAGTGAGAAAATGGACTTATATTTTGAAAACTCATTAGAAGCTTAAAAACCCCTATATTGTGAAACGGAAGGAGTACTAAAATAACTTTCAGATATTCAAACTCTCTAGTCAAAGACATCATAAGTGGACCCAAGATGAATCTCGAAATTGCAAGATACACACGTGCAATTGCATTCCAGTGCATTACATAAATACTCCGTAATAGGTAAATTTCGTCACTAGTACTTTTTAGGATGATGTCCAAAAAAAATTTAATCCACAAGATAACCCAAGTTTTTGAAAAATTTTGGCATGTCGCCTTTTATTTCTTTTCCTTCGTTTTGTACATAATTCTGTCCGATTCTTTTAAAAAAAAGAAAAAGAAAATTAGTGATGAAAAAAGTTTGAGTTATTCAAAAATCGAAAATTTTCTATCTCTTGTATAGTCGTTTTCCACAAGAGGATCTCCCCCAAAATACCCAACCGAAAAATAGGGAAAACTTCAAATCCGAATAGCGGAACGACGACAGGTTGAAGCTTTAGACTACGGAGGGTTTGTGATATGATTATGGTTACATACTGGACGAAGGGTTTTGATTGAGGGTCAAATTTGAGTATATAAGGCGAAAAGGGTTTGTGATACTTTGCCTGAGTGTGATTACAATAAGGCAATAGTGAAACTACAAAAAATAGGTGGTTGGGGTGCTTTGTAGTGGTTGCACAACACCGAGGATATTGGACGGAGGACACAAAATTTGACTCAACTTTGTGTTCGAATGAGACAAGCAACTTTCCCAGACTTTCAATTCTACTCTGGGGATAAATATATCCAGCCCAATCAGTATTAAAGTCTTTTTGAAGGGCAAACGCACATGACATGATTCAAATACAGGGCAAACGCACATAATCAGATATGCAAGGAGACATGCACTATTTTTGAACACGCAAATAGACCAAAACAATTCAACATCTAAACATGCAACATGCTTATAATCCATCCAATCATTCAGAAGCCAAACGTACCAAAACATTCTAGACCAAAACAATTCAACATCTAAGCACGCTTACACTACACCCAATCATTCAGAAGCCAAACGTACCAAAACATTCTAAAGAAACCTTCAAAATCCATGACGCTTGTCCGCACATAGTTATCATTTACAACACTCTTAATGAAATCTAAAACGACTCTAGTGACAACCCTGTGATGAAGATCGATTGCACCAGTGGGATGAACAACTCATGGTTTTGTATCTTCCTAGCAAACTCCATCATAATGTCTAGACCGCAGACGTCATCCTCGGACCCATAAACTGATAAAACCCTATAAATTTAGACAAAGATGTATTGAGTAATGATGCAAAACTAAAATATACAATTAAAGTTAAAAGGTTTGTAACATTGAAAGGTTCAACCTAAGATCTCTGCTAATAACCTGTGGATCTATTACAGCTTCGCCTAAATTTGCTGAAATGTTGACAACAGCATGAACATCACGAAACTTTGAAGCATACATTAGAGCAACATCTGCTCCTGCTATGTAATAAAAACCGGCTCAAAACTATGAACAAATACCCTTTTCCAAAATCAAACCGGAAGGAAGATATTCTTTCCATTTCCAACCTAAGATCAAGGGTGTAGATAAGCTTCTCTATCTAACACAAAATTGAATACGATCAAATCAATGATCAAAGATGAAAGAAGATAGAAACCTAACAAAGAAAACCTTAGAAACAAATCGATATCAAACAAACGAATTTTCATTGGAAAAGCGAGAGAGAGTAAACACCATCATCAATTTCTATCTATGGATGGACTGAGTTGGACCATCATCAATTTTCATCTATGAATGAACTCAGTCATTTCAAGAAAAATAAACTAGTAGCAAAATAGAAAGGGGCTAGGAGGGTGCTTCAATTTTTTCGAGGAGAATGAGAAATAATACTTTTCTAAATTATAGATATTTATATATATGGTGGTTGAGGCTAATGTTAAATCTTTTGCTTATTACTAGAGTAATGTTTCAATTACCGGAGTATTGTTTCAATTACCGGAGGCTACTAACCAAACTTAAACGACTTAATCTCCACTAGTCCAAAAATAACTACATATCAGTGCAAAACCATTATATATAATATATGTAATTTTGATAATTATTCCCTAAATAACAACTATCAAAACAACAAGAATTGTAGAAAATTCTATATATCTAACCTACGGTTTTGAGTTTTTCTTTGAAACTAAAGTTTAGGCAATATAACTAACCTGAAATCTGCTCTCATCTTATTACACACTACATACATATCAGTATTGAGCCTCTCAATCATGTTATTCATGAATGGAGTCCAAAGGGGCTCTCCTTTTTCAACAATAAGTCCCTTTTGCTTCAATCCATCCATTCCAAGTATACTTCTTGATAAAAAAAAAAAGTACAACAGTTACCCTATATACTTCTTGATATAAAAAAACTCCTCAGGTTGTCTCGACGAGAGGGTCAACACAATCACGTTTAAAACCACACAACCACGATTACCCTATATACTTCTTGATAAAAAAAAAGTACAACAGATTTCAGTTCATTCAAGTGCTCGGGATGACTAAAAATGTGATCAGCACCCTCAATGATATGGAGGGCATGGTTCGGTAGATTCAATGCAAATCTATAAGCTTCTTCAACGGAATGCTTATAATCCACCTAATCATTCAAAATCCAAACGTACCAAAACATTCTAAAGAATCCTTCATAATCCATGACCCTTGTCCGCCCCTAGTTATCATTTACAACACTTAATAAAATCTGAAATGATTCTAGTGACATTCATGTGCTGAAGATTGCACCAGTGATGATGAACAACTACTAGTCATTTCAAGAAAAATAAACTAATGTAGCAAAATATAAAGGGGCAAGGATGGTTCTTCAACTTTTTCGAGGAGAATTAGAAATAATACTTTTCTAAACTATAGATATTTATATATATATATATAGTGGTTGAGGCTAGGGTTAAATCTTTTGCGTATTACTAGAGTAATGTTTCAATTACCGGAGTAATGTTTCAATTATCGGAGGCTACTAACCAGACTTAAATGACTTATTCCCCACTAATCCAAAAATAACTACACATCAGTGCAAACCTATTATATATAATATATGTAATTTTGATAATTATTCCCTAAATAATAACTATCAAAACAACATGAATCGTAGAAAATTCTATATATCTAACCTAAAGTTTTGAGTTTTTGTTTGAAACTAAAGTTTAGGCAATATAAATAACCTGAAATTTGCTCTCATCTTCTTACACACTGCATACATATCAGTGTTGAGCCTCTCAATCATGATACGAAAAGATGGAGTCCAAAGGGGCTCTCCTTTTTCAGCAATAAGTCTCTTTTGCTTCAATCCATCCATAATTGCCTCCCCTAAATGTTCAGCATGCCTTTTTTCATATCAAATCTACCAGCTATATTAACTCCAACTGAAGCACCATGGTACTTCGAACCATACATCAACACAACCACACCTCCTAAATTAAAAACAACTTTGTTAAAAAAAATAGAAGCTCCGGTGAACAAAACTGATTTCATCATCCGAAGGCTGCGTGAGTATAGAGCATCTGCAGGTACTATTTCCCCTACCTCTAGTATTGCCAATAGTGTGTTACAGGAAGTTGCTTGGACGAAACCCGAATTTGGGTGGGCGAAAATCAACACTAATGGAGCAGTCAAAGATGGATTGGCGACATCGGCAGGAATCATTAGAGACTCGGAAGGGAGCTGGATCGGTGGAGTCGTCCATAAGATTGGGGCTTGCTCGGTACCGATGGCAGAGTTGTGGGGTGTTCTAGACGGGTTGAAGCTTGCTTGGAATATTGGTCTTTGTAGAGTTATTATTAAGTCGGACTCTTTGATTGTTATTAGATTGTTACAGTCTAAACTTAAGAAGAGTCATCTGTTGTCTAGCCTGGCATTACAATGCCAAAGCTTTTGTCGTAGGGATTGGATTATCCGATTCCGTCATGTCTATCGCGAGGCAAACTGCGTGGCGGATTGCCTCGCCTCTATTGCTTTTAGTTATCCGTTAGGTTGCCATGTATTGCTTGCCCCGCCTGAGGGGATTTCTTCTTGCATTATTGATGATGTTAGGGGCCGGGCTATCCCCCGTTTGCTGACTACTTAGCCCATTTTTACTATTATTAATAAAACTCCCCTAGAGGGAACGGAGAGTACCGCCTCTCCTTCAACCAAAAAAAAATAGAAACTAATAAATTTCAAAAATAATAAAAATGATATGACAACAAATAGAACACTATAAGATGTGATTCTCAAGATAAGTATGTTTCCTATAAACTCATAAACTCCAAGATCAATAAGAAATTGAAAGTTAAGAGCGGGCATGGAAAAAGTCCCTATAATAAATAAGAGAGTCAAATTTTTTGTTTCAGAGTATCACTTACAATTAACAGGATTCAAAATAAAGCTTCAAGTATCATACCTTTGAAAGTATTACTTAGTATTAAAAAACGAATATAATTTTCATTTATAATCCAGAATAATGACACCAGTCATTTCAAGAAAAATAAACTAATGTATGACTTTCTTTCAACGAGCAACCATATCTGATATAGTAACATCATTGAACGACTTTCTTTCAACATCATCACAATCAAGATCCATTTTTATTGTCAAACTCCTCTCGAAGAAGAACGTCGGTCGGTTTGGGGGTACAAGCTGGATCCCCTCGTTGTTGATCATGGCTACAACATCCGCCATGGATGGCCTTTCGGGTGGTTGCTCTTGCGTGCAGAGCAAACTGACATGAATGCACCTCATTACCTGTTTCTTTTCACGCAAACCACAATCCAAATCTTCACCAATCAACTGAAATGCTCTTTTATTCATCCATAGCTCTCATGCCTTAAAAAAACTCAATATGAATCTTCATCCATGAAATTGTAAGTTATTGCCTTGTTAGTTATTGAATCAAACACACGTAAATTTTGAGACTGTCATAAGGTTTTTGCACCATGAAATACAATAACAACAACACACAATCATGTATATCTCATCGCGATGAGGTTTGGGGGTCTGGATGTATGCACCTCCCCTGAATGAGTTATGGGGATGTTTCCAATTGTCCCAACAATGGAAGTTAGAATGTAAGAGTACGAAACAAAGCAAACTCAGTCGACAAAAAAAGAAACCATAAAGATACCACAAACGGACAAGAACACCGAATCGTACATGTAAACAATCCAAAAGAGCACAACAGCAAAACCAGGCCACAATATAACCCCAGCTACATCCCTACCCCTTCAAAACCCGAAACTATCCCTCCACATGGCCCTACCTTGTGCCATGTCCTCTATGGGGGCTAAAGAGGCCAAGTCTTATACCCCATGAAGATCGGTTTTCTTAGACTATGTTAGGGTTTACATCTAAAAATTCACTAAGATTTAACATGTGTTGTTAAGATATATAGGTTTAAAAGACCAAAATAAGATGATAGGAAAATATGCAAGAAAGTCCAAGAGTTTATGTATGATAGGAAACTCACATGTCTAATGAGGTTTATAGATCGGTCTATGTGATAAAATGCATTGTTTTTTCTTACCACATACAATCTCCATCAATAGTCCTCCAAAGCTGAAAATGTCTGACTTCTCTGAGTAGTTGCCATAGTTGACATATTCAGGAGGCATATTGATAAACCTTTAATTGTATACTCTAGGGCAAATCAAAGGGTGGTCGTTATGTTTGGCTCCAAAGGGGTAGTATTTAGTTACTTATCAGTGTAAGGGGTAGTTTGGTAATGTAACCACAGGTTGTTGGTGGGGTACGTATGGGTATAAATAAAGGATAGCCGCCGTTTCTAGGGATTATCCACTATCATTGTAATACTAGCATTTCTGCCGTTTTGGGCCAGCTTGAGGTTTCCTCTTGTTGGTAAAGTTGTATTGACTTATTTCCAGGAAGCAATATAGCTTGCCTGCTAGTGATATTTCTTTGTTATTATGGTTATTTGTGTGTGAGCTTGTTATTTGTTCTTCACTCCATCACATGTATCCACTAAAATCAATCCAAATGAAATAATTTAGTGACAGTGAAAGGTTTCAGTCACCAATTAGGGCAACAAGCTGAAATGAGTTCATTCTTGCAGTGATTGAATTCAATTAACTTACAATGTTCCTGCAATCTTGCTAATGATTGCTTGAGATTTTTCGGGTCCAAATATTCTCGCCATACCAAAATCTGAGATCTTGGCGTTCATCTAGCAATATATTTGCAGCTTTCAAATCCCAATGAATGATCTTCAACCTTGAGTATTTGTGCAGGTAGAGCAGGCCTTGAGTAATCCCTTCAATGATACGAAAACGCTTCTTCTAATCAAGATTAACGTTTCTTTTTGGGTCTAGCATAGAGCAAAACTAGAGCAAAATAAGCACATCATAACTTATCAAAAGGAATGTCACATTGAGGAGAATGGCCAACCTGAGAGAAAATAATACAAGCTCTTGTTGGGCATGTACTCGTACACAATTATCTTCTCTTTGTGCTCCATATAGCATCCAACAATCTTAACAAGTATTTTGTAACTTAATTGGCAAGTAGTTTTAACTCGTTCTTGAATTCTGAAACTCCTTGTTTTGAACTTTCAGAGAGTCTCTTGAGTGCTATCTCTTGCCCACCTTGTAACTCTCCCTAATATGCTAAAAAAGTTAGCATTCAAGGGTACAAGCTAGTAGAATCAGTTACACTATACAATTTGATAATGAGTGGTTGAGCACCATGGATTGTACCTTGTACACTATCCTAAATCCACCTTGTCTAAGTTCATTTGAAGGCAAAAATCCATTTGTAGCTTGAAATAGAAATTCCAAAGTGAAAAGTTGCAAACCATGGCTCTTGTAGTAAAGTATTTTAAGATGCTTCTTTCTTATGAATTTAGCAGAATGTGATGATGCAGTCCCGAGTTCAACAAATGACGTCTCTTCCTCTGTCAAGTGTTTCCCTAACACAAAAAAGCTTATAAGAAAGCCATATGCAGTAAATTGGACGTTGGCAAGCATAAACTTGGTGAATTGATTCAATAATTCAATGGAAGCTTGGCTTTATCTATTGATGTTACTTTCCTCTGCAACAAGTAAAATAGTTCTTTCATAACAACATTTGCATTTGGGTTCCTCCCCTTGAAACAATATATGCATGCCATTGAAAAGATGAAAAGGGAAAAGGCAACTCCAGTAATTGTAATTGTTTAAAGCTGCAAAGATAACCATATTGATGATATAACCAAGTCTGTTACAAGTCAATAAGTTGTACTGAAATTCATATAATGATCAGAAAAGAGATAAAAAGTGCAGATTAAGTCTCTAAAATACATCAGTGATGACAAGTCATTTGCTTCTTTGTTTCTTTTCAAGGTTTATATATATATATACAACTTCAAATTCAACCGGCATAAGCTCACATAACTTAGATGTTTTAGATTCATTGCCTAACAAGCAAATAGCAGAACATAAAAAGATCAAAGAACACCTGCACTATAAGTTATACAATGTACTTAATTCAGTTCAAGACACTCTTTGCCAATTCTGACCCAACATAAGAGAGCATATTTGCAAATTAAGAACAAGCCGAGCTATTATGGAATGTATTAATGGCTAGAAACAACAGAAGCAAGAAATAGAAGTGTACCAGGAAGGCGAGCAAAAAGAACATAGATCTCTCTGTACCCTTCATTCTCGAATGTTATTTGTGATCGATTGGTCCAGAGTTCACACGCAGTTCCATTGTGATAGAGAGAAGCAAAAGCCACACAAGAGCATTTGTTCAAGCACAAGAGCTATTATGGAATGTATTATGGATGCTTGGCTATCGGGTGTTTGATGGCTTTAAATACAAGAGAAATCATAGTTGGAGCGTTGTTGACTGTGAAGCCTCATCTTGTTACAAGAGAAATCATAGTTCGTAATATAATGCGTTTTTGGAAAGAACTTCACCCTCATCTTGTTACGAAAGTTTTATTTGATTCTGATTTTGCCTTTTGGTTATGAGTCAATATTTTTTGCACTACCAAGTGTAGTGATGACATTATTTCGGTCGAGTTGTTCACGATGGCTTTGTGGTGGATTTGGAGACGGAAAAACTCTTGTTTTTTATCAGTAGGCTTACCAATGTGACAGGGTTCGGTTTCTTCTCCAATATGCAATCCGCTATAATGAGGCCATGAAAATTTCTAAACTCTACGACCGACATTAAGGAATGTTACATCCATTGGGAGCGACCGAGACATGGTTAGATTAAACTGAACACTGATGGGTCACTACAAAATGGTGGGTTTGCGGCTGCACCAGGTGTGATTCAGGACGAATATGATAAGTGGGTTTCTCTAGAAGTGGATTCATGATTGGCGATTTTACTCTAGAAGTAGAGAAACCCACTTATCATATTCAGTACGAATATGATAAAGTGGATTTCTCTAGAATATGACATTGTTCTAAAAATTTCTTCTAGGACCGCCTAGGCACTGAACACCTAGGCGCTGGAAGGTCTTAGCCCGCCTAGCCGTCCATACTGCCTAGGCACCCGTCTAGCACCGCCTAGGTCACCATTCAGGCAGTCTAGGCGTTAGGCGATCCCTCTCCGTCCAACGTCCGCCTAGCGTTTTTTAGAACATTGGAATATGATAAGTGAATTTCTCTAAAAGTAGTCTTTGTCCTTATATATACTGATGATATTGTATCCAATCTCCTCTATTACGTCTATTGTTTCTTGATTTATCTCTTCCTTGTCTCAACTTTTCCTTGTCACTTCCTTGGAATTGAAGTCCATATAAAACCAACTAGATTTTATCTCAATCAAAACCAAATACATTCAATACCTTCTATTCGATACTAATATGAACAATTACGAGCCTATCTCCACTCCTATGGCTCTTAACATTGACCTCACTTTCACTTTATACTCATGCTTTCTCTGATCCCACTTTCTACAAAAGCATAGTTAATATATGTAGTCCCCATGGGATGTACATTGCTTGTGAATTAATTTGTCTTCAGACTTGCTTCCTGATTGGGTATGTTTTTCTCTCGCATGTTGTTGCTATGGTGCATTAGCTACAAATCTAGCGTCTCATCACCGCACAAAGCACATCGATTTGGATTACCATTTTTCATGTGAGCGAGTTGCAACAAAAACATTACCCATTGCCTCCTTAAAGGACCAGACTGTAGATGCTCTCAATAAACCATTGGCTACTACTAGGGATGTCAATCGAGCGGGTTGGTCGGGTTTGGGTCTGGGTCAATTTAGTTTCGGCTAAGTTCGGGTTCGGGTCAAATTCAGATATTTTGAAAATCGGGTCAAATTGGGTTGGATCATTTCGGGTCGGGTGCTCAATTATTCGGGCAAAGTCGGGTTTTGTGTTAATTTCGGTCGGGTCATTTGGTTTTCGGTCCAACTTGATTTCGGATAAGTCCGGTTTCGGGTTTAGCTAGTTTTGGATTTAGTCGGATTTCGGGTGAGTCGGGTTTCGGGTTTTTCGGTTGGGTGAATTGGATTTTGACTTTGACCGAATTTCCGGTTAATCTGATTTCGAGTAAGCCGGAATTTGATTCAGACGATATATCGAATGATGATTTTTGTAGTTTAACTACTCTAGGGTCTAAATATTTAATGTAACATTTAAATTAAAAACATAATTATAATAAATATTCACTATTATTACTATTTTAAAACATAATGTAATTTTCGGATGGTTTCGGGTCGGGTAACTTCGGATTTTCGGATGGTTTCGGGTCGGTAACTTCGGATTTTCGGATGACTTCGAGTCGGGTAGCATCGGATATCGGGTTGCATCAAGCTTAGTCCATTCGGGTATAATCGGTTTTGGGTTAATTTCGGGTTCGGGTTTTTTTGGATTCGGGTCAAACATGTCTCGGATATAAAACTTTTTATCTTTTTCTCGGGTCGGGTCGGGTTCGGAGTCAGGTGGGTCGGGCGGGTTTCTTGGGTCGGGTCAAATTTTGACAGCCCTAGCTACTACTCAACTCTTTCAAATTCGATCCACTCCTTAGTCGATTTAGCTCGAAGGGACCTACAAAGACAAATACATAGCACTCTTAAAAAAAGGAATTCGACCAAGTGAACCACACTAGATGATCTGTTTGACCCGTTTGATTTTTTTGATCTTTTTAATCCGTTTAGCTTGATTATATGATCCATTTTATTCTGAATGTTATATTTAAAAAATAAAAAATGAATACTTACAACTAGTTCAAAAACTTTAGGGTATTAGTTTATTATTATAAAGAGTAAAAAATTATTATACTACTATAAAAAATACTTAAAAAAATATACTACGGGTTTTGGGTTTATGGGTAGGTGGAATTTAACTTCATGGGTGAGCGATGAAGTTCTTGCAACAGGAACTTTTACATTTTGCTCCATATGTTTAGTATGTTACATCTTTGGGTTTCTATGGAAGTTTCCATATAAAGAATGAATTTTGTGCAAACAATGAGTAATAAGGAATGGTTGTATGTATTTACACCTTCTAATTGGAGTAAAATTTACATGGATGTTCACAATAAGAATGTATTTGGATAACCTTCTATAATGTATTATTTTGTGCAAAATTTTACATTATAATACAATATAATGCATCATGGTAAGTAATCCAAACAAGCCCTAAATACTCTTTACCAAGTCATTTAAAGCCAGAAAAAAAAAAGGTTTAGGTGAAGGAATGTGTAATATGTCCAAATTCTAGGACCTAAGATTAGAAAGCAATTAATATAGAGTTGAACTAAAATGACAAATATAAACTATTGAAAAGTGAGAGTCATATATATGGTCACACTCCAAGAAGCCCTTGAAAGGCGTATCACAAATATAAATTATTTAAATAACTTTTGGAGATCTGTTGCATGATTGAAGTGGTTTATACTTGCTCTATCCTTCAATTCTTAAGTTATATTATTCGATTCGAATTCATAGTGCATCATTAAATGAATAATAAACAAGGAAACATCTTGGAATAATTCATAGTGCAGCACATGAATACATGAATAAATAAAGGTAAGAACAAGAAGAACAATAAAGAAATTGAAAGCTTTAAGCCTACTTCCTAGAGTAGTGCTAGAGGAAAAGAAGCCAAGTACGATCAATCGATCACTCCATGAGGCCGACCTTGTGATCGAGATCATTAATTTGCAGCAACAAGGGGTCCGGAGAAATCAAGTCTGAATAGCCTTGTAAGGAAGAAATGAAGGTATGGCGCGGGTTCTGACCACCTCCTTCAAGGAAGAAAATTTCAGGATTGGGCTTGTAATCAGGGTAGATAGGGGGACAAGCAGTAGTACTACATTCACACATAGCAGAAGCCATGTGGTGATAAACAATGCAGTTTCCTTTCCAAGGAGGAGGAAGACATCGAGCCGAGACGGAGAAAGAGCCCTTCATAGTGATGAAGAACACTCTATCACCATCACCACCCAAATCCTCAACTTTCTCCACCGCTAAAGAAGAGATTCTTCGCGATGGATCATCATCATCATCAACAATACTGATCACTAGCCTATGAGTCCGACACAAAGGAGGGGGATCAAAGCTGTCTCCGTAGCTTATCGAAACCAAGTACAAATCTCCATCCGATACCACCAAGTATTGGCGATTTGAAGTGCTTGGAATAGTAGCAGCACAATTCAATGTATGCACATACCCCAACCAATTGCCTAGATCCAGGATCAGGGGCGACGAAATGCACCTTTCTCGTCCCTAGGACTTGGGGCAATGATAACAGATTTCGTTGTGAGCGTAGGATCGGGAAATTAGGGTTTGAGTAGCAACGATCCAGTTAGCGTCCATTGGGGAATTGAATATATGCTTGTTCACGAGCAGGTCACGGAGGACGAGGTTTCCGGCGGAGGCTTCGTGGACGGACACCAGACAGGCCTTGGTGGGATCGGAGCGGGACCGAACGAGGTAGACGGCGCTGGCGTCGATCACGAAATCATAGCGGCTCTGGGATTTACTGAAGACGGAGGGTCTCAGAGGGAACGAGATGGAGAGTTTATTCGGCGGGGGAGGGTTGGAGACTCGCCACCATCGGCACACCGAGCGGAATCGGACGATTTGTGACGGAGGCTTTTCGAGGTTGTCGTGGATGATAATTGCGAGTAGCTCCGCCGGAAGATTTGCCCAATCAGCAGAAGGTGTCCCGGAATCCATCGGTATGCCTGCTACAGCAAAAACAAGTTGAAAGGGACAAAATTAGCTGATGAAATTTAAAGTAAGCACGACGGTCGGCCGAGGAGGACAGTAATTTGCGGGTTGACCCGCGACCCGTGTGGGTCAGGTTGCGGGTCGATTTTTTTTATTTCGGGGGTCGTGGGCTGGGTCGGGTTAAACCAAGCGGGTCGCGATCCGCAATATTTAAGAAATACTCCCTCCGTTTCAAAATAGTTGTTCTTAAAGATATTTTTTTTTGTTTCAAAATAGTTGTTCATGTAACTTTTTTTTCCATTTATACCCTTATATATACCCACTTTACACATATCCCAAAAATTTACATTGATAATTGAAAAAAATAAAGAGTACTTATAGGGGCAATTTGGGAAAAAAAGATTTTCCTTAATATGTGTGAAGTTTTGTCTAAGATCAACTATTTTAAAACGGAGGGAGTATATATTTTTTATAATTTTATTAATATATAAATTATTTTTTATAAAAAATCATTGGGTTTATGGGTCGACTCGCAAACTCGAGTTTTTTTTTAAATACACTTTTTTATGTAAGAAAATCATTTTTTTGACTCGATTGACTTAGTCAAGCGGGTGTAGCGGGTCGACCCGTACTCAACCCATTAGACCCGCGGGTCGGGTCGTAGGTCAAAAATAATTTTTTGTGGGTCGACCCAACCGACCCGTTGAGCATCCCTAACTTGAATGAACTTTTAGTAGGTTAGAGGCTGCCGTAGAGCATCCTTGCAAATGAGAACTGAAAATTCTAGTGAGTTTCAAATCATACTAATATGAAGATTGTGACCCATTTTAGCAATTTGATGATTCACCGTTAACATGTTTAAAAAACTAAGAGATATTTATTTATTTATTTTGGTTTATAAAAATATTTTTTTATGTTTTTATAAGTTTTCACCACATTACTTCTTACCGACTTCCTAATGGTCAGTTTATAAGCAGGTTGTACTTGACTACTCATCCAATGGTTAAACCTAACTTTTTGGCAAAACTAAATGATAAGTGATGAACACATATAGACTCGACAAAACATACATACTAGTATAATGGTTATAATTAAATAAATGAGGGTTATGAGAAGAAGAGGATGCAAATCCGGCGAATTACGATTGTCCTCGTATCATTCCTTTCTTGTCGGGCTGTACTTTCCTCATGTGCTTTGACAATGTTTCATAGCCTAATATTGCCTTCCATGAGTAAAAATTAGTACAATAGTTGAAATGAACTTTAAATTTCTTGTTAATAGCATCATAATCGATCTCTCTTTCAAAAATGTCTTCTAAAAATATCGGATTTAAGCTCGAATCCATCTATTCCCTCATTGACATTGTGAGTGTTAGCTTCGAATGATTCCGGTTCTACCACATTTCCTACTTGAGGAGTGGGATTCGCCGATCTGACATCATTGGAGCTACAAATACTACATTAACATCACTTTCTTATGAGCTAAAAAATATAATAAACAAATCTCTTCATTTTTTAAAAATGTAATTAAGCAAAAAGTACAAGGCAGTTAGGAAAATACTAAAAAGATAATAAAATACAAAGAAATATAATGTAATACAATTATGTAAATAATGTATAAAAAAAGCAAGTAAAATTAAAAAATGAGAATATTGTAAACTTATCATCATCATCATCATCATTATTGACCCAGTGAGGCTCCGCTACAACGAAATCTGGGGGGTTAAGATTGGGGTACCCCTACCCAAGGGAAAGGGAAACGTCCGATAGACCCAATAAAAACTGAAATTCAGCTATGTGACGATAATAACTGAATTTAGTTAGAATACACCAAAATTGATATAGGGACTAAATTCATCTCAAAGACAGCGTATAAAAGCCAATGAGCATGAGGATGCGCCCCAAAATATTGTAAACTTGTTAGAATGAGATAATAAAATATAGAGAAGAGAGATTGAGAGATTGATGTGGGTTGGAATAGAAGGCGGATGTGAACATTTAAAGGAGAAAATTATAGTTGAAAATTTGGGTCGTGTTAAACCAGTTGGGTTGTGGATCGACCCACAACCTTTTAAAAAAATTATATTATTTCTTACATTTATGCGAAAAATAATTTTTAAACTCGAAATAAAATTACACAAAGTTGGATGGGAGCCTAACTACTAACTGGGCTCCGACACCCTTATTCAAGGCAAAGCACAAGCGCTGAAAAATAAAGGAACGAATATTAGCGTTAGCCGTGTTACTATGAGCAGCGCGTGTGATCCGAGACAAAAACTCAAGGGCATCGCTTCCTAGCTCTCCAAAAGTAGAGAAGGCAAACGCAATAAAACCATATCCATTATCTGTACACTTCAATTCATACTTTCTCTTCTTCCGGATAACAACATTAGAAACAGCAGCTCCATGAACAAAAGCATCAACCCTAGCCCCCGTGAAAGGAGAGACACATGTGACATCAAAGCAGACGTTCCTACCTCTGTCCCAAGAGTAAACCAGAAGATCTGCAGGTCGAAGATCCCTACCTCCTCGGACAAAAATCCAAGAGGTACCTCCTTTTGCACAACTACACCAGCCTGAGTACAAATGTCACCCAACACGTCCCGGACTAGGTTATGGCGAAACTTAAGACCAATGTCATTCCCACAGTGGACAACATGATCGCCAAAACAATCTATGATTTTAGAAGAGCAACTAGGGCAAGTAAAACCAGCAGGATACATAGGAATAGCAAGGCGATAACACAAAACACATCTGAATTGTTTAGGGTGCATCGTCTGTCCTAACCCTTCAATTGGGAGGGTTCTCAAGAAGTCCAAAGAGTGTGCTGACCTATTGTTAATGAGGATAGCCTGTTTCCCTATCACTCGGCATGTACAAACTCATCAAAGTCTTCTCTACTGTATCAAAGTACACTGTAGCCAATTTTTTCATAAAAGGGAGGGCTGGTACATCACGGTAGAGAACAAGAGGATCGAAGTTGCACAAATCCCGAAAGTTGTTCAAGGCTAAATCACAGGCAGGCCCTATATCCAAGGTATTACAAAGATGGAGCAATTTGTTATGGAGCTCAAGTGACTGCAATCGCAAAGCAACAAAAGCATAGATAGAAGCATCATTGGTTGTATACACCCCGAAACCACGAAGCCGAAAGGGTAGGGTGGCACAATGCCATTGCCAATCACCAAAACCAGCACCCCCAGCCGCAATGATCTCCTCCAGAACCTTCCTTAAGGCATTGTCGAAGGTGAGAGGAGCAGACCCGATCATTTGTGGGGGACAAGTCCGAAGAGAAAAGTACAATCGGCCTACACCCACACGACTACGAAGAAGAAGAAGCCCCTAATGGGGGTCATTAAGTCCAACAAAAGCCTCCATCAAACTAATAGTTTTGGAAACCCTGTCTCCGATCAAGCGACTGCAAAAATCAGTGTCTAAGCTGACAGGTCCACCAAGAAGCTTGACTCCATCCAACGGGTGAGATATACTAGGAGGGAAAAGCACATGGTCGTAGCTCCTCGGATCTGGGTTCGGCCAAAAGATTTTAGATTTCTCAACATTCAGATGCAACCCCAATGCCGGTCCTTCAGTAGTGATCAAATGCAAGGCGTCCGACACCAAAGTAGTGTCCAATAATGGTGTCGTCATCTAGGTACCAAGCCTGAAATCCAAATTGCACTTATCGTTGATCAGATAGACAAGAGGGTGTAAGGTAAGTGCAAAAAGAAAAGGCCCTAGAGGGTCACCTTGTTGAACCCATTGAGAAGATAACAAAATAGAGTCATCATAATACAGTCTCGCTGGACTCGCATAACAGAATTCAACCCAAGGAGAAAGTGAAGGACAGCGACTTCAGACCTCTCTAAGCATCGCACTTCGGTCTAAAAGGTTAAAGGCATTACTAAAATCAACCAAAAGCATAGACATATTGTTTGCATCGCCCTTGGCCTCAATCAACCTGTTGACAGCATGAAGGATAGCCTCACTGCCATTAGGCACACCTACCCCGAATTGAAAATCCTCCAAATACTTACCAACCTCCTTACCAGCCGTGACAGCCGCAACCTTAGAGACAAGTCTTCTCCATACAGTACCAACAACAATGGGCCGAACCCCACCCCCAGGCTTGAGTAAAGGCGTAAGCGGAGCACTAGCAATAAACTCACCCAAAGTAGCAGGACATTTACCAACAAGTAAAAGATTAACCACAACAGTAATAGAGGTGGCTAAATCATCGACAACCGCAACGGCAGCCTTCCCAAGCGCGTCAACAAAATGTTGAGCCCGAAAACCATCACGTTCACAAGACGTTCCTTTAGGAAAACTTCTAATCCTGCTTAAAACAACTTCCTTAGTGGCAGAAATCGCCACTACATCAGCACAAAAGGGAGGCAGGTTAGGACACGGAGCACGGGGGTGCTTCTTCTCCAACTCCTTTAGAGTCTCCGCATTCTTGGGCGCAATCCCGGACGATGTCAAGACCCTAATAACAGCAGAGAAGTGCCCATCACTAACCTTTTTTCATACATTGTCTTCGATTCCGCTCTTCCAAACTAGCCTTCTCCTTCACCAGGCTCTTTGAGATCCCAACACCCTCTTTGAGAACCTCCTTAACCAATACTTCTGGTCCACCGGGCTCTCTCCAAACACGAAGAGCCCGCGCAATACCTTCAACCTGGCAACAACCTTTCCTCCCCGATTTGATATCAGGACGAGACCGATTAACTTTAAGAGTGCACAAAGGGAGAAGGAGCAAAAGGATCCAAGAGGTAAGGTCTTGAGGGGAAACAACGACTTTGTCAAAAGCAGTTTTGAGGCACCGAGAAAAGCCAAGTCGATTAGATTTTTTTTTTATATAAATGATGTGATTTGTGTATTTTATTTAAGATTTTTTTTAGATTCGTATATTTTTACAAAGCCACGACGAATCAAATCACTTTATAAATGTTTTAACTTAATTAAGCAGAAAACTCTTCACGGAACCTGTGCTTCGCTTTTTCTGTAAATACACACAACACGAGAATTTCTTTCCTTCTCTCACTTTTTCCAAGTCTCCATATCTCCGTTTCTTCGCTCTCTGAATCTCCATCTCCAGATCGAAGATGGGGAAGAGCCACAAGCCATGGATCTTCTCTCTCCTCTGCGTTCTCCTTCTCGTCGCTCCATCTCACTCATTCTACCTCCCCGGTGTGGCTCCTCGCGATTTCCAGAGGGTTCGTCTTCGTGTTTCTCTAATTTTTAATCAATTCTCGTGTGTTTTGCTCAAAATTTGTTATTTATGGGTCTTTTGGCTGTTGATTTGTTGTTTACTTCAGCAACTGCGCTTTGTTTGTGTTGATTGGAAGCTGATCTGTTGCTAGGGTTTTACGATCTGAGCTGATTTATCTCGTGCTTGATTTTATGGATCCGTATTATGTAGTCTTATTCTTCTCTGGATCTTCATCTCCAAGTACAGAGTTGTTCGCGCTTAGATCTTAGATTCAGTTGTTTACTGTGTTCGATCGATGGTTCTATTGTCCTTTTTTGCGGCCAAAAACGTGTTTGGGATGGATGAGATTGTACTTTTGTTTTTATGCGAGTTGTGTGGCATTGTTTGCATGAGAGAGGAGAAAAGAGGTTACAGAGAATTTATCTGGGATTGAAATTTGTCTTAGTGGCTAAGAATTCTTTAAGTGCAAAAAAATGTCTTAATGTTAAGAATTCTTAAGTGCAAATTTTGTATGAATGCCTAAGAATTTTGGGTTTATTTTCATCAAGGGGGAAAACCCTATTCTTCTCTTTATTGTTAATAAGGATGCAATACGTGGTCTCTGTTCTGTATGTATTTTTTGGTTTTATAACATTTGGAGGGAAAGATGATATCAAAATGTTATATGTGATCTCTGTTCTTTATGTGTTTTTTGGTCTGAAGACAGATAGAAGAAAAGAATATTATCAAACTTTACTTTCTATATGATTAAGTTGTTGCAATAACATGTCTTCAATGCTTAAATCTATGAACAGGGTGATCCTCTGCAAGTGAAGGTCAACAAGCTTTCATCTACTAAAACTCAACTGCCATATGACTACTATTTCCTGAAGTATTGTAAACCTAAGGAGATCGTGAACAGTGCAGAGAACTTGGGTGAAGTTCTTCGTGGTGACCGGATTGAGAATTCTATTTACACTGTAAGCACTGAAAGATCTATTTTCAAAATTTCTGGTTATTGTCCTATTCATAAAATATTGTGTAATAAATAATATGTTAAAAGTGGTTTTGATGGTATAGTTTTGTTATTTGTTCTTTATATGCTCTTACAAGTGTCTGACTTTGTAATTGATGTAACAGTTTAAAATGAGGGAGGAGGTGTCCTGCCAGGTAGCATGTAGAATGAAACTTGATGCTGAGGCTGCGAAGAATTTCAAGGAAAAAATTGACGATGAGTATCGAGTCAACATGTAAGCACCGGGGCACTAATTCTTCGTTGAAAGCTTATGTAGACCTATATTTTGTGTTAGAGGATGATGTCATACATACATTAGATCATTATAGTTTGATGGATTGATGGTTTCATGTCATGGGTACATATGCTATAGTGTCCTCACTTTTGGAGAGATAATATTATAATCTCTGTTTCTGCCCTGCTCACAATTGGATTGTTTTAATTTCCATAATAGGATTCTGGATAACCTTCCAGTGGCTGTGTTAAGACAAAGAAGAGATGGAACTCAGGCCAAGGTTTATGAGCACGGATACCGAGTTGGATTTAAAGGGAAGTATTCTGGGGTAAGTTATATGAGGCAATGCTTCTTCATTTAATATGTTAATTCTGTTTTCATTTTAATGAAAATAACATGTAATATTCATTGCAGACTAATGAAGAAAGATATTTCATCCATAACCACCTCAGCTTCAGAGTTATGTACCACAGGGACTTGGAGACCGATGCTGCTCGCATTGTCGGTTTCGAGGTCTCACCACACAGGTTGTGCACTCCACCTTGTTACACTCTGCAGATTATAGATGCATCTCACACTCTATTTTTTTTAATCTATGGGATATCTCTTTTATAATTTATATGTGCTTACACAGTATTAGTTGTATAAAGGTAGTTGTACTTTCTGGTGATGACTTCTTATGTTGCTACGACCTGTAGCTATAAAATCATTAATAAGTTAAAAGCAGGATATGATTGTGTTGATCAGTTTGGCTACTTCTAATGCTGGTTAGTTCTGAGTTAGCAGCCTACTTTCAGCATTTATGTGAATAGTTTATATTTGATTTTGTCTAGAATGTCAGAGCATGTTGTAACCCAATCAGTTCCTGCTACAATAGTCTTGGCCTTTTAGAAGGATTGCATATTACTAACTGTCATTTTTGTATCTATTTATGATTATGGCATTTTCCTTGTCACATGGCCCATATTTTTCTAAAGATGAACACATACTGAATCTGTTTGCTACTTTACTTTGATATTGACTTTGTGTTTGGTCCAAATACTTGAAAACGTTGCCATCATGTATTATTCATCTGAATAATCCCACACCCCTTGTTTCTTACATGTTGACTTCATTCCCTCACGTGCTCAAACAAGGCTGGACATGTCACATGTTAACAAGTTGCTCAATCTTAAATCTACAGAGTTTGTAAATCAGATTAAGAACCTGTGCCTTTTCTTATGTTTGTATTTTTAAAGCTTCAAATTAAATCCATCAGTCCTACAATTGAACATTTGACCTTGCATCTGTTTTTTGTGGTTGCTCTAGTTAGTTGTGGTATGCTAAACTTGTTCATCTTACATCCTGGTGATAGTGTCATTATCTATTTTTCTCATCTCACTTGGCTTTACAAACAGCATCAATCATGAGTACAAGGAATGGAAGGATCAGGACACCCAGTTGTCAACATGCACCAAAAACATTATTCAAGCTGGTGCTGCACCACAGGAGGTTGATGCTGATAAGGAGATTGTCTTCACATATGATGTCACTTTTGAGGTATTCTCTCCCCCCATTCACCATTAAGGCTTTTTGTTTGGTGGTTTTGGGGATAAAGACGTTTTTTAAGATAATCTTTTTTTAGCATCTGAATGAAAAACAGTTTAAAATTTTCAAAAATACTGTTGGGTCAATATCCCAAAGCACAAAAAGTCTTTTTCTCAAAAAAAGTGTTCATCCTTTAAAAAGTTCTGTTTTTTAAACCACCAAACAAACTCTGACCTGGGAATTCGTCTAAAAAATCCTGTAATGTCTCTTCATCTTACTTCTATCTTGTAGGAGAGCGAGATTAAATGGGCATCAAGATGGGACACCTATCTTCTAATGAACGACGATCAAATTCACTGGTTCTCAATCATCAACTCCTTGATGATTGTCCTCTTCCTGTCCGGTATGGTAGCCATGATCATGATGAGAACACTCTACAGAGACATAGCCAACTACAACCAACTAGAAACCCAAGATGAGGCTCAAGAAGAAACCGGCTGGAAATTAGTTCACGGGGACGTTTTCAGACCACCACTGAATGCTGGTTTATTGTGTGTCTACATTGGGACAGGTGTCCAAGTCTTTGGAATGACACTTGTCACAATGATATTCGCCTTACTCGGCTTCCTCTCTCCTTCCAACCGAGGAGGACTAATGACCGCCATGGTTCTTCTCTGGGTCTTCATGGGATTATTCGCCGGCTACTCCTCAGCCCGTCTATATAAAATGTTCAAAGGCACCGAGTGGAAGAGGAACACTTTAAAAACCGCTTTCATGTTCCCGGGTATCCTCTTTTCCCTCTTCTTCGTCCTTAACACCCTTATCTGGGGCGAGAAATCTTCCGGTGCAGTTCCTTTTGGAACCATGTTTGCCTTGGTCCTACTTTGGTTCGGTATCTCAGTACCCTTAGTCTTTGTTGGAAGTTACATGGGATTCAAGAAACCCGCTCTAGAAGACCCGGTCAAAACGAACAAAATCCCGAGACAAATCCCCGAGCAAGCCTGGTACATGCAACCCATATTCTCAATCCTCATTGGAGGAATCCTTCCATTTGGAGCAGTCTTCATTGAGCTCTTCTTCATTCTAACCTCAATCTGGCTGAACCAATTCTACTACATTTTCGGTTTCCTCTTCATTGTCTTTGTCATCCTCCTGATCACATGCGCTGAGATCACCATTGTGCTCTGCTACTTCCAGCTTTGCAGTGAGGACTACAATTGGTGGTGGAGATCTTACTTGACTGCTGGATCTTCCGCCTTGTACTTGTTCTTGTACTCCATCTTCTACTTCTTCACGAAACTAGAGATCTCGAAGCTCGTCTCGGGAATTCTCTACTTTGGGTACATGTTGATTGGCTCGTATGCTTTCTTTGTGCTCACTGGGACAATTGGGTTCTATGCGTGCTTCTGGTTTGTGAGGAAGATTTACTCTTCTGTGAAGATTGACTGAGCGTTGACCGGCAACGCCGATGAGGATTAGGGTATCTTGTGGTTCTATGAAGAAATCAAGAAGCTGTTGTTTTGCAGGTTTTAGCTGTGATAGTTAATGAATTGTACTTCGGAATTTTTCGGGATTTTACGTCATGTAATGTCTTGTATGGATTACAAACTTTTTTTTGTTTTTTTTAATGATATGTGATGATACTCTCAATTTTATTCCACAAGAGCAAAAGTTTTATTATTGTTTTTATGTTTGTGTTTTTGTCACTATAGGTTTTTTAGTTCAATCAATGGAGGTTGTTGGTTGGTTATGCCAAATATGGTGCATGCTGTCATTTAGTTATATTTAGACGAAATCTCCAAATATCTTTGAGATTTTGTACCTTGTATGGCCAGATTGTAGTGTGTGTTTGACACAAACTTTTGTAAGTGTTTCTTGTTTTCGGTGTAGCGTGTTTATAGTCAACATTGCATTAAGCTTTGAATTTAATTCAACTTAATGTAAAATAATAAATTAGCTCCAAACACACCCTTGGAATGTGTGGATTACACACTATAATACATCACTATGCATTGAATTCATGTAAAAATGCAATTTAATGCAATATAATGCATCTAATATAATTTGAACACCATGTGTTTTTTGGTACCAATTTGAACACCATGTTAGCTATACCTTGCAATTTGACTTCTAAACATTACATATATTCTCTTGATTATAGTACTATTTAATTTGAAGTATAATTTAACATGATGATGCTTTTCAATTTAGAACAACATGTTAAGATAATGCATCTTATCATTTAAAAAAACACATGTTAGTATCATCTAAATATTTAAAATTGGCAGGATACATAAACGGTCTCCTGTACTTGGGCCAAGTGACCAATTGGCCCAAGCACATGGGCCTTTTATGTATTCTGCCATTTAAAATTAGGGAATGCAACATAGAGAGGTGAAAGTGTGAGTGATAAATTGTGTAGTTTTGATGAAAAAATAACCTATATATAGAACTGTCAAAAGCTGATCCGAATTCCCGAAAATTTAGGGTTAAAAATCGAAAATTTGAACCCAAAACCTGAAATAAACCGAACCAGATAGATTAGAAACCCGTTGGTTTGAAACCCGAAAATCCATTGAGTTGATACAATTTTATTAATAAAATATATAAAAATAATAGATTATTATTAAATATTATTATTATTTGAATAAATTAATATTTTAATAATTGTACAATATTTAATTTTCTTGACCTATTGGGTTGACCCAACCCATCCAAAAACCTGCAATAAGTCGACTCGATTTGATGCATGACGTATTACGATCCAAACCCGACTCAATGCAACTCCCTATTAATTTTCCCCCTCTACTTAGCATTTTGGCGGGAAATCGAACTCATTCCGCCTTCCTGTCTCAACCCTCAGTTTCCGAGTGTGGGCTGTAACGACATGAGCAACCATGAGCGAGTTGCAAGAGATCACAGAGCTCTTCTCCAGCCTAGCTCTCCAACTCCACACCCCAAATTCCTCCTCCGCCATCGACGATCACTCAATCGACCTCTCCATTTCCGATCTCAATCGCAAATTGAACCCCAATGCCGACGCTTCCTCCTCTTCTCCTAGGGTTAGGGTTTTGGACACTGTTCTGTCTTTGATGTGCTTCAAAGCGCCTCAGGTTCTCTCTCGATTTTAATTTTCGTGTCTTCGGTTTTTCATAGTGTTTGAACATCACTGAGGTTTTTGGAATTGATCAGGTTTTCGACTTGAGAATTGAGTATCTGGTGAAGACGATTGTGTCCGTGCTCTCTTCTTCGGTTGATTGTAAGGCGCTCAGCGTTCAGAATCGTCAGGTTTTGCTGGTCGGGAGCTCAATTTCTCGCTCCGATTGCTTCAAATTGTTGGAGACATTGGATGACTTGATGGGAAAGCTGGAGGATCGTGGTAGGTTTTTCTTTCTTTTCTCCGTTCTGGCTGGAATTTCTTTGCAAGAGTTCATTTTGATTTGTGGTGTATTCTGCAGGAGTTTTTAATTGAATGGATTCCCCTAGTATGTTGATGAAATTTCTACTATTGCAGGGATTCGTTCTTTCAACTTGCTACATGCTTCTATCAGAACTATAGCATTAGCTGGTTATTTTCAGCATACTCTTACACATATACCTACTTTAAACTTGAAATCATTGGCTGGCTTAAGGCCTGTTGTGTCGAGACTAATTGGCTATGTTCCTGATGAGATTTTATATGGGGATCAAGGTATACAATTAAGGTATTCTTCTTTTTTCTGTAGCTGTAATTGCTGGACCTGGAACATTGTTTTTCTCATTTTGTTTACTTGAGAATCAAAGAATTATAACATAATTCGTGTTGGTTATAAACTTATAATGTGATCTGTTTCGTTAAGAGGACGTTGTATGATTTTGCAGGTTAATGATATGGTATCTTGACCCCTTCTTGCTTAAAAAAGATGTTTCAAAGGTCTTACAAGAAGTGAAGGAAAGACCCTTCCTTTGTGTAAGTGATGAGTTTCGGCAAAGGATTGATTGGAATTCTTTAGTAAAATGTTTGGCTCTTTGTCCTGCTATGTTCACTGAGACAAGGACTTTGCTGCATAACTGGTTTCTCATGACGTAAGTAGCTCTTTTGCTCGCTCTTTCAGGAGCTGTACCCTGAACCTCTTATTTTATTTGATGTAGTCATGCACCGATGCCCGTTATATAATAGCACAAGAGATTTTTTTTAAACTTTTTGGCTTCCGTTTCTCACATCGCATTTGGCCTGGCACAGGATGTAGTTTTATTGAAGCTATAATTTTGCTACCTTGTGGCTATTCGAATGCAGCCTATGTTGCTTGACACAGAAATAATCTCTCTTTGATTCCTTTGACGTTTTAGTTGCTTGCTATGTATAAATTGCTTATATCTTGCAATATTACATTCTGGGTGTTCACTTTGCATTTGATTTTGACATCCACCATTCGTATACTGTATAGTAAATTAGTAACTGTGTAGAAAGTACTTCATTGTCACATAATGTGGAGTGTTTCTGTTGAAATTTCGTTCATTTTTAGCTGGTTTGAGAAGTTAAGAATTGGTAAAGCATACTGATGAGCAAGATCACGTTTTTATTTAGTTGTAGGATTTTTGGCACGAGTTTACAACATCACTCCCACTTCTCTGCTTACAATACATCTAGTATTATTTAACATGTTATTACTTGTATTATTCTTATGCCACTCCATAGTCCATAGAACTAGTGATGACTGTTTTTATCTGATTCATTATTTAACCTATTAGGCTTGGCTGCATAACAGGGGATCATCATTTGTGCTTAAACTTCAGACTCACTTCCTGGCAACACTGCTTGATGTCATCTCTCGACCAACTTGGTGGGGCATGTCAATGGATGTCGGATACAAACTACCTTTTTTGCATGCGTACTTTCCATGCAATATCCATCTGTTGAGGGTTTTGGCTGGACCACTCTCACTTGAAAGTTTTACTTCTCTTGTTCAAATTGTGGAGAAAACAGCACCCTGCGGTAAAATAAATGTGGAAAAAGGGAGGAAGCAAGCACTAACTGTTGCAAACGTACATCACCATTCCAAGTGGTAAAGAAATTATGAGGTCCTTCTGTAAAATATAATTCTGCAATGATAACTGATAACATTCTTAACATTGGTTTGCCTTTTAATGTCTCAGGGGTATAGCAATAACCTTCCCAAATTGGTTCCTTTTTTCTGCTTCGTTACTGTTCTATGATAAGCGTTTGGGGCACAATTATCATCCAAAGGATACATTAAGGATAGCACTGTCTAAGCAAATGCTGGGCTTTGAATCATCTTCATCTTTTGCTGCATCTTACATTGCATGGATTCTCTGTCCTGTCAGTGACTCTGAGCAGATAAACTTGAAAGACTGTTTGGTGAAAATATCAGGATCTTTAACCGAGCAATTCTTACCAGAAATCCTTGAAAAGCAAAGGGAAGTCCATAAGAAGAAATTCAAGAGGCTTAAAAGGCAGGATATAAGGAGTACTCCCCAGTTGAATATTGGACAGTGGCTTGAAGAATTCCATGCTACTTTCACCAACTCGATCAGTTTTTGCTATCAAAACTGTTTTTTGATCAGGAACATACCATTAGGTGTGTTGCTGGTATTTTCAAACTATATGAATGAAGATGAATGCAAATTGTTGTTGCATTATGGTGCTACTGGTAGGATAAACTCAAACTATATGAATGAAGATGAGAGTAACTCTAAGGAAGCCATTGCTGGGGCATGCTTTGTTTTTGATTTAACTGATGCTGTTGAAAACATGTCAGCTTCACTGTTTGACACTGAAGAGGAGGCTCAAGGCTTCATCCACCTAATTAAGGAAAAAACCGAGAAATACTTGCTGAATTGCATCAGGGCATTACTTAAAGTTCATGGACAGCCTCAAATGCTAATGGATCTCCATAATAGAATTTTGCAGTGGAGGTGTCAAGGGGAAGATTCACCACTGGAGAGCCATGACCTTGATGAAGTTGTCACTTCCTTGAAAGAGAAGGTACCAGGTCTTAAATGAGCCTTTATACCTTACTTCCCTTACCATTATTGTAGCAATCCCTTAGCATTATTCACTTCAGTAGCTTAACTACTCGTATATGTGCAATACTATGTGTTTGCAGTGTAAGACTGCCTTTAAGCTGTCAATACATGTATTATATGATTCTAAGATAGGCCAATTTGACAACTGTGTACTTTTGAAAGCTTTTGATAATGATTAAAGAGAAATGCTCAACACTAATCCTAAACTTGTAGGTAGGGTTTGGGCTATACAAGGTCAAGTTTTATCATATTTTCTTTTCACATGCGGTTCATTTATTTATTTTAAAAATAATTCTAGTCTTTTTGTGTATGCATAAGGCTTAACATACCCATGCTCAATTAATGTATCAATCATTATTTAGATTATGTGAAGTTGTGAACCTTTATGCACTGGGGATTATTCCTCAGTTTTGAACTTCAATTTTGGCTCCCAAATTCAACATGTTGCGTGGTAGGCCCTGAAGTTGGGATCACACATTACACAACTTGTTTGACCCAACTTATGTACTGAACTTGCTGTCTTCACAGAGCTTCCTAATTTGTAGTACTGTATACTGATTTATGTGATGCATCTAAGCTCTGTAGTCACAAATGACAAATCTCTTATTATTCTTCTGTTTTCAACTTGTGTTAATGCACTCAAAGTTAAGTTGATTGTTTAGAGAAGATTTTTTTTGGTGCTACTTGCCCTCTAGTCACTAGTTTATGAAAAAGATAAGGTGATTGTTTTTGGAGAAGATTTTTGGTGCAAGGCCTTGTTTTCTAGTCACTAGTTCATGAAAAAGATGCTCTTCATACAAAACCACGAACTGGTGTTTTTGTGCTAGTGGATTTTGCAGCTTTGGTTTTTAACTTGCCTGAATTAGGTAGGGCTTTGAAAATGTAGTATCTGCAGGTTTAAGGTGGAAGTGTTTTTAACATTACATGGGAATGGGAGGTTGTAACTTTTGTAAGGTGATTAACTTGGTTACATATGATATGAATGGTTTGAAAAGTATGCAAGTTGAGTTGTACATGGCACAAAGAGTTCTCTAAGGATATGTTTGTAGCTAATTTATCAACCATTTTTTGGGTCGAATAAAACTATCTTAGCAGACAAAAAAAGGGTAGTATAGCAAATCAGCAAATATGATAGTGACCACAAAAGGCCTCAAATGATATTAGAAGGAAATGTAGGATTAGTTAACTTAGTCTTTATAGTCAAATTCCCATGAATTGAAATATTCGAAGTAGGATCAAATACACGTGTTTGGTTAAAAAAATGACAAGAATCCTGAAAAGGTATATATTTTTTATAATTTAAAATTTCGCAAATTACTGTACATAAGTAGAATTATCTCGTTTCATTTGACAAATTTCGCAAATTACTTAACATGACAAACACATCCCTATAACTTGTCCAAACCATAACAACTATCCTTTGTGTGCGCCCGCTGGACAAACTCTCAAGTGTATTTTCCACTCACACACGAACCATGTAATATCTTAAGATCCGAACTTAAAATTTTGAATAAGATTAGGGTTTTCTTTGGGTCTTAATCAGGTTCGTTTTACTTTTGGACCCATTATTTGAGTATCGTGTGTGATAGTGCGCGAAATAACCCGCTTCGCTAAATAATTAAAAGCAAAGTAGCAAACATAAAGAAGAAAAGAGATAAAATACCGCGTTATATATTCGTGTTTGGGACAAATTAGTAATTTTTGAGATGCATGATCGTGGCTACCATGTGGAAATATATGTGTATACATGTTTTTCTGAATGGTTAAGCAGAACAAAACGTGGGCTTTGGCCCAAATTCAACTTATCCATGGGCTTGGTCGAATCAGCAACTCAATGGGCAAAACTTGCAAAATGAGAGTCTATGCCTCGTCATAATCTTCGTTCAACAGTAATTCATTTAAGTCATATAGTCGTTCATAAATGAAAAGATCCGCTATCCCTTGAATCATACATTAAAATGCAAGATAATAAATTATTGTGTGTGTTCTATGTTCAATCTTGATTCTACCTAAGAGATATTAGAAGGAAATGTAGGATTAGTTAACTTAGTCTTTATAGTCAAATTCCCATGAATTGAAATATTCGAAGTAGGATCAAATACACGTGTTTGGTTAAAAAAATGACAAGAATCCTGAAAAGGTATATATTTTTTATAATTTAAAATTTCGCAAATTACTGTACATAAGTAGAATTATCTCGTTTCATTTGACAAATTTCGCAAATTACTTAACATGACAAACACATCCCTATAACTTGTCCAAACCATAACAACTATCCTTTGTGTGCGCCCGCTGGACAAACTCTCAAGTGTATTTTCCACTCACACACGAACCATGTAATATCTTAAGATCCGAACTTAAAATTTTGAATAAGATTAGGGTTTTCTTTGGGTCTTAATCAGGTTCGTTTTACTTTTGGACCCATTATTTGAGTATCGTGTGTGATAGTGCGCGAAATAACCCGCTTCGCTAAATAATTAAAAGCAAAGTAGCAAACATAAAGAAGAAAAGAGATAAAATACCGCGTTATATATTCGTGTTTGGGACAAATTAGTAATTTTTGAGATGCATGATCGTGGCTACCATGTGGAAATATATGTGTATACATGTTTTTCTGAATGGTTAAGCAGAACAAAACGTGGGCTTTGGCCCAAATTCAACTTATCCATGGGCTTGGTCGAATCAGCAACTCAATGGGCAAAACTTGCAAAATGAGAGTCTATGCCTCGTCATAATCTTCGTTCAACAGTAATTCATTTAAGTCATATAGTCGTTCATAAATGAAAAGATCCGCTATCCCTTGAATCATACATTAAAATGCAAGATAATAAATTATTGTGTGTGTTCTATGTTCAATCTTGATTCTACCTAAGAGATCACTTGTATGCGGTTTTCCTATGCATACAAGTGATCTCTTAGGTAAAATCAAGAGTAAATGTAGACTTATTTTAGTCGAAATTAGACTCATTTTTATGTCGATTAGACATAGCTAGTTAAGACAGTGAATATTTTATCAACTCTACTCAATTTCGATAATTACAAAGAATAGACTTGTAAGCATTACTTAGCGAGATTTTCTTACCTAAGTCTTACATATATAGATTAAGAATTTTAAAAATTAAACTTTCAAAAAAGATAAATTCTAAAAAAAATCATTTTTTAAAAATCTTAATTAAATAAAATATTATAAAATCTTTCTAAATATAAGGTGGGGCATAAATTATAAAAAAATGTTACTTAATATTTTTTTTTGGTCAAGAATGTTACTTAATACTCCCTCCGTTTCGCAAACATGTCTTTTTAGCCTTTAATTGTGTTTCACAATACATGTCTTTTTAACTATTTTGGTCTTTACTTTACATATTTACCCTTGTAATTATTATTAGGTTGTTAGTAGTGGTTTTCAATAAAGTTAAAAAGTGAAGTAATAAGTAAGGGTATAATAGTATTTTTGATAGCTTCTTTAATAAGTGTGCAAATAGGTAAAAAGACATATATTGTGAAACGAAGGGAGTATATAATTAAGCATTGGACCATTTGGCCTCATTGTTTTTTTTTATCTCTCGCTCAGTTTGATTAGGCAAAACGACCCTCCCAATACAAAATTTTCATATACTTCGTTAGAGAGATTCGAATTTCGAACCTCCTAACAACACTTGAAAAACCTAACGTCTTATTTCATGATTATTGATTCATTGTTTCTTTTAAAAGAAGGTCAAACTTATCACTAAACAATTACTCCCTCCGTTAAGGTAAACTTGTTGTTTTAGAGTTTGTCTTAAAAATTAAGGAAATCATTTGATTTTACTCAAATTCCCTCAATCCAATGCATCAAATTAGTTTGCATTTTACACTATATGATAAAAACGTTAGGAAATTCGACCTACAATAAGGCTAGGACTCTCAAAAACCTCACAAGAGAAGAACTGGAATAAATAAGAACAAAGAAAACAAGAGATTAGTTGACCTAGTTCGTAAGAATGATTATGTCTTGGGGTACTATCAAGACAGGGACTTTCACTAGATCCGAGGATTCTAAGGATTATAAAACTTGATCTTCCTAATCTACACGATCCGATCAACCTAACCTAATCTCTCAAGCTCTCTCTAGATTTCTCCCTTCGACTCTCAAGCTCTATCTAGATTTCTCCCTCTGACTCTTTCAGGATTTTTCAAGCACACAATTACAATAATCAATGTGGGTATTTATGGAGAACACAATGAACTTAAAGATAGAAATAAGATATTCAAGGATAGAAATCTCAATCTCCTAGATATGTTTCTTTCCTAAATCTCAATATCTTTTATCCTTCCTTACTTGGCATGCAAGAAACCCGAACACTCCGTGGACATGCCCGATTGCGCGAGCAAGCTTCCAAAAAATGCGGTTGTGCATACCTAGCCCACACTTTACCCCCTGTTGGAATTGTGCGGGCACAACAGGCAAAACCGCTACTGTGCTTTTCATGCCCAAGTTGCGCCTTCGTAACGACTTTGAAGGTTGGGCACTCCTTTACATAGCGCGGTCCTCTTCCTTGCCCAGACCCGAGTTGTCCCTTCCGAGCCCAACGATCAATCAAGCCATAATCCCAACAATCTCCTACCTAGAGACTAATTCCAATTGTAATTGTCTTTTACTTATGCATTGACATTCAGAATGCTACTATCAACTACAACCACTTTTGTTAGCCTAGTTTCACTCAATGTGCAACCTAATTTTTCAGCAACATACTTGTCCATGAAATTATGAGTGTTGCCTGGATCAATCAATATGAACATTGCCCTCTACCCATGCCAACCTTTCACTCTCATGGTTCTATAATTTGACACCCCAACTACTTTACTAATGGAGATATGCATAGGTTTTGTCTCTTCCATCTCTAACACAGGCTCATTTACATAGTCTTCCACTTCTTCATCAACTTTCATTAGATACATCTGATTCTTTTTGTGTTTTTTGTAATGATCCGGGGTTTATGGTTCAGCACACCTGATAACACAATCTTTTATCAATTTATCCCTTCTTTCACTCATTTCCTCAGCACTCAGAAACTTCCTGGTGGTATTGTCGCCTTCCATTCCACCTTGTTGACCAAAATTCCTAACAACTAGAACATTCTTCTAAACTGATATATCTTCTTTCTTCCTAAAAGCAACCTTAGCAACTAAATTACTAGAATTCCCTCTAAAATTGTTACCTACCATCTTTGGATGAGCATTTTCATATAGTTCGGCTAAAGTCAAACATTGTCGAATTGGCTGAGGTTGAAACATCCTCACATATGCATCTGAGTGTCATTTCTTAAATCGGCTAAGTAAGCAATGAATAAGTAATCTTCAGGCAATTTCACTATGGAATTAATCATTTCAAACTTATTATGATACCATGGTAGTTTAAGTTCTTGCAAAATTTTCAATTCAACAATGGGGTCCTTAATGACTTCCCCGAATCTTTTTAACAACATGATTTTATATGCATTCTAGTCAAGAATCATACCACTGTTGATCTCTGATTGTACCATTGCTTGATGCCATCTAGCCGCCTGATCATCCATATGAATTGACGCTAGATTTACCTTGATCTCCTCTGGAGTCCCGTCGATCAAGAAAACTGATCGCACTTGAATAGCCACTCCTTCAACATTTCTCGATTAAATCTAGGGAAATCCAATATTGAGAGTCTCGTAATTCTAGAATAGTCACCTCCATTATGATAGCCACTAGAATTTCCTGCCCTAAATCTCTCTGTTGTCGGCATTTGACTTGCTCCTTGAAAATTCTGGTATTGTGAATGCAAAGTCATCGGTGAAGATCTTGGCAACACGTTCATCACCGTTGGAGAAGGTATTCTTTCACCACCCATCTAAGAAGATGATGGCCTACTTCAAGATCCTACTTCAATCTTCTTGGTAATGACATGAAGAGCTTCAAATATTTCCAAAATTGACCCATCCAATTTAGTCAATTTGTCCTCAATTTCAACAACTTTATTTAGCTAACTTCCCTCCCATTTTATCGTTCCATGCCGCCAATCGACCCCAAAAAGGTATTCTACTTCTCTCGCCATCGTTACCCGCATGTTGGATTGAGATCGAGTTTCGGTCATATCCGAAATATCACTAGGAAACCGCTCTGATACCAATTAATACAGAAAATGTGTATTTGATTTGGAATCAAAGAAGAATTTCACATAAATAGATCTGATGTTCCAACAACATTTAATTTTTTTTATTGAAAGTGTTTCTTACAAGAATGTTCATTTTTTTGTGGAACTCAGCAGAATCTGTATTTTCCCCTTCTTTCCGAGATATAACAAACTCTTTACACTTTTATCCTCTTATTTCCCATTATTTACAAATTAGTCCCTAACGTCCCAATATATTAATTTCCTTGTATCAGCGCGGGTCTTGTGAAAATATCGTTCTGATATTCGAGAAGATTACCGAGAGTTCCAGAATCTCCCTCCGATCGCGCATTCACAATTCACACAGTTACTTCCCAAACTCTTTCTTCTTCCGCCATGGACATCGACGATGAGCACCCTCTGGGACGTGGCCCTCATGGTGAGCCCATGGACCGTGGGACCTGGCTCAACCAATTGAAGAGCTGCTTCGCACGTGCTCACGCAAACCACCTCGCGCTAAGACAAGTTCAACCTGACGTTGCCTACTTTTATGGGCTTGCTGAGAGACTAGAGAGGGCCGTCCATGAAAAATTGGATGGCAGGAACGAAGAATATGTGGCGGTGCTGAGAGATGTCAATCATCATGCCCTGGAATCTCCAACTTTGCTGAAGCTCTTGATCGGAAAATGGGTGGAACTGGATAATTGGCTGGGTCAGCAAGTGTCCGCGCCTTCTTGGATGACGTAGAAGCTCAAAAGATTGCTTGTGACGGCGGCTGTGAAAGAGTTGAAGCACTGAAGAGAGGCTATTTTGTCAAGAGCAACAACGAGTATAAGTACGAGTATCAGTGCTTCGTGTGTGGGCATAAGTTCATAAGCTCACCAAGGTTTCATGGTAAGAACTGAACCTAATTCCTTGCATTCTCCATTCAAAATCTTTAGATTTGGCTATTTGGATTTGATCTGTGATGGTCTGCTTTGGCTATTTGGATTTGATTTGTGATGGTCTGCTGTCAAATGTGGATAGAGCTATGGTTTCTTGAATTCTTGCTATCATAATTCATGTGGAAATGTGCTCTGGATTCATGAGCATTGCTTTGGGATTAAACCTTTTCTTTCCCAAGATTTGATTTCTTCGTCACAATAGTTCTTTGTTTTGAAGTTAATTTGATATGGTAGTCTTGTCCTACATTCAATTTCTGTGCTGCATTCATCTAATATTAACAGATGACAGGATCGTAAGAGAGATTAGGTTAAAATTGAGAGAAGGCTGATACCATGTGAGAGATAATAGAATTCCCCAATCTGGGGTTGCCTCTATAATCAGTATATATATAGGAGATTACACCAGATAATAGAAATCTGATGGAAGAATCAAGTGCAGAAATCTGATGGAGCAAACTGCTCTGGTTGATCTTCTGTTGTAAGATAGTAAGAAATGCAACAGTAAATCTATCTACCTTGAATATGGTGTCAAATTCTGTCTGCAAATGACACCGAACACTGATTATGAAGCAGATGAAATTATGCACATGTATAATTGTAATGCATGATATGAGCTGATTGGAAAAAGGCTAGCATCTAGATTTGAAATTCAATTTCATACTCATACAGCATAATGCTGTGATATTGAACTTTAACTTGGTTGCTACTCCCATGAAACTGCATAATGCATGTATTAAATTCATTAAGGTCATCTCTAAAAGCTTCTGCTCTCAGATTATGTCTCTTTTGCAGTCTACTTGGCTACTTATCATGTTCATTGCTCACAAGTAATATAAGTCATTCCTCAAACTAAGCTATGCCCAATTGCCCATGTGCTAGTTGATGTGAAAACATGAATATTCTGATTGCATCCATGATAAATATTTGGACAGTTAACAAAAAGACTAAAATATCGCATTCTTGCTTCTTTATTTGTGTGTTGTGGATGAATGTGAGCCTCTTTTTTTTTGGATGCTCTACCTTTTTTGAGCATTGTAAGGCTTGTAAGCCGTGGCCCTTGTAGAGGTTTTCTCTCTTGGGAGGCCCTCTGATTGTAATCAGTTGGGAGTTTTATCAAAATCCGAGTGTTCATCCTATTTCTTCAACCTTCACCTACTTACTCTAACAGTGTTAGGAGACGTTCTACCGAATTGATGTGAAAACACAAATATTCTGATTGCATCCATGATAGATATTTGGACAATTAACAAAAAGAATAAAACATCGCATTCTTGTGGATGAATGTGAGCCTCTTTTTTAGGATTTTCTATTTTGAGCATTTCATGTTTTTGGTTTTGGGCCTTCATCTGCTATTGCTCTTGGATACATGTGCTTTTATTTTTTAACTGATCTTGGGTTAGAGTATAACTGTATAAAAATAGATCATCAGCGGAATGAATGATTGCTAGCTCTATGTTATGTAAATAGAGACATTCATCTTGGGAATATCTCTCACCAAAAAAAAAAACCTGTATCCTGGTTGTTCATCTTGGGAGTATCCCTCACCAAAAAAAAAAACTGTATCCTGGTTGTTCTTGAAAGTATAATCACTTGTTATTCTCTAGATTGACACATTTGTTCATGTTTACCAAATTGTTGCTGGTTTTGTGCTCTGTAGGGTGATTTGGACATAGACTGTTGCTGAAGACAGTTCGTGCGTGCATTTCTGGTTGAATTCTTGGAAGAAGTTCCTTACAAACCTTCATGTTTTAGAAGCTCAAGAATGCTTTGTTATGTACTTTGATGAAGAAGTCTTTTCATTCAAGAATGTAAGAGTGAAACCTGAAATACACTCGTGCACGTCGTTTTAGCTGCGAAACCATGAAATTGTGATCCTCTATAGACTACTAGTTGATACTTGTTTTTTGCAAGGCTGAGAAGTGATGATTCCCATTTGAATTGGATGGAAGTAATCTTTTGGGCGATGCTGTCATATGATCAGTTGATGCATAATTGCATATGCCTTTCTACTTCGTTGGGGTTTGATTCTTCAGTTTTTTATTGGCTAAGTTGTACATTGTATTAAAGGTCGTTGTCATCATCATCATCATTGACCCAATGAGGCTCCCCTTGAGCAAAATCTAGGGGGTCAAGATGAGGTATCCCTACCCAAGGTAAAGGGGTATGTCCGATAGACTCAAGAAAAAATGAAATCCAGCTATGTGACAATAATAAATGAATTTTGTATTAAAGGCAATTGCTCTAAATGAATCCTGTTAATAGATTGAACGTATTATGATAATTAGGTAGGTATGTGAAAATTAATCCTCGTAATAGATTGATAATTTAGTTAATGCACTGAATTGGATCCACTTTATGGTGTAAAAATAGTCCACAATGATAGGATCTATAGTGCATTGAAGAGGTGGGAAAGCAAAATAATTTTCTTGATTATTTTTTATCATTTGCTTCAACCTAACATTACAATTGATGAATAGATATGGAACTAGGCATATTTGTACAATTACTTGACAAGGGCAATAGGCAAGGCAGGTTTCCCTTATTAAAATCAAGGGGTAAAAACCTAAAAACTGAGCAAATCTTCATGACATTACTCTCCATTTCACTTAATACATTTGGCAGTCAGAGATACTACCGATATTGTTTAATCTGGGTTTAATGCAGATAACTGAAAAGTCTGAATATAAGAAATTGTTGTAGATAAAGCATACAGCAGATAGTGAATGAGTGTCATAATATTACAATAATGATATAAAGAAGTAAGGATTTCTTATACTTTGTTTCAAGTATCATGGATGAGTAGCTACTCCAAACAAAAGCAACAGTAGTTTAAATCTAAAGATTATAATTGGTCACTATAAACAGGACAGGCAGAAAAAAAAAAATCTGCAGCAAAGTAGCAAAGCAATGGCACACTAGTCTGTAGTCTGCACCAGTTTACAATTAAGTCAACATAATAGCTCACCTCCGTTTTCAAGATACAAAAACCTCGAACGCAAATTCTGGGTGGTGTTAGCTAGAGACACACAGCCTTCCCCAAGATTTACTGGCTCCCTTCATTCTGCTTGCACCAATATTTCTATACAAAGCCGATCCTTGTGGGAGGATTTTCTGTCCTCAATAAAATTCAATAATATGCAGCCTTAGTGAGTCTTTTCAAAATTCGTAGTGCCTTGCTATTATTATCTAGTGTGATTTCAGTATAATGCAAAGCATAGGCATCATCAAGTGTGGTATGACCCTCTTTCAGTAACATCACCACTAGTACAACCTCATCAGAACTCAGAACTCAGTGCTCTTTGACATATTTATCAGGAAAGCCATTGGAGTCGAGTCTGATTTGGGCAAGCTACTTGCCTTCATCCATGATTAAATTTACATTACAATGTGCATTGACAGCAACTTGTCAAGAGCAATGTTATCAACATCTGACTTTACCACAATCTCAAGACACTGCATGTGCACAAGTCTGCAACTGATAGAACGATCAGAAGATCATCTGGTGTGTGATCTTCTCAAAGAATCTCAAGTAGCCGTCTCTGTAGGTACAGACACATGACAATGAACATTCAGCAAAAACAAGGCCAGAAATCATATATCTCTTAAATAGCCATAGCTCAAGCTCGAGAAAATCCCCAAATTTTGAGCAGTATCAGTACTTCAAGAGTCCCAATTTTCCAATCAATCAAACGAAGAAGCATGAGAACATCAAACATACCTGGTAGAGGGAGACTAACTCAGTGGCGAAGGGCACTCTTCGTCGACGCACGCGCAAAAACATCCCTCGGCAAAGGCTTCGCCTTCCAGCTGTATAGATACGCCATCACCGTCATTACTCATTAGCGCATCGATTCCAACAACACAAGCCCTAACCAAATCTTTCAGCTCACACCTCCACAGCCTCTGGCTCCCTTGCCGGCACCCACGGCGATCTTAATGTCGGCGTAGAAGTCAACATTCTCCGATTCGAATATGAATTCGAGGTTATTGGAGAGTCTACGAGCGCCGCGACGTCCGGCGGAGCAGATGCGTCAGGGGAGGCGAAGTCCTCCGGGCTGCTGGAGTAGTGCCGGTTAGTGAGCATTGATTTCGACGGAGGGAGAAGTCGTTAGAATCAGAGAAAGCCGTTCGAGACTCGAGAGTCCATCAGATGATTCTAGAGACCGCAAAAGAAATTATCAGAATATAGCAACAAATCGATCGGTGTATTATGGCAACAAATCAAGCCAAAGTTAGAGACGAGATACGATTGTTGTGGCTCTGGAGAGATTCAGAGGCATAATAGATGCAGCAAGTCAATGATGTGGGAGCGTCACAGGAAGGAGAAGCCATGGATACAGTCGTTGAGAGGTTGATCAACATTAGGTTTTGGCGACGATCCTCTGTGAACGACTGCATGATAAGTTTGGTGCGGAAATGACCTTGATGAAGGAGAAGATTCACCACTGGAGAGCCATGACCTTGATGAAGCTGTCACTTCCTTGCAAGAAAAGGTACCATGTCTTAAATGAGCCTTTATACCTTACTTCCCTTACCATTATTGTAGCAATCCTTTGTTTTTATATTTTGCTGGTAACCAAGGTGGTTTGGGAAGGTGGTTTTTTGCTAATTTATTCACTAAAGTAGCTTAACTACTCGTATATGTGCAAATGTGCAATACTATGTGTTTGCAGTGTAAGATTGCCACTAAGCTGTCAATACATGTATTATATGATTCTAAGATTGCCCAATTTGACAATTGTGTACTTATGAAAGCTTTTGATGATGGTTAAAGAGAAATGCTCAACACTAGTCCTAAACTTGTAGGTAGAGTTTGGACTATGCAAGGTCAAGTTTTATCATATTTTTTTTTCACATGCAGGTCATTTATTATATATTTTTAAAATAATTCTAGTATTTTTGTGTTGGGTGGGTCCTTTGTGAACTGTGCTTATCATAAGGCTTAAAATACCCATGTTCAATTAATGTATCAATCATTATTTAGATTATGTGAAGTTGTGAACTGAGGGATTATTCCTCAGTTTTGAGCGTAAAATTTTGGCTCCGAAATTCAACATGTTTGCGTGGCAGAAAATGGGCCCTCAGTTTGGGCTCACTCAATACAGAACTTGTTTGACCCAACTTATGTACTGAACTTGCTGTCTTCACAGAGCTTCCTAATTTGTAGTATACTGATTTCTGTGATGCATCCAACTAAGCTCTTAAGTGTTCTTTCTCATATTATTCAAGTTTTCAACCTGTGTTAATGCACTCAAAGTTAAGTTGATTGTTTTTGGAGAGGATTTTTGGTGCAAGGCCTTGTTTTCTAGTCATTAGTAAATGAAAAAAGATACTTTTCATACAAAACCATTAACTGGTGTTTTGTGCTAGTGAATTTTGCAGCTTTGGTTTTTAATATGGTTGAATTAAGGCTTTGAAAATGTAGCATCTACAGGTTTGAGGTGGAACTGTTTTTAACATTATATGGGAGGTTGTAACTTTTGTAAGGTGATTAACTTGGTTACATATGGTATGAGTGGTTTGAAAAGTATGCAAGTTGAGTGGTACATGGCAGAAAGAGTTTTCCAAGGATATGTTTGTAGCTAATTTATCAACCATTTTTTTTTTTTGGGTCGAATACAACTATCTAAGCAAACAAAAAAAAGAGGGCAGTATAGCAAATTATCAAATATGATAGTGACCACAAAAGGCCTCGAGTCAAGCACCTTTACTTGAAATGATATTAGTTAACTTAGTTTTTGTAGTCAAATTCCCATGAATTAATACATTCGAAGAAGTAGGATCAAATACACGTGTTTGGTTGAAAAAAATAACAAGAATCTCGAGAAGGTATATTTTTTATAATTTAAATTTTCGCAAAGTACAACAACAACATCTACCTAGGTGGAACCCGTATGAACGAGATAACCCTTATCCCGACTTGAAGTCGGGAGGGTATATAAGGTGGGCCCAAAGCAAGAAGTGAAAAGGGCGGGAAACAAAAAGGGAGAAAACTAGAGAAATAAAAAGCGAGAGTGAAGTATTCTAGAAGACCCGGAAAACTAAAACTAAAATTGTAAAAAAAACGAAGAGAGTAAAAGAGCAGGGCACTCCCTTCAAAGGTCGTCATTACTAACGCTATGTTATTGTAATATTCCCACGCCATTTTCGCGAAGTACATGAAGTAGAATTATCTTGTTCCATTAGACAAATTCTACTTGTACCCTTTTTACATATAAGATCTCAACTTTCTTCATATTATTTTCTAAATTTTAAAATTCAATAAAAAACATTTTCCTCAAAATCTTTGAAGTTCTAATTCATACTTCCTAGGAATTATGTTTTCTACCCTCAACAAAGCCAGCTCAACTTGTCCGAACCATAACTTTAGATGACAAACACATCCCTATTAACTTGTCCAAAACCATAACAACTATCCTTTGTGTGCGCCCTCTAGACAAACTCTCAAGTGTATTTTCCAGTCTGTCGATCACACACGAACCATGTGAATCCTATTGATTTTGATCAACTTGAAGATGTTGAACCTCAACCTCAATATAAAAGGGGGCTTGATTAGTTAAGAGTCAAGATCCACAATCTCCACATTGGCTTTGGGGTGTCTAACGGGTCGACTCGACCTAATCTGTACTTGACCCGTAAATCGGTTTACGGGTTGAACCGACGACCCGTAAAAAATAAACTTGACCCGTGACCCGGTTTATAAGTTATGAGTTTTTCGAGTCGGGTCACGGGTTGACTCTCAACCCGGAATTAGTTAAAAAAATAAAAATAAAAAAGAGTCAAAAGTGCATGTCAACTAATTCCTAGTTAACCAATCGTCTGAGTCTTATGTCGTCATCATCATCATTAACCCAGAGAGGCTCCGCTACAGCGGAATCTGGGGGGTCAAGATGGGGGTAACCCTGCCCAAGGGAAAGGGGTACGCCCGATAGACCTAAAAAAAACTGAAATTCAAGTATGTGACAATAATAACTGAATTTAGTTAGAATGCATCAAAATTGAATTTGGTCGACCCATAACTCAGTAGGTCAACTTGTAACCAACCCCGGAAAGCAAAAAACTCAAATCCGTTACTCAACCCGTAAATTGTGAATTGGGTGCCTAACCTTATTTACGAGCGAATCGGGTCGGGTTACGGGTTACTTGTCAAGTGACCCATTTGACAGCCCTAATTTGCTTTGTACCCATATTTTGACCATCCTGCCACCACTACTACTACTACTTGCAAGGCCAAAACACATCCATCCTCTCACACACACAGTAGATGGGAGATATGAAAGGGCGTGAAAGATAGAAAGACAGATCAATTAAAGAAGGTGGGGCTCAATGCCACCTAGTAAAACTGTCACGTAGCTCTTGGGCTTATGGCCCCCTCAATCTGCTCGTACCTCTTTGATAACTACTTGTGTTTTTTACTCTCTTCATTGGGTTTTACTTTTTTCACCTTCTATCTTTAGTCACAAGTGACCTTTTCACCTTCATGGACCACTTCCTCGTTGGGAATATTGCGAATAAGATTTAGGGTTTTCGGGTCTTAGTCAGGTTCGATCAGTATCGTTCTATGTCCGGACCCAATATTCGAGTATCGAGTGATTTATTCAAAAGGGCCGTAGATCTTTTCATTCATGACCGAACTTATGAATATTTAAAGGGTTCGAACTTAAAATTCTGAATTTTAAGTGTTAGTCTTGTATATTGATCCGAACTTATGAATATTTTAAGATCCGAACTTAAAATTCTGAATAAGATTAGGGTTTTCTTTAATTAGGTCTTACTCGGAGTTTGTTCTATGATCGGATCCAATATTTGAGTATTGTGTGATTTACTTAAAGGGTTGTAGATCTTTCCATTCATGACGACTCTATGTCACCAAGAGGGTTCGAACTTAAAAATCTGAGTTTTAAGTGTTGGTCTTGTATATTGATCCGAAATTCTGAATATTTTTAGAACCGAACTTGAAATTCTAAATAAGATTGGGATTTTCTTTAGGTCTTAGTCTGAATTTGAAGTGTTGGTCTTGTATATTGATCCGAACTTGTGAATAATTCAGGATTTGTTGCCCATTCTAGCAAAAATTAATTAGCCTATGCTGTGAATTTTATTATACTAAATGGCATTGTAACACAAAATTAGACGGTGACGTGTGTTTGATAAAACTTTTTTATGTCTTCTCATTGATTACATGAAAATGAACAAATTAGTTCATTCCAACAACAATAGTACCAACTTGTTTTGAATGAAAACATATGTCAAATTGTACCACTAGGTAAAATGAAATCAAAATTTTGTGATTTAGTGTGTGTGAAATTTCACAAGTTCTAGCTACCAGGCACAACCAACCCTATAGTTTGATGTCTTACACTTTTTTTGCTAGTTTGAAAACAGTTCACCTGATTTTTGCTTCCATTTTAAACTCTTAACCATGTTTGTTCCCCATAAAAAAAACTTAACCATGTTTGTGATTTCAAATGATGTGAGTGTATTGTATTAATCAAATTGACAAATATCACATATAACAAAGTGTATTAGATATAGAACTTGGTAATTATGTGACCTATATCCATGATAGAGCCCACAAGGAAAGATATAAAGGTTAAATATTTGGTCTTATGGTAAAAAAACGTAACCATGTTTGTGATTTCAAATGATTTGAGAGTGCATGTTTGGACCACATAGAATAATGCGTTGTCTTGTATTATAATGTATAATTTAATGTAAAATTGCGTAAAATCATACATTATAATGTAAGATAATGTATTATAGTGTGTGATCTAAATAGGCATTTACTTTCGTGTTAGAAAATGGTATGGAAGTCAAGTATGGGCGTCCTAATGAAGGCTTTCCTTTGCATAGAGGTGATCTCTTCGGTAGAATCAAGAGTAAACATAGACTTTTCTTAGTCGGAATCAGGCTCATTTAATGTCGAGTAGGCATATCTAGTTAAGTTAGTGACTATTTTATCAACTCCACTCAATTTCGATAGCTAAGAAGAATAGACTTGATAGCATTACTTAATCAAGATTTTCTTATCTAAGCTCTAAAGATATAGATTAAGAATTTTAAAAATTAAACTTTCCAAAAGAAGTTATTCTAAAAAAAATATTTTTAAAAACCTTAATTAAAGTAAAAATTATAAAATCTTTCTAAAAATAAGATGGGGGCATAAGTTATAAAAAATGTTACTATATAAATATTGGACCGTTTGGCCTCATTTTTTCTTTTTCTTTTCTTTTTTATCTCTCGCACAATTCAATTAGACAAAATGGTCATCCCAATTCAGTTTTTTTCATATACTCTATTAGAGAGATTCGAACTTCGAACATCCTAAAAAACACTTAAAAACCTAACACCTTAATTATCTCACTAGACCAACTGATTATTGATTTATTGTTTCCTTTTCTTAATAAAAGAAGAAGGCCAAACTTATCATTAAACAATTATGGCCACATCATCTGTTTCTAATGTGTGGCATGGGTACATATTAGTAATACTAATTTAGGTAAATTTAGTAATTATTTGTTAATTTGATTTATTTAAAAAAGGTTCATTAATTCCAATTTAGGAAATAATTTTGAATACATTTCCACATTAACATTTTTATTGTGTACACATGGACACACATTAACCGAACCGCAAAACTATTCATTTCTCTCATCCTAATTTCGTTGATATTTCTATAATGTGTAACCCTTTTATAAATCAAAAGGATAAAAGTGGAATTTTGTTTCTTGTTTTTTTATTTTGACAAACAATCAAAATGCTTTGGGCTAGTGTCGTGATCAATGTCGTATAAGAATAAACATGATGTGTGTCCACCTCCTTATGAATTAGATTTAGCGGGAGTGATAAGCAAAGTGTACACGTAGCTTGCTTCCCCATCGGAAAATATTCAAATGAGTAATTAATTCTAGACATATATTTAACTTATAATTTATCAAGATAAATATCATTATATTTGTTGGTGATAAAATCCACTTGAAAATTATCTTATCATAATATAGTAAAAGACAAAAAAATTCTTTATATGTTACTACTGTTTACTTTGTTCATCTTTTTTCGTTTATTTTCACCCAAACACGAAAATCGGATTATGGCAAAACTTGAATTATTAAAAAAGTGTTTTTTGTTTGTTATACTTTTACTTTATGTTTTGGATCATGCCAATTTAATAATATTAATAAACTCTAATAAATTGCAATAATATTTATTTAAGTAGATATATCAATATAATTAAAATTATAATTAAACTATGCATTAACAAATAAATAAAAACCTCACTTGAATAACATATGTGTAAACTGAAGAAATAGTTTTTTCATCTAGTAAAATCCAAACATCAAAGTTTTTAAAGATTCTCCAATGTTAATTTAAACATGTTGGTTCAATCTAGTCTAAACCAAAAAGTATATGATTTTGGATGGGACCAAAGTCACCAAATTAGAACCTTTGATTTGCTCGAACTGATTTGGTTCAATCTAATTTGGATAAGGCAAACGTTTTAGTATTAGTTGTGGAAAAGCAGAAGTAGAAGAGACATCAAGAACGAACATAATCGAAGTGACTAGAAGTCAAACAAGTTTTATTTAAATTTTGAACCTTAATCGAAATGTCAAGGTAACAAAGAAATTTAGAAAGGCAAAGAGAAGAGAAATCAAAACATGCAATTGGAGAGGGATTCAATGTGCACATTCGATAAAGCCAATCAACTATGAAAATCTCCAAGATGCACTCTCAATCTTTTCTCAAGTTTGAATTTCGGAAGGAACCTCAGGGAGTTGTTAGCGTTGATCTCAGGCAAACAAGGTTGAGGAACGCTCTGAAAGCAGACTCTAGGAAGCATCACAAACAAACCCAACAAGCGGCATAAAAAAGAGAACGAAGTTTAAGTATGGCCCACTCACAAACGAAGTCGTTCACGTAAATGGAAGAGTTTCAAAGTTGGATCATCTGCGAAAATGCTAGTATGTGATGGACAAAGTCTTCATACCATTGTTTGTCACCATCTCGAACCAGACCTCCCACTGCGCAGCCATACGCTCATTCCATCTTCCTGGACCAAACCATCATTATTGATCTTCTCACCCGACCCTCCTGAGGCCGCTCCCACATGATATCATTCTTGGCGAGGATGCCTCGTAGTAATTTTAACAGTGGAATTCATGGTTGAGGAGTAATCATGCATTCAATGTGTTTTTTTTAATAGGTAAAAATTAGGTTGATAAGTCAATCTCGTGATTTTTAATCTGATTGATATTATAAGTATGGTGTAATTCATACACTTGTTATAAAATAAATTGGCTTGGAATGAAGCATGAAAATTGATTAAAATAACGTTTAAAGTTTATTATTTGTCAAATCCGTAAATTAATTTGATGATTGTGTTGATTGGGATGTGGGCATAGGGTACATAATATAGGCCAAATGATGCTCAATAATACAAATTTTTATTTCGCAGCTCTAAATAACACGAACTTTGAAAAAAACAAAAATAATCACGAAGTTTCTATGTGGTGGCGTTTAGTAGCACCATTTTATTTTTTTTATGATATTGCTCCAAAATAAAATAATGACATGCCATATATATATGCTTAGTTGACAAATTTAATTAATGACTAGATAATAAATAATGAAAAAATGGTAATTATTTGCAGGAGCGGATTTTCAGTCGAGTCGGGTTGACTAGGGTCTAAAATATACTTTTTTATGATTATTAAAATTAATTTTTAATTAAATAATAATATATAATTATAATATATAATTTTTATTTATTTTAATAATAAAATATATTATAATTTTCAAAAAAAAAATAAAAATTCAATAAATATATTAAATCGGTCAACCCAATGGGTTTCAGGTTATTTTAATGTTAACAAATTATATGGATTCAGTGTCTTGTAAAATTATATAGCAAATTATATAAATTACTTTCTTTTTTCATTTAAATGATTTATTGCCAACTATGTATGTATGTGACTCAATCATTATTTTATTTTATTTTTGATTTGGTGAGAATTAGGATTCAAACCCATCAGGGTGGGCGTCCTAGAGCATCCTTTCGGATGAGAACTTGGAATTTTGGATGATTCCATAGGTTGCATAGAGGCAGATTGTGGCTCAACCATGCAATTTTATCAACCACAGCATTGGAACCTCTAGTATGCACATGTGTAATTTGAACTGATTGGAATCCCAAGAGGGATACCAAAATGTCAGCAATGATTATCTCAATTTCCCACAGATAGTTCTTTTTCCCTTGGGCTGCTTTTATCACTTGTAGGTTGTCTCCTTCAATTTCAATGCATTTGTACTGTTTTTGTTCTGCTAGTCTTATTCCATCTCTAAGAGCATGAGCAATGGAGAGGATTGCCTCTCCTCTTAGCTCTCTCTCTCCTAAAAGAGAGTATCCTCTTTGTTGTGGAGCACAAGAGAGGATCCTCTCTTGGGAAGGGATTGGAGAGGATTGATGAGCAATCCTCTATGGAAGGAGGATTGCTCACTTTGGCCCTTGTGCAAAAGGGTGCCAAGTGTACCATTCTTTTACAATTTTATCCACTAATATATTGCCATGTGTAGAACCTATTTTATTTATTTTCATTATCATTAATAAATTTTTCTAACAAAAAAATATGAAAGATATGAATTTAAAAAAAATTAATTAATTACTTTTTTTTTGTCTATAAATTAAACCTAGTATTACATATATTTCTCACATTTCGTTCATTGTGTTGCTCTTTTTCTACCCTATGGGCTATGGATAATCATGATCCAACTAATCAATATGTTCAAAATAATCTAAATTATCAATATCATTCTACCCTCTCTTTTGATCCAAATCTTCTCAATAATCCCAAATTTCAAACCATGTTAGAAGTGTTGAATAATCAACTAAATCCAATTGGGAGAAGTTTAAATATTTAATTGAGATTAAATTTTAATGACAATAATGTTGTTATTTATTTTTATTTTTATTTTTATTTTACATCTTATTTAAATTGTTACTTAATGTTGTTATTTGTGTTTATTTTTATTTTTATTTTACATCTTTATTAATCAATTTTTAATATAAGTAATTTATTTTTTATTAGTTAAGAGTTAATTGATTAATTGCAATATATTATTATTATTTTGAGTAATTAATTTGAAAAAATTTAATAAGTATAAAAATATGTAGTAAAATATATGTATGAAAAAGTGGGAAAGAGGAATGAGAGATAATCCTCATTGTTGTAGGTAAATTTGAAGAAAGAGGAATGGAAAGAGGATAGAAAAAGTAGAAAGTGATGTGGATGAGTGATAAGATTAGGTTTCAAATAGAGAAGAAAACAGAGAAAATTGAGAGAGGATTGTAAATCCTCTCCATTGCTCATGCTCTAAGGGCAAGTGCTTCTGCCTTCAAGGCTGATATTTTTCTATATTTTTTTGCCATTAATTCCAACACCTCGCCCTTATAATTCCTTAGGATTGCTCCACCACCTGCTTGGCCATCCTGCAATCTTAGATCCATCAAAGTTGCATTTTATTATTCCTTGTTGGAGTTTTTTCCACCTTTTCATTGTTTCTTTTTTCTTTCTTCTTTGGTGTGCCTTTGCAGCTGTATATTCTTCGTCTACATTCCATTGTTTTGACATTTTCCACTGCTCCAACTGTGTTCTAATATATCTTGGTAAGTCTTATATAAAATCATCCGGTGTTTGTTGAAATGTCAAATTATTTCTCTGATGCCAAATGCACCACCAAGAGATTGCTAGTTCAATGAATTCTTTTTCTCCTAGTTGATTGAACATGTCTGTTAAAATCTGCTTTGGTGTTTTGTTTTGTGTATTAAAAATTCGTATGGCTTGTTCGATCTTCGAGTTGATTTTCCTGACTGTACTTAACGTGTGTGGGCATTCCATATATACATGTATGTATCTTTCTCCGTACAATTACACATAATGCATCCTCCTATAGTTGGTACATTTTTTTCCCTTAGTCTAGATTTCGTAGGTAAACCATTCATTATTTTATTTTAGAATGAGACTTTAGAGAAGAGGTGAAATTTGAGTTTTTAACTAAATTACTTTTTCATGATTTATTATCTAGTCATTAATTAAATTTGTCAACTAAGCATATATGTGACATGTTATTATTTTATTTTGGAGTAATACCATTTAAAAATAAAACAATGCTATTAAACGCTATCACATAGAAAGTTCCTGATATTTTTTCAAAGTTCGTGTACAGAATTAAAGTTTGTATTATATTGGCCACCATTTATGCTATCTTTATTTTTTTTGTTGTAAATCTTTTATTTTTGCTATGTTTAATTTTTTTTCCAGAATTTATTAATTTTATTTTAAGATTTTAATTTTTAAATTAAGTTACTTGTAATATATCTTTAAGTTACAATATAAAAGGATTATAAATATTTTATTTTAAACACGCATCCCAATTTTATTTCTGGGATTATAATTTGAATTCAGCAAGAAAAATTACAAACTTGTCTCAGATCTACTGATGTAAAGACAAATATTTCAAATTCTGTAGCTGGTACGATCACTGAAAATCTGTATCATCAATCCTCCGCCATGTTTGAAAAAATAAGTTAATAAATTTATAAATAAGTAAATGTAAAAAAAAATATTGAAAGGAAAACGTTTTAATTTTTTTTGGAAAGTTAAATAAATAATTAAATAAAAACAAGTTGGATGTAGGATGGACAAGGTGTGGGGATGATATACCTATCACTTTCCTGCACAAAAGCAATCAATGATTTTTGGCAATATTTAAGATTTTATATATATATCTCCAAAGATCTATCTCTTTAACAATAACATTATTAATTCATTTTTTGATCAAAAAAATGATAATTATTATTTTATTTCCATTTGTGTACATGTTTGCAAATTGCCCTGCTTGATGATTGTTTATATATACCTCAGTTTACTGCAGTTTGGATGTACTTCTTGATACACTAATTTGTTTTCATATTTACTTTATGAGATTATGTATATAATGCTCTTAACTAATAATGTTCAAGTTATGAAACTATACTCTAGTCTTACTTTATAGTAGCATGAAAGGAGGTCTTGTTTGGAGTTTTCTTTTTTTTTTTTTTTTGTGTGTGTGTTTTGTCTCGCCTTGTTAGATATTTTAACGGACCTGGTAGAATGCATGGAACTTTGGAGGGATAATATTATGGTGGAAGATTCTTGGGTCTATCGGGCGTACCCCCTTTCTCTTGGACAGAGCTAACTCTATCTTGACCCCCAGATTTCGTTATAGCGGAACCTCACTGGGTCAATGATGATGGTGAATATTATGGCGGAGGAGCAGTAGCGGGCTAGTCGATCCATACGAGGGAGGGCTCTCATCCTTTTCTTTGCGTCTTTTTCTCTCTCTGCGTTTTGTCGTTTTCCTTGTTTATTGTGCGCTTTTTATAGCCCCGTGGTTTTTCCTTTGAGCCTTCTTTACACACCCTCTCGATTCTTAATTAGGTCAAGACACACGGGTGGGTAGATTCCGACCTCCCAAACTCTGCCCTAGATAGGGTTGTTGTTTTTATTGTTGTTGTAGTATTTTTGTTGACTTGTCCAATTGTCGATTTATTTTGACTTCTCGATCTATATATCAAATATGTCTGATATATTAATTTTTTTTCTTATATTTCATGTTCAAGTACTTGCACTGATTAGAGATTTATGATGAATTAGAGATTTATGTTCAAGTAGTTGCACTGATTAGAGATTTATATGTTGGTTTACGTTGAAAGGGGCAAACATAAACGTTGAAAGGTGCATGCAAACTTCCGTATAAGCTGACTTTTTGGACACTTTTTTACCCCTATAAGTGTTTTGTTAATTTCTTTTTGGGTGCATATATTTTGGCTAAATCTAGTTGGTTTTCTATTTTGGAAATAAGTATTCATATTGGAAATTGGAAGTTGGTAATCTATTCTTTTTATTGTCGATTAATTATTTTCGTGTAAAATTCGATTGGGTTTATTGCGCATGTCGGCAGGTCGAACAATCCTCGTTGATCAGTTTACCGAACTTTATCATGATATTAAAGTTAATTTTAATCTGGGTCTATTTTCTAGTTGTTTTCACTATCATGTACTCCAATATTTACCTGACCTCGTTGTCACTTGAGGGGACTTGTAGAAATAAAAATCGCACACTAAAAGTTGGGAGATATTAAACTTAACATATACTATGTGTAAAAATTTTTAAAACGCACTGGAATTCAAGAGAAATTGAGTTTAGTATATATTAATTGATTTTAAGACATAAACTCACTGAACTTAGGTGTTTTTCTTACCATGCATGTGCGGTCGGAGGGACACCCTCGTAGTTGATTGACCAATCGGACACCACCACCTTTAATTTATTTAACTATTTAAACCATGTTTGGTAAAACAAAGTTTTTAAGATAAAGGTTTTTTATAATTTTTTTTTGTAGGTTTAGGTACCACGAAGGTTTTCTTATTTGACACCTCCCAAAGCCTAAATGAGTATTTTGCATTATAAAATTTTTGTGTAGGTTAAAATTATCAAAAAATAATTTAAATAAATAAATTATTTGACACCTCCTATATCTTTTTATGCCAAGATTTACATTTTTAGGTTTTTACCTCCTAAAAAAATAGACTCACCCAACAATTAATTATAGAATATTAATTTTAAATTTACAACCCTTCAAAAACTTCAGTGCATAATATATATATTAATATTTATAGCTAAATAATCAAGAATTAAATCTAAAGAATAAAAATAAAACCAAAACGTACACCTACGTTCATAAAATATCAACCTATCAAACTTATCAATTGGGTAACGAGACAAAGATTTTCTGAATAGCTAGTATGTGCTAGAACTATACACCAGATCTAGACGACGTTATCTCACATGATTATACTCAAAAAACGTATATACGTGACAACTGACCTCTGCTAAAACCTGGACCATAATCCATCTGCAAATTCATTTCATTTCATCTTAAAAACCTTCACGTAACGCGACAAAATTAAGCAATAACTATCGATCAATCAACTAACTAACACTAATCCAAATTGAATGAAACCTAAAATCAAACTTGGCCATCTGAATATTGTACACATTATATCTTATCGATTTCTGATTAGCTTCACAATATTTATCTTATCGCATTTAAGCAACAATAGCCAACCAATTCACTAACAAACGAAATTAAACCTAATCACAATTGAAATTAAATGAATAGTTGTAAGTTGTAACCCACTATAATAAATGGATCAAATTGAAGTATAACAATCCAAATGAAGTTTTAAGGGCATGTTTGGATCGCATCTTATGATACATTATCTTGTATTATAATATATAAACGTGTAAAATTATATTAAATTATGCATTATAATGTATTATGAGGTTGGATCCAAACATGCCTTAAAATTATTCAAACAGTCTAAGTTCCGCCTGAAAGATAGTCGACCTTATCCCACTATTAAATAAACAAATCAAAGTATAACAATCCAAATGAAGTGCTATAAGGACCAGTTTAGATTGCATCTCATAATGCATATCCTGCTTTATAATACCAGATAATGCATTACGAGGCTGGATCCAAAGAAGCCCTAAGTCGATTCAACATATATAAGTATATCTCAATCGTTATTTAAGAAAAAAAAAAACAGCCTAATTAAGCTCCATTTGAAAGATAGTCTGCCATAGCCCATCTCACCTTCCATCTTGTTCAGACGCCCGTTTGGATCGTTTAGGCGTACGTTTTTTAGAACATTGATCTCAACCCATCTTTCATTATTAATGATAACATATATATGTATATCTCAACCGTTATTTAAAAAAAAAACAGTCTAAGCTCCACCTGAAAGATAGTCGACCTTAGCCCATCTAGCCTTCCAACCTGTTTTGACATCCGTTTAGACCGCCTAAGCGTTTTTAAAACATTGATCTCAACCCATCTTCATTATTAAATGATAACCCATAAATGTATACAAGGTTTCCAAGTGAGTGTGACAATTCTAGGGTTTAAAATTAAATATTTTCAGATAGGGTTTTTCAGTCTTCAATGCCACAATCCCACACATATTCATTACAAGTGCTTAATAATTATAATTGTGGTAGCATTTGCTGCTACATGTCTAATCTTCTTTCACTCCTCTTGTGTTCTTCCTTACAAAAACCCTCTTTTGTTTTCTTCTATTGTCTTATAAAGCTCACGTGAACACCTCCCTTGTTCAAACCCACTTGTAATTTGCTAGCTTTTGTATCCTCTTCTCTGATCAATTCAGACCCTCTTTTTCTTACACCTTTTTGATCAATTTTAGATTGATCTATAATAGTCCTAAATGAGTATTTCTTCTAGCTATTTGAGTCTTCAACCTTCTTATTACATAGATTTAAATGAAGGGCATGAAGAACTCTATGATCATCATCAAGTGATTCACCATCACACGACACCGTTTAGCTTCTCGAGCTTGAACCCTCATCATAATTCCTCTTCGGTTTCTTCGTTGTCATCTTCTTCCTCTTCTCCGTCTCCTATGTGCTTGAATTCGGCTCAAGATCAAGCCGGGTATTGCTACATGGGATCACAAATCCAGCCGTATCCGTACCAACAAGAGGTATGTATGGACAAATTATTAGTTCAATAAGTACAAATTAGATAGAAATGTGGTTTGATACTTTGTTTTCTTTTGCTTTTGATGTTTCATGATACTAATTAGGTCTAAAGATGATCATTTTGATTGGTGTACTAATTAGGTCTAAGTATCATTTTGATTGGTATACGTACTAATTATTCATAATTATCACTTTGATTGGTATACTAATTAGTTCATTAGTTTCTATGATTAATGACTAATTATTGTGTTTTCCCCTTGTTATTGAATCTTGATCTTCTTTAAGGTTGAAAAATTGAGCTCGTTTGAAAGTGGATCATGTGATCAAACAACTCTAGAAATCAACAAGAGAGCAAAAAATGGCCTAAAATTCTCAGTTTGCAAGAAAGAAGACAAGAACTTCGGTGGTGTCAGTGGTGGCGATGGTGGTGCTAGTGATCAGATCAACGGATCGTCTGTCAAGTGGATGTCGTCGAAGATGAGACTGATGAAAAAAATGATGAAGACTGAAGAGGATCAAAAGGCGGAAGTCGATAACCGAGTTGACAATACCCTTGTTATCAAATCTTCAAACAATGGATGCCATAACAATAACAACAACAACAACACCAACAACAACGAAAATGTCACAATTAGGGTTTGTTCGGATTGCAATACCACAAAAACGCCCCTTTGGAGGAGTGGACCTAGAGGCCCTAAGGTAAGACATACATCATACAACCAACATATTCCTTTTTGTTCTTGGCTTTTCGTTCGATCAAGTGGTCCGCCCGTGTCTTATTATTTCATTGTATAGAGCATAGTTTTTGCATATATATCAAATCACTTCTAGCTATGTGATTCATATCTATGTTACACAAACACGAGAAAATGTATCATTTCCATAATCACACACTAACAAACGAGTTTCTGAGTTTTCATTTTTGCATTTCCGACGCAAAATAGAAACGTGAAACATTGCTCCATAAAATTTTCTGAGTAACATAGATTCATAAAACATAACACTTAAAATTATATTACTTATGTTATGCGAATAATCAATAAGAAATAATGTGATTAAAGTTTGTGTTATGGATTTTTATGTCATCAACTCTAAGCCAATTGTGGCCTAATTTCTCAATTTTGCAGTCTCTTTGCAACGCATGTGGAATCAGGCAAAGGAAAGCGAGAAGGGCTATGGTCGCGGCTGCAATTGCAGGAAATGGTTCAATGCTTCCAAACAATCCATCAAGCTCAATGATAAGACCGGGAAACAATCACAAAAAGACATCAACCCACAACAACAATGGATTTGTAGCTCAAAAGAAACGCTCGAAAATTGCAAAACCATCTCAAAGGAAGATTTGCTTCGAAGAATTCGCCTTGAGCTTGACCAAGAAGCTGTCGATCCAACAAGTTTTCCCGAAAGAGGAGAAGGAAGCCGCGATCCTACTGATGGCCTTGTCTTGTGGCCTTGTCCATGGATAGAAAACATTACTTGAAAAATCATATTGATAGCATCTCTTGGATGCATAATTTTAACTAGGGCTTGTTTTTATATAAGAATGTGTGAGTTGAGAGTTTGCAATGTAGTATTAATTTTGTTCTAGCTTCAAAGATAGGGTTTGAAATTAAGTTCTAGCTTGTCAAGGGCTTCAATTAATAAGTCATTGAGAGTGTTTTAATTTGTTTAGTTTACAATTTGATGAGAATTTAGTTCATGGTGGATATGGTGAATTAAGATGATAGCCATATTTGGAAAGAAAAAATTACAAACTAGGATGGGTCACTTGTTCATCTCCATCATGAGTTTTTTGTTCTCTCTCTCTCTCTCTTAAAAATGTGGTAATAAAACTATTCAATTTTTGGCATGAAATCAGGATGAATTGCTTATCTTTTGAGCGGTTCGGATCCTCTGTCCCTAACTTGTGTCCCCTTTTGTGTTCCTCTTTGTATTTATTAATCAATTGTACTGAATTTTCTTTTACAAAATACTACGAATGAAGGTCCAAAGTTCAATTGTTTTTTAATTTAATTTAGAAAATCACACATCTCAAGGAAGTTGCACTATTAATAATACAAAAGGGACACAAGAGGGGAACACAAGTTGAAGACAGAGGATCCTGCTCGATCTTTTGAGTTGGGTATTATATGAATATAATTTTTTGTCTTGGTTGTATGATGATTTAACGGAAATTTTATCCTTTGTGGTTGTGTGATTGTATATTTGTAGCTATATATGTGGTTGATTTAAACTCCATTCTAAGGATAAGGCCGTACAATTTATATCGAACTCCAAATTACAAGTGATCGATCTGGGCTTCATATGATCGATATTGAGCTTGTGGATGTAACATTTTCAAAAAGATGAGTTGATAGACTTTGTACTTGTATAATGTCTTTATCTATACTTAATTATCTACCAATTTCTTAATTAGATATAAGTGCACAAATTGGATTTGTTATACATGTTATCTTGTATATATAACAAAAAAAAAAATACTCTTCTCAAATTAACATGAAACCAAAGTGAAAAAAAATGTTGTGTGCCGCGCTGAGATCTTAGTGCTTTACTCATCTCAATTTTAAGCACATTTTGCTCTTTTTTTAAAAAAATTTGTACAATTCTTAGTTATTTCTACTTATTTTATGTGTGTGACTTTTTTGTTGATCCCATTCATCTGTTTTTAGTAATTGTTTTTTTATGATATCTTAAACTATTAAGTTTGTTTGATACTCGAAATTCTTATCTTTTTAAAAAAAATGAAAAAGAAAGAAAAAAGAAAAAAAGAAGGTATAACTTAATTATATACGAGTATAAATATATGTTTGACACTTGCAAACGTGCTAGATAAAAAAAAAAGGTTTTATATATTTTGTCTTTGCTATGCTTAATCTGTGTGAAAACGTGCTAGATATTCAATATATATACATATGTACGTAAGATGAATTATCGATCATATATTTTCGAGGACGGTTTTTTTTTTATGAGGGTAAGAATTCGGTAACTAGACATGTCTGGTAAATCAAGAGGTCGCACGAGGCGACAGCCGAAACCGGCTAAAACACGACCCAAACAATAAAAAACCAAATAAGTAACAATTACTACTTGGGTTCGTCTAGAGCATTCGAAACGGTGACCTCGAAGTACTACCCCAAAGGCCTAACCGTTTAACACTCGAACCAAATGTCCGAAAGCGTTTTTTTATGATGTATAAAGTTGTGTTTTTTTTAATAGGTGAAAATTAGGCATACTAAGTCAGCGTAGGACATCCTTAAGGATGAGGGTCTGAACTCCTCCATGATTAATAATATGATTAATACTACAATCATGGTGTAACTTTGTAATCAAATATGTCAGATAATCGCATTCTCCAGTCTTTTTTCGAAAAGGCCAATTCATTTGGGCCGATTCCCGAAATGCCTTTCTGGATATTGTACTTCCTCTGGAGTCTACTAGTCTAAAGATCCGAGGGCATTTTTTTTAAAATTATGACGAAGAAGATGAAAGACCACAAATTGTGATTTGTAAACATACCTTACAAAATTGTAAGTTAAATGTAAAATAGTATTTGGTGTAATAGTATTATGGTTGACTTAAAACGTTATTATCAATGTCTACAAATTACAAAGTAGACTCGAATTTCTTTTTAAGATCAAAATTGTAACAACGATGATACATGTATTTTTTTAAGATCAATTTTTTTCTTCTGGTTTGTGCATTTAAGGTTTTGGGTTTATTAGTTGGTTATCCTTTTGATTCAAATTAATTAAACCATTTTGATTCGAATTTCTAAACAATAACCATTTTAGTGTAATTTAGTTGACTCTAAACCATATTTAGAGTCGTCGTTCGCCATCTTCCCGTCGTATCTTGCCACCATCTCGTTCTTCCTTGACATTTTTTTCGGTTTGTGCTCGATCGTAAGATTTTGGATTATCCAGTTAGTGCTCCTTTTAGTTTAAATTTAAGCCCGCCTCAAATTAAATAAAATCAAACTCCTAAAATACCATAATATCTATACCCAAATCATTATGTTTCGAATTTCTAAACAACTAGCAAGATCCGGTTGTACCATGCACGACGATAATTTGAAAACAAAAAATATGTAGAAACCGTTACTTGTTGATTGAATTTTACATAAACTTATTTGATAAAATAAAAATAATTATTCAATAAAAATTTCAAGCGAAAATTATTATAATACATAGGGAATGCAAAAAAAATTCTTTATTTATAATAGGATATGTGATTTAATTTTTGAATAAGATAATATTCTATAATATATATGTAAATAAATGCTAAAAAAATAAATATTATTTTCATACTCATTAGTTTAATATGGTAAAAAATAGTAATTAATGAGGTAATATTATTACAATTGATATAGAATGCTTATTAATAACATAACTAATTGAATTTTTTTTAATTGAATATGGTAAGTAATAATGACAAATGAGATAATATTATTATAATATATAAGGAGGGTAAATTCTAAAAAAATGTTAAGGATAAAGAGTTAAATGAACATTTAAATACATCGACGTGGTATAGTTAGATGGACGACACATAGGAGAAAAGGATTCGACTTTAGTAATAGTACATTAATAACCATTTTTAATGTATTCAGTTGATTCTAAAGTCTAAACCATATCTAGAGTCGTCATTTGTCATCTTCTCATTGTATCTTGCCACCATCCAGTGCCTCCTTGACATCTCGTAAGACGTAAGTCAAGCCACACCCAGATGAATCTATCAGAGCCTCTTTCGAGCAGCACAAAGATCCCTATCCAACCAAGGGTATGAAATAAATAAAGTTAAAAACTCAAGAACACCAACGACGGTAAAAAAAGAAAGTTAAATCATTAATTTAAGACCAACAAAAATATCTCAAGATACCGACCGAAATTTTTGCTCTCTTTTATTTATTTATTTTCGCAAACAAATTAATCATTTAGTAATAGTGCATAAGTATATACGTGATCAAATCATGTTAATCTAGAAATATGTAAGTGAACTATAAGACATTATGCAATCAAAACCTCGTAAATTAATATGATACACCTAACAATCCAAATTGAAACTTGAATTGCAATAGCATATGTCACATAATTGTACAAAATAAAAGGATAAAATCGTTACTGTTCCACACGAGAAAATTAATTGAACTTGTGACGAGTAGCAACAACAACTATAAACGAACAAATTTAAGGGCGAGGAGCCCAGTCGGGCCGGTTGAGCCTTGGGGGAAGAACCCCGAGGTCACAGGTTTGACACCCACTGGTGACGAAACCAAAAACTTTAATTTCTCTAGAACTGTATCAGTTCTCACCCGTTCAAGGGTGCTCTAGGGTAGTCCAAGTGGTACTTGGCTATCCTAAATCTTACCGGATCAAAAAAAAATAAAAAAATAAAAAAAAAATAAACGAACAAATTTAATTAACAAGAGGCTTGGCATTATTACTAGTCCTCAAGCTCGATCGACCCGTTAGCTTGCGCATGGCGTGGAGCCATGTCTGATTAGTTTGTTGTGTCATATTGTGTACTCTCTATTATTATTATACAATATTGTTTGTCTTTATATATTAGGGCAAATGCCTTTTCAGTTAGGAGACTTATCATATGCATGTGTATATATGGTCATGCAAATTGGTACATCATAAATTAAACTTTACTGAAGCGTTGTGTACTTTTTAATGTTCCATAGTGTTATTAGAGATTTTGGATTGGCTCTAGAGTTGTTAAAATTCAACCCGACGATCCAAATTGACTGAAAATTTTTAGGGTTGAAAGTTGATCTGGATATTCTTAGGTCAGAGAAAGATCCAAAGACTATTATGTTGAAAAATATGGGACATTCTTAACTCGTTGGACCGACCAGAACTCGCATGCCTTTTCAGCTAAGAGACTTATCATATGCATGTTCCATGGCGTTATTTGTTTTGTAATGTAATTTCTTTTAAAAGTAAGATTTGAAAAGAAAAAAAAACTAGCTAGGTAGTAGTAGTTATTATCATTATTGTCTAGTATAGTCATGCAAAAGCAAAATTTGGGTGATTAAAATAGGAGCACCTATATCATGGTTAGAAAGAAACGCATGATAAACTAAAGAAAAACTAACATTCAACTATGTGATAATAATAAATAAATTTAGTTAAAATTAACCAAATTGATATAGTGATTGAGTAGTGACTATATTTATCTCAAAAACATTGTATCAGCCAATGAGCAAGTGGATGGGTCCCATCTAGGTAGCCTAGGTAGTACGTAACTACGTACATACATGATAAATCTCCAATCTTAGTCTTTTAAACCACTTTCTAGTTTCTCTATTATTTTTGTTCTAATGTGCTAACTAAATTTAAAAGGTGCATATGACATACATAGTAAGTATTTAAGCATACTAAATTCAAAAGGTGCATACTTGATATGTCATGCATTAACATATGCCTATATATAGGATTTAAGATATGAACTTCAAGCATGAAATTTTTTAAACAAGAGACAACTAAGTCAACCACGCAAAAACAAAAACAAAAACAAAATGTCAATTACAATTTTGCCCCTTTTTGTCCATTTTAATCATGATATCCACGATCATGATTAAATCCAAGATCATTTAATCATTTTATAAGTTAATCCAAGATCATATTTTTAAATTGTATTTTTGGGAATAAATCAAACTAAAATGATACATTAACCCTTTCGTTAGCCCAACATCTACGGGCCCAATTAGACGAATTGCGCAGATGTAAAGGCCCATAATTACCGATATCAGCCCAGTCCATATTTTTCACACGGAAAGAAACAATCAAACAAACAATCAGAAATCAAAACATTTTCAATTCCCACCTTGAAATCGTTGCATTTGTGTCAGTTATAATCAGCAAGATGATTGTATCTCCCGTTGCTCCTGACAAGAAGAAAATCCAATCGAACGCAGAAAAGTTTCGTACTCGCAATCTTGTGCTATAAACAAACGCCGAAGAGAGAAGATTTGATTAGGTGAACGGAGCAAAAATGGAATCTGGATCGCCATCGCCGATCTCTCCGCCGCCGCAAGAGCCGCCTCCGCCTCCTCGGCCGTACACGTTAGATCCGATTGTGAAGCGCGTGAAGAATGTGAAAACGATCTGCAGATTGTTCATGATTACGAATCTCGGTATCGCAGGTGAGTTCGCTCTCGATTTTGTCTCTGGATTGCTTTGATTGGAATTGCCTTTTGGATTGGAGTTATTGTCCAGATTTGTTGAAACTGGAAATCGGAAAGCGGTTTTCGTGTGTGATGGATTGGTTGTTGCTGCGATTGTTTTGAGCTGTTGTTTTGCTGGTTTGAAATGGAATTGGATCTCGACTCCGGTTTATAGGTGGTGTTATAGCAATGTGAGTTTTGGTTCTGTCGTTGAACACATGATGTGAATCATATAAAGAAGTTTGATAAATTGGTAGATATTGGATTCGCTATGTTAGGGATTTGTTTCAAGAACTAATGGATGTTTTTACAAGAAAAAAATATTTGAAATGGCTTTTCGATTAGCTGGTGTGATTATTAATTTTTCAGGTTTTCATCTGTTGTTCCGTCCCATTTACTATGATTATGTCACGAGTAGATGTGATCCAATCTTAATCGATCATTTGAGTTGCATATTTGAGCTGGCTTGCTATTATAGCTGTCATCTGAAATTCAAATTGTATAGTTCAAGAAAGGCTTTCTATTGATTTGCTTTAGTAGACAGTAGACACTTCTTATATGGCTTTCTGGATCCCTTACTCTTCTGAAGATATATGCTGTATAAGAGTAGGATTGGGATCTTTCTAAGGTCATCTATTTCATGTTTTTGTAAGGATTCTCTGAATGGGGGGGGGGGGGGAGGAGAATACTTGGATTGCATCAGCTGTAAACTAAGGAGCATACTTGCATGTTTGCTGGAGATTGCTGAATGTTAGATGATAGCTACTTTGGGTTCAGGCTTTTTAAATCTGACACAGTGATAACTTTGAGTCTTTGACAATGGAAAATAATCTCTTCTTTGATTTAGCATTGCATGTTTGTGTTGCATTAGGGGCTCTAATTTGAGAAACCGAACTGGATTGAATTTATTAACTTGATTTACCATAAAACAACAGACTAGGAGCATGGCAGTGATAAATGGTATTCCCTCTTTGGGTTGATTCTTAAGTTTAAGCTATGGCAATTATTCATGATTGCAGCTTACGCGTTATTGACACCATTAAAGAAGGAGGATCCTGTTGCAACAAAGGAGGAAAAGGCTCCTGAACCCGAGAGTCCTCCTCCGTTGGATTTTGACTATGACCCGTACATTGTCCCTGCATCAGCATCCACAGAGCTGCCACGAAAACCCGTCTCTGAGGATCAGCAGAGAGAGCTGTTCCAGTGGATGTTGGAAGAGAAGAGAATGATTAAACCCAAAAACAAAGAAGAAAAGAAGAGAATTGATCAAGAAAAGGCCGTCCTCAAGCAGTTTATACGCGCAGACTCAATCCGACCCTTCTGATTCTCTTTGCACATTCTTCCCTGTGGCTTATCTTTACAGAAGTAGAAGTAAGTAACCTTCCTTTTTTTCATGGAAAATGGCAAATCAAGAATCGTAACACTAGATTCACATGAGATACCTCAGATTGGATCTTCTAGATGATTACTGAAGTTCCTTAGGAGATGAACAATTTTTTTTCGCTTATCTCCTCCATTGTATAAGATTTAGGGGTATTGTCTTAGTTAGCAAACTGTATTACAAGTAATATTGGATAGTTGGATCCCTACTAAGGCTGTGTTTGACTACATTTTGGGTTGGGTACAAAATGATGTTAATAAGGGATCAGGGTTTTGAAGGTATTAGTTTGGATCTTGATTCTTGATTTAGATAAGAAGCATTATCACTTCTCTTGTTGTTGATCCTGTTTACGCTTTATTGATTTTCTTACAAATGTGTAATTGAGTGTCATATAACACTAAGGTGCTTTAATGATAGGATGATGATGCCACAAAGTGGTCATGTGCAAGTTTTTTGTTTTACAAATGGGATCTCATTGTATAGATTTTTGGAGTTCAAGTTATAACTAGTGAATGCCTTCTCTCAATTTTCTCATATTAGATACTTTACTTAAATGGAAAAGATTGGGTTGGATTTAGCAATTTTTAGCATTTTAGATATCCATCTTGATGTGTAGGTTAGGAAGTCTCATTAAATATAATTAAATTCCTATTAAAGTTTTTAATAAGTTTTGCAACTATAAAAACTCTCTCTCAAGAACAATAAATGTTCTATTTTTTAATGCAAACTAATTATCCTACTAATACTAATATATCCTATTGGGTTTATACAATCTTCTCCTTATTGAAATAATAATTAAAAAATATTCTGAAATACAAAAGACCTTTAATAAATACTGAAAAATATTGTTTAAGTTAATAACACTTCTTTCTTACCACTTAAATGCATAAACGGTCTTATATTTCTCATCGTACATTAGTGATAAAAACGAATTCAAATTATAATCTTACTAAACTTGGAAAAATATAAACAAGTTGGTTTTATGAAAATGCCAAAATTAAACATACATCATAAAACATTACAACTGAAATATATGACCCTAAAAATACAAAGAAGGAAAAAAATATAACATTATATCAATTATAATCATACAACTATATACTTATATCTTTAGCTTAACCTTTCATGAACAAATACTTACGACTCATAATATATTTTTCATGCACCAAATCAACCATTCAAAATAAAGGTTTAAATCCAATTTTGTTTCATTACTTTTTTTCATCAAATCACATATATATTTTGCATTTCTATTCTAATTCAAACAATATACATATTTATCTATGTCCACCTATAAACTCAATAACCATAGACACGAAATTCTATCCCGTCAAATGGACGGGCCAAGCCATCTGGTTCTAGTCATCCTTATGTTTGAGATTAACACTCATTTATGGATTAAAAACCTTTAAATATGTTGAGCAAAAGGCCTACCAAAAAAAATCTTGGCCTTGTGTTTTGGATTTTCAAAAATCAATTTTTCTAAGGACACATTATAATAAACTTCGTTAGGAAAGATTTGATATTTTAAAATTATTTATAGATTTTTTTTGAGGTTTTATATTTCAAATCAAATAGTCTTATAATATATTCTGAATACACAATATAAAAACCATATGAAAATAATGCATTACAATACAATAAAATTAAAAACTAATGCAATTTATTAACGTATTAAGACAACTAATTTCCCAATAGAGAAATACAATCCAACGCACACGAAACCTCCCATAAACCATGCCAAAGCGAAGCCTCAAAAGCTAAACAACCTCTACGACGAGCTTGAAGAATGATCTTCGATCCACTAAGTATGAGTTCAACTCTAACTCATATTTTACTTAGTTATTTAACTACTACTCCAATTTCAACTACAATTAATTAAACAACTTGTATGTTGATGCAATTCAGACTATGAGCGCCGCCCAAGAGGAAGCTTTATCATTGAGCTTCGAAGGACCCATCACACGTAGTTGGACCCGCGCCATAGCATCGACCACTTGCTAGTGACCCGTGTATTGGCGTGCCACGACGCACCATCGTCTGAGCCACCATTTGTTTGCCTCATTGCCATCGGCACCGTGGATCCAATTCAGGCGCATCTCACCGTGTCAGCCCTGGCACCCGCGTGCCATTCCTCGACACTTGAGGTTCTCGCCAGCTCCACGACACCCCTGCGGGCCAACACCGCCCAAACTCGTGCCAGTGTCACGACAGTGCGCCTACGTGTCCGCACCATATCATCTATGCGCCAACGTCGTGCCATGGTTTGTTCGCGTGCACCCGTGTTGATGACTTATCTTGGCGTATCATGACTTGCCATTGACCATATCTTTCTTGTTTTAGTATTATTGCTATTTTGAGACATTTCCTTGTAACTTCTGTCATATTTTTATGAATGTTGTGCCTTGATTGCATCCAAGCCCAATTTCGACGCCTAACTAGCTAGGGTCAAGTGTGTCTCTCTACATTTAAAGGCCACTCAAACTCCATTTCTAGGTTAGGCATGTTTTAGTTTGAGATTATAGTAGAAACATTGCTCCTTTAATTCTCACATTGTGCGTCGCCCCTCTCTATGAATCTTCTCCTTCTCGAGTAACTCTCCCTAAAGTTGTTCTCCTCTTATCTCTTAAAACCATCATCAAGCACCCCCAAAACTGAATTGCCTTCGCCAAAAAAACTCAAGGAGACATACTACACGGTCAACTTCAATGTCCTCAAGGCGTTCTTGGGTCCTAACGGAAACGAGGTCGCATCAACTACCATCAGAGTCAAGAGATCAAGTAAGTCTCCTGTTTTACTCCTTGTTTCATTGCGCATAGTTTTATTCCTACCAATCCTTTGTTCATTGATTTAGTTCCGCCATCCCCTCGTTCATGTTCATCTAGACCAACATTCAAAACAAATCATCCTAGACCTACTCGAAATAATGCATGTTTGGTGATTCGTGCATCTTGTGATTGATATTGCATGATTTTCTTTCCTTTGCTTGATAGTCGATTGCCTTGTTTTAATCTTGCCATGCATTATTGTGTTGGGTTAAAAAGAGGATATGATCCATTTCCGACGTTAACCATATCTTTAAAGAGGGTAAAATCCCTTCTAAGATCTCGGCCGAGTATGTACCTTATTCTTGCTTGTTTGAAAAGATATTATAGATGATAGAACACATACTTTTTAAGAAGAAAAAAAAACAGAGAGAGAAAGAAATCAAATAAATTAATCAAAAAGGGGGAAAATCAATCAAGATCAATCAAAATTTCATAAGGAAATATTTGATCTCATCCATTTTATTTTCTATCCTTCAAATTTCGACAACTATATATCATATCTTTCTTCTATCTATCTTGCATATTTTTAGCAAATCTTCCTTATCCCTCTTAGGTCGAGATACGCTCTCTTCTTTCCTTCTACATTGCTTGTATATCTATTGTTTGTGTTGTTTACATTGCTTATTTTTGAGATACCCTTGCTACTTTGTGTGCCATACCATAAAATCCAAGCATGTAGTTGCAGGACGAAGTCGGGGGCACTCGTGCCTCGACGCAAGCCAAATTTGGGTGTTTATGGGACTTATCACGTCTTTTGAGAATAATAAGCTTCGTTGTACATGTTCGGCAAAAGCAAACTTATAAAAGTTTACCGGACTTATCTCGAGCTCAAAATATAATCAACACCCCGAACATTATCAGACTTATCGAAGTAGGTTATCATTACTTTTTTTAAATTTTAGTTAATTTTCCAAGAAAATAAACACCTGTTGCAACACCTAATTTCAACATCAACACCGATAACTATCCAAATGTCGAATGGACCCTAAGGACATGCCCAACAGGTTATCTATAATTTTCTCTAAAACGGAAAATCAAAAGTCAAATTCTCTAACAAAATCTACTTCAACTCCAACAGTTTTCTTATTTTTAAAAACCTAGCATTTATTATTTGCTATTTTATATATAAAATATTTTCCAAAATACAAAAAAAATTAATATAAACATTTGCATGTTTGCATGTGTAATATCCATATTTAATTCATTCTCCAAATACATTTGGAAAATTCCCTAATTTAGGAAAAATATTTGATTTTTTCCCTCAAGCCCTATTTTAAAAAATGAGATAGAGAATTTATTGGACCAAAAAGTTTTTAATATTTTCTTAAAACCACAAATACCAATACATAAGAAAACTCATTCTTGTTGAAAACTCCATAAACCCTACCAAAGCGAAGCCTCGGGAGCTAACAAACACTTAATGAAGCTAACAAACAGCCTTGAAGAAGAACTTCCGATCCACCAAACTAGGGGTGTCCAAACCAGGTTAACCGAGATTTCGGTTAACCGATGTTCGGTTAACCATGATTTCGGTTAGTTAAAACCAAGACTCGTAACCAAACCGTGAATCCCGGTTAACCGTAGTTCGGTTAACCAATTTTTCGGTTCGGTTTTCTCGGTTAACCGATAACCATTTATATAATTTTATCTTAAATAATTAAAACTAAAATAATAAAATTTGAATAAAAAAGTGATAAAGTAAGACTTTTATTCTAAATATGTACTTACACCATTTTGTTTTGGTTTTTGTAAGCAAATATCGAGATCGAGTATATACTATAGTGTTTGAAATCAAACATTGTGTGTATTATTTTTTATCCCATCAAATTTAATAAGTGAGTCCTATATTAATGAGAAGTGGAAAAATAGTGTGTAAGTTGCTAAAATTGGAGAAGGAAAGACTCAAACTACATCAACACCTTGAAGATCATAGAGTTTAACCACTAAATAAAGCAAGGATTACTAATATTTGAAAAAAAATTAATATATTTTTGTTATTATATTATTTATATTATTATATTTAGATGTACAATTTGGAAACCCTAGTTTGTATTCTCTATATAAAGGCCCCTATGGGTGACCTAATAAGATGAATCTGATTTCTCCCCTTTCTCTATGTTCTCTCTGTTTTCTCTTTAATTTATAACACGTTATCAACACGATTTTTTAAAACCGATGGTATAAACTCATTCTTTAATTATTCTTTGCATACGAATAATTTTTTCTCGAAAAAACGATCGTTTTATTTTGATCTTTTTCTCCTTCTCTATGACATCTATAAGAATGGATTACATACATATATAATTCATACATGATATATGTTCGTACATGCTAATCTCTATACTTGCAAATCTACTATATATATAAAAGCAATAAGGTTTGGAGTCTTCCCATTACGCCACCTAGGATTTTGCCACATATCGATCCTATATTAAGCTACCTCAAATTTTTACACGTGTCATTTTCTTATAATTTAGACATCTTTATAAATATTTCATGTCATAGTCCACATGTCAAAATTTTACCATGTCACTCATATATTATGCACACATCATATTGCTACATAATTTACAAATCTCCATCAATTTTTTACTTTTTTTTATATTGGATTACAATAATATTTTTTTGGAAATTTAGTTACATATTTCGAGAAATTTACATATAAAAATATTTTTTACCATATCTTTATGATGCTAACAACTCTCCAATATAATCTACCAAAAAAACTCATATAAATATATACCGAGATCTTATCTTATAACATTTTTAAACTATAAAATTAATCATAGATTGATAATGGTCCATATATATGATATGATCATATATGTAAGTACAGAACAACTAAACGAATATATTGAACAACAAAATTAGTAGTTAACCTATTTTCTAGCAAAATAAAAATTGGTTCGTAAAAATTAATTTCCATGAAATTGACATAATTTTTTTTATATATATTTATAGGATAATATTTTAACATATCTTCATGATCCTAACAACTCTCCAATATAATCTAAAAAAACTCACATAAATATAGACAAAGATCTTATCCTATAATATTTATAAATTACAAAATTAATAATAAATGGTTATTGATCCATATGACCATATGTAAATAACAAATAAATTGAACAAAAAAATTTAACAATTAACATATTTTCTAAAAAAAGAATTAGAATAGATATTTCTAGAGATAATCTTAACATATTTTCGACAACCTTATCATTGTTTTGACTTTTCCAATATGAGTTACGGTATTAAAAAATTGAATCATAATAAATATATCGATAAAATGAGTTACGGTTTTACAATCTATGTACAAATCAAGTCAATTTTTTTTGTTAATCTATATTATTTCCATTATGATATTTAAATAAGATCGAATCTTTTTGTTGCTAAATCTTTAAATTTCAATTATGATATATCTTTGAATTTTCAATTTTGATTTTTTTATAATTTACATACAAATGTAGCCAATTACAATTGTAATGTTCAATTATTATTTCCCGATAATGTTTTTTTGATAATATACGCACATCTCAAATGAATTTTATTTGCTAATCCATATTAAATGTCCCATTATTTTCATTTTTGCTATCAAAATCTTTAATTTAGAATTATGCTTTTTCTTACAATTTATATAAACCACCAATTCACAATTATTATTTATATTATATTTTTATTTGTTAATATTTTTATAGTATATCTAAAAAATATCGAGTCATAGTCGTGCAGGGCATGACAAAACAACTAGTTAATCTCTATTCTATTTCAAAGCTTTGTTTACTAGGATTTTGGCAGTCATTGTTCGTACATGTTAATTGCATACCTTATGATCAAATTATATACATATATATATATATCTTTATTTATATTTTATCTTTCTAGTTGCATATTATTTTATTTATATTAATCCGATTATGAAGTCAATTATTATCTATAATTAATACAGAAATATAGTACATCCCTTGAAGTGGATGTATATATTCATAAACAGATTTGTCCATGTAAGACAAATTACATGAACATATAAAGATAAATATTATCCCCGAAGTGATAATTTTTCATAATCATCATTCCGTGAAGTGAATGAAATATCAATATATAATCCTTGAAGAGATTATTTTCATTCCTTGAAGAGATTGGAACATCATTATATTATCCCTGAAGCGATAATTATTTCCTCCTAAAGAGCTGATTTATAAATAAAATTATCCCTGAAGCGATAATTATTTCCTCCTGAAGAGTTGAATTTACAAAACAATATTATAATTTTATCCCTAAAGTGATAAATTTCATTCCCTGAAGTGAATAAATTATTTTATTTATTTTATTGTTCTTCTATTGTTTATTTATTTATTATTATCATATACTTAATTATATTATATTATTTTCTCTTGAAGAGTTAATTGAATGTACAAAACAAGATTATCCCTGAAGTGATAATCCTCGTTCCTTGAAGTAAATGAAAACTTCATTTTATCCCTTTCTATTTTATACTTGGGGTGATAATTTCCATCCCCGAAGTGGATGAAATGAATAATCCCCCGAAGTGGATGAAATAATTGAATCAATCCCCAGAAGTGGATGAATATAACAAAAGTTCCTCCTTGGAGTGAGTGGTGATACTAAAGTTGTTTCTTGAAATAAATGACATGATTCATGTGCAAAATTGAAAAAGATAAATATCATCTCCAGAAGTAGACGATAAACTTCATATGACAATATTATCTCTTGAAGTAGATAATAAAATACCCACATGAATATCACATCTTGAAGTATGTGACTAAAAGGTCTCATTGAAATCACATCCTGAAATATATGATTGAAAGATCTTATGAATAATCACATCTTGAAGTATGTGATGCAAAGAAGTCTAGAAGACTTCGTATACAATCTCTTGTCACCAGAAGTTGACAATATTTTTATGATACTTTATTTATTTATACTTTTCAATTTAATCATTTATGTTATTGCTTATATACATTTTTATTTACTCTTAAAGTTAAAACATATCATCTCCAGAAGCAGATGTCAGTACGTCCCAATAGAGACAATTTGAAATCATCCCCGAAGAGATGAACTAATAAATCCCATTAGTCCCTCGAGTGAGTAATAGAAGAAAATATTATTTCCTGGAGAAGATGATAAAATTTATGTGACAATGATCATCTCCTGAAATAGATGCTTCTATACACAAGAGTATTATCCCTAGAAGCGGATTTACATACACAATTACTTCTTGTAGTATGATGAGAAGAATTCATTAGTGGAACTATATGAACATATCATCTCCCGAAGTGGATGATAAATGGTTCGAGAAATGCAATTACATTGTCACTTGAAGTTGACAAATGAGATGTTTGGGAGAATCATGAAGCACTTGAAGTTCCAACATACGTGTGCTAAGTCATAATGAACGTATAATATCATCAACTCCATAAGAGATCATTGTACTCTTGGAGAGTTAAGGATCTTCTAAAAAATCTTGTACTCTACTAGTAGTACAGAAAATGTGGTTCTATGTTATGCACAAAACTCTTTCTAAAGGATCACGTACCTAGCATGAACTAAAAGTTAGAGGTCAATTTTGACAAACCTCTTGCATGCCATAAGCATTCCTCCTCCGGAAGAGGGTGTGAAAGAGGTTACGGTATATTACGCATGCGGCCGTTAGTCATGGTTATGACTTATAGCTAGGACGTCGTGTGTTAATTTGATGTCTAGAAGAACATCTTAAGATAAAGGATATCCCATAAATGACATAACTGATCATCAGTCTTGTACCAGTTGTACAAGAACCACACCTTATGAGTATAAGTGTGGAGACCGGTCTAGTCTATATTAAAAATTCTGAATGCACCTTTTTTGAGGCATCTAAATGTTAAAAATTAAGATAATGATTTATCTGATTTGAGTTGATGAGCTCCCAAACATAAGTATGGATCATTGACATTTTTCAATGGTGTCACATCATACAGTATTTGAAAACTAGAAGTTTTCACAAGTCATGCGCAAATTTTAGTGTGAAGATTATGATGACTCTAGAAGAATATATCCCATTGAATAATGTAAACTAACTAACTGGAAGTTAGTTGAGGATAAGATATTTTTGTGGCATGATTAACTTAGTCACTCAAGTGAAATAATAATGCGCATGATCGGTATAGGATCAAAAGATCTTGAGACTTGAAGTCTCTTCCTAAGAGTGACCTTGAAAGGCTTGTGCTCTTGGCAAATTAATAACAAGGCCGGTTTAATGTAAGTAAAGGCAAAGTCTCCTATGCTTCTTGACTAGGGTCAAGTGATATAAGAGGACCAATTACATCGCCATATGAGCCATTGTGGAATATCATGTAATGTTGAAAGATGCCTCAACCCATTGGTTCTAAGGAAAATGGAGGAGAATGGAATTAATCAATATGTGTAGTGGTTGAGCAGTGGATAGCTCTCACAAATATTCACAAAACGACCCAGGTAGAGTCGTTAATAATAAGGTCATAATTGATAGCCAGGCAAGTGCTATACATGACATACGCGACCTGGAAGAGTCGTGGTTAAATAGGGTCATGAATATGAATATCGATTAATTAATTCGACAAGACCGACCGCTTATAGAAAATTCTCCTAATGGAAAGACTATATATGTCCTCCACCTCCAAATAATTTTTGAGTGGTGCCACACATAAAAGAAAGTTGGGATTAAACAAGAGGATTGGATCCTTGTTGTTTAAAGAACACTTTGAGCTTAAAAGCGGTGATCAATATATTGCTCGGTATTAAACGTATCACTTTGGCGAGGTGAAAAATCCCAACTTTAGGGGCTAGAGATAAGTGAGACTAAAAGTTAAGAGATTGCATGAGATGCAACTTAGAAAGCTAAACCAGAAGTTTAGCAAATTGTATAACTAAACCGGAAGATTAGAGGATTGTATAGCTTCATGATGTTTACCAATGTCATGAAAGTGCTTAAAGTCACAAACACCAACCGAAAATGCGCCAACTCATTTGGAGATACCAGTAGTAACTTCAAACCAACACATAAGCATGCTTGAAGCATGAGAGACATTTTTGGATTTAAGGATACATTCCCCAGAAGAGGAAAGAGCCAGTTACATCCCAAATGGATGATATGTCAACTGGAAATAAACATGAATATAGAACTCCTGAAGAGATTCTATCTAAAGACTCTAAAAGCAAAGAAAATGGCATGAGCAACAATTTGGAAATGTCGATTAATTATGTAAGCATCGGTACAACGTATCGAGAAGATATCTTTGCTTATTCAGTTATCGTAAAAGTCATTAGAGAAGATGCTAATAATCCCCAAACAATGGAGGAATGTCGACATCAAAATGGTTGGAAAAGCTGGAAAGCAGAATTGGATACGTTAAACAAACTAGGTGTTTTGGGCTTGTAGTTCCAACACTAGAAAGTGGAAAAACCAGTCTGTTATAACTGGTTGCACAAGGATTCTCGCAAAAACCTGGAGTGGATTACATGGAAATGTATTCACCAGCAGTGGATGCAACAACACTCAGGTTCCTTGTTGCTTTAACCGTTGTTGAGCGTTTGAAAATGCAACTCCTGGATGTGGTAACATACCTATATGAGTCGTTAGGTACCAACATATACTTGAAAATCCCTAAAGGATTGAAAATGCTTGAAGCATTTAAATCAAAACCGCATTACATTTATTGCATTAAACTTAGAAGATCGCTATATGGATTGAAACAATCGGGAAGAATGTGGTATAATCGCCTTAGAGAATATCTACAAGGCAAGGATTTGTCAGCGATCAAATAGGTCCTTGTGTGCTCATAAAAACAACAAATTTGAGATATGTAATCATTGTTGTTTATGTTGATGATTTGAGTATTATTGGGACTCCAGAAGAGATCCTAATAGAAGTTGATTATTTGAAAAGAGAATTTGAAATAAAGGACTTAGGAATATCAAGTAATGTCTCGGCTTGCAGTTTGAGCATACAAATGGAATAAACGACCCATTGAATTTGATGATAGCACATTCATTAAGTGCACCAATAGTACTAAGGTGCTAAGTGTGAAAAAGGATCGTCTTTTGTCCCTGATCAGAAAATGAAAGAGATATTTTGTCTTGAAGCACCATATCTAAGTACAATAGGTGCATTAATGTACCTTGCTTCATTACCTCAATAATTTCATTTTATGTGACAATGATTTATTGTCTCCTTTAAACATACAATAGAGATTTTTGGTCCAGAAGTACCAAATTTTTTACGAAATCCCACGATGACAAATATGTGTCGTATGAAGAAGCATATGTTTAACGGAGGGGGAGCATCATTATACAACTGTACTCTTTTTCCCTTGGCTTTGGTTTTTATCCCACTGGGTTTTTCCAAACACGGTTTTTAATGAGGCAGTTCGTCATATAAAATCTCTGATGAGACAATCTCGGCCTGAAGTTCGAGATATGTGAAAGAATGAAGTTTTTATCCATCCATCAAATCAAGTTGAAAGGAGCCAACAATGATGTATATATGAAGAGAATTCAACATGAAGTGATCAACCAAAGTACATATCATCAAGTGTTCTCAAACTACAAGATTCAACCCAAAAGCAAGATGGATGCTCAATTCAGTCAAGCAATGAAAATATATTTCAAGTTGAGAGAAAGACTCATAACTGCACTCTTTTTCCCTTAGTCTTGGTTTTGTCCCATTGGATTTTTCAGACAAGGTTTTTAACAAGACAGTTAGTAATGTACATATAAGGGGGAGTGTTATAATATTATTTATATTATTATATGTAGATGTACAATTGGAAACCCTAGTTTATATTCTCTATATAAAGGCCCCTATGGGTGACCTAATAAGATGAATCTGACCTCCCCCCTTTCTCTCTGTTATATGTAAAGACGTGAATCGAAACCAAACCGAACCGAAAAACCGAAATTATTTTCGGTTCGGTTAACCAAACCGATTTTTTTTTAAAAGTCGGTTTGGTTAACCGAAAAATCAACCGGTTTTTTGGATTTTGGGTTCAGTTTCGGTTTTTTATGGACACCCCTACACCAAACAAGTAAATGAGCATACCCACTTGGGATTGTCACTGTGTTAGGTGTAGTATATATAGGATTACATGAGGGAAAGATATCAGATCTTAACCATAAATATAAACAAGAATATCTACAATATTATCCCATACAAGGAGTATATTATAATTTTTATTGAAAAAAAAACTCCGGACAAGGCCCGAGTCTTCGATCTAGTTTTCTTACTATGATACAATAAAAATAAGAGCTTTTCTTGCCAAAATCTACCTTTTAAATTATGTTTTTTTAAGAAACCGCCTTTTAAATTGTTTTTAAGGAAAACCATCTTTTATAATACAAACACCCAATATTAAACACCTTAAGTCATTTTTCGGGAAAGTTTTACTCTAATCGGACCGAAATGCCCTTTTAAATTCATTTATTTTATTTTATTTTTTATTTTTTTAAACTTAAACTTCTATTTTTATTTATTCTTTTTCATTCACATTTATATCTTAATCCGGTAGTAAGTCTTAACCTAGTTTCTACGGAAGAAGAACATAGATGAAGTTAAGTTAATTACAAGTTAAATTTTGAAAAAGAATTTGCATTTCAAACTTGGTTCAAATCCCTAGCAAGATTCTAGTGTAAGGTATGTACATTGCATATTGTCTTTTACTCTTTTTATTTATGTGATTTATAACCTTTGATTTATGACCTTTGATTCAGTGAGGTTGTTGTTTACGTACTTCAAATGGAATTTGATCGTCAAAGTTGTTGCAACCTGCTTTTTAAGCATTATCATTGTTTTTTGGTACCGTAAATTTTTGTGATGGAATTGCTATAAATTAAAGATATAGATTATGTATAGCTGCGCGTTATGTAAATCAACACTTTCCTTATATCTTAATTGAACTAATAGTAGACAAGTTGCAAGAACTCAAAAAAATCTGCTCTTTTAAGTGCCAAAAAGCTCAGTACCAGAGTCCCAAAAATCAGCTCTTTTTTTAATTCTGCAAAATCAAGACGCAAAATCAAGAGTTCGTTTTTACTCTTCCAGTTCCAGTGTTTCACATCATGAACGACCACTTATTCTACAATATTTCTCTCGGCGGTGGACGAGGCGGCGTCGATATCCCTGGTGTTTTTCATCTTTCTTATCGGAGTAGAGTTACATGGAAGGAAAGAGGCGGAGGGGAGGTTGTCTGTGTCGAAAACTTGAAGACATATCGTGGATGAGATCCGCAAAAAAGATTTCGATCCGCAAAAAAGATTTCGATCTGCCAAAAGGTTTTGATCCGCCACAAGATTCGGATTCAAACGAGGGAGGAGGTTCATCTCTTTGTGGGCTTTCGTAATCAGGTACTGGTTCTAAATTTTGCGTTTTGAAATTAGGGCTCGCATTATTTAATGTTGCGGTTCTAATTGGTGGAAATTAGGGTTTTGAAATTAAAGGTCGAAATCGGGTACTTGTTCTAATTGGTGTGAAAAGAGGGCTCGGATTGAAATTTGAAAAGCAAGTTCGAAATCGGGTACTGGTAGGTAGGGTTGTTCATCGGGCTATTAAACCCGCACTTACGAATTAAGGGTCAACCCGTAAGACCCGTAATATATACCTAATATATTTATTCCATAGGGATTACATGCATTTATAAGCCTAATTCCCTCCACATTTTAACACATTTTCGATGTGGGAAGGAGGGCATTTGTCCTACATCGAAAATTTGGAGAATGGAGAGGGAATTTTGAGCTTATAAAATCACTAAAGAAAGCCCATATTAGTCTAAAGTTTCTCTAAAGCCCATTTACACTTTTGATTCTTTAATCCTTATTTTGGCTTAACCATTGTGGTAGGCCTTGTATGATTTTATAAGCTTCAATCCCCACTATATTTCTCTGGATTTTCGATGTGGGACTCTGAATTTCCGATGTGGGAAGTGTGTCTTTGTCCCACATCAAAAATTTGGTAGAAGGAGAATGAGGTATGAGCATATAAAATGCAAGTGGAAGTAATCTATTGTCTTAAGCTTTTTAAGACTTGGGTTTTGAGACTTTCAAAAACAATATTTTTTTACGAGTTGACCCGTAACCTTAAAATCCTTATGAAAAGGGTTAAACGGGTTGACCCGTGACCCGCCCCGTAACTCGGATTATACGATAGGGGTTGAAATAGGTAAACCCTACTGGTAGGGGTTGAAATTAGGATTGAAATCATGAATTTCAACCCTACTGATAGGGATTGAAATTAGGATTGAAAGCATGAATTGGGAGGGTAGAGGTTGAAATTAGGATTGAAACCATGAATTGGGAGAATTAGCTTTGGGTGAACTTATGGTAAATCGGATTTGGGTAGTTACATAATGGATTTGTGCTCATTTGATTGATTGTTTTGGATTTCAATTGCTTTCTCTCAAATGCAAATACTTTGTCGCATATTTATGGGTAATGGTAGTGGTTTTCTGATTGAATTATTAGGGTTTGTTAATAAAGATTTGAGGGTTAATTGTCTTTACAAGATCATTCTTTGTGTGTCATGCCAATCACAAGTTTATTAACTAGTGCATGTGAATTTTGTATACAACTAGTTAAATTGTTTAAGTAACCATCTGGATTGTTGGTTTTTTTATGTACTAGGTATTATCGCGTGCAGTAGTTGACTTTTTTTCATTTTAATTGATTTATAGTGATTTTAGACCTTTTAAGGAAATAAATTAAATATTAGAGGTAAAATAAATATTTTTAGTATTTCTAATTTATTTTTATCAACCAATAAATACCCATTTTGTATATGTTTTAATTAAAAACTATATATAAAAATACAAGTAAAAAACCATTTTTGAATGCAAAGAATTAGTTTAGGAAAATTTTTTAGCCATAAAATGATTTTTTATTTCAAATAAATTTTTTTAATATTTCATTTAATTTTATCTACCCATAAATACCCATTTTGTAATTAGATGGATTTACTCAACACATATTTTAGGGAGAGCTCTTTAGTTCTAGTTTGTGGCTCTATGGGTTGTTGGGGGTGTTGGATTAAGGCTCGAAAAAATAGAGAACTTGAGGCCTTCAATGGCGGATTGAGGTGGTGGGGAAGAAGAAATCTATTATAAACCTATAGGAATTCTTTTTTTTAATTAAGGTTGAGGCCACTTGTAATAAATCTTTAATTTTTCCAACGATTTGAGTCTTTTTCTATCATTTATTTTATTTTTTCTGAATAAAAATTGTACAAATTTATCAGTTGTTAGAAAAAAAAATTACTTACATTTAAAATTTTATTTTTAAAAATTTTAAACAAATGTGCGTATATAATTATTCCATACTTTTTAATTTTGATATTTTAACAAATTATAAATGTCCAAAATTTTCAATTTTGAAGACAAAGAAAACGGAATTTTTTATTTCCCCTTTAATATTAAATGTTTATGTTGGACCCATACATATGCCAAGCAACAAATAAAAGTAGTTAAATCCGCCACTACTCGATCTCGTCAACGAGCGCTTTCTCTCTCTTCTCTTTATTCACCCCTCTCCGTTATTTGGCTAAATCTCCTGGTTTTGGCCTTTGCCTCCCTCTTCATTACTGCGAGTCAGAGGCGAGAATATGTGGCTAAATCTACGGGTCAACTCCTAAGCTTCCCGGAAAATGGAGCCGAGATGACGCAGGATTAATGCTACAATGTCCATCTAGCTTTATAACTTAGCCAATTACAAGGTTCGATAATTCAAAGGATTAATAGAACTCAATCTCATCGAGTTGACAGACTTTAAGAGTCCACTTAGTGAATGCTCTCAAAGAAGAAAATGAACTATGAAACGATTTATTAGATTTAATTTGAAAAACTAACTTCGAATGATCATATCCAGAAATCATTCTAAAATATAAGTTAAGTTTGAAAGACGGAAATTAAATGACGACTCATTTTCGGGATTTGCTTGCAAGCAAAGCGAGACGACAAGCAAAACAAGTTACCATGTGAATCAAGACGGACCATCAGAATTCCATGCCACACGAAGCAAGAAAAACCTGGGACCACCCACCTTTTCTTTTTCTTTTCCTTTTTATTTCTCATTTTAAACTACGAAAACTCCGAAAATCAGTGAGCGACAAATACAACTTCACCGATGTATAGCGGCTTCGTTTGACATTCGTTTAACCGTTTTGAGTGATTCAAGCAATAGTTGGAAGTCGTAATCACCCTTTTTCTACTTTTGGTAACATATTTTCAAGTTGTTGAGGAATGATGGAGAATGGAGGCGACAAAAATCACTCGCTGAAGCTGAATTTCTGGGGAAATATGGAGTAATTTTTAAGCCACCTTATCCACATAAACAAATAAAAAATATTATGAAATTAACATATGTTCTTGAATAAATAATATAAATATGAAATAACACATCATACCCTAAATATAGATTAATATCGTAAAAATATCAAAATCTATATGCTAAATCGAATATTTAATGGTGTGAATTTTTTTATCCAAAAGAATATTTATACTAACAAATAAATCCTAACAAATGTATCATTAAAAATTAAATTTTGTACGTGTAATAAATCTACTCATATATTTTTTAATGGTGAAACTGAGAACTATTCATTGAAATGTATATACTTTTTTTACTTGATTGAAATTGTTATGGGTTGAAATCTTAATAAATCAATCGTGAATTGATATTAATCAGTTTTTTTGAGTTAAATGATATTCGTTAAATTTATTTATATGATTTGCCACTTAAATTGTAAAAAAAAGTATGTAGAGCGCAAGAGTCCAGCGACACCACCACACTTCACCATCCTCTCCATCGAAGCGCTAGCGCAGGTTGAAATGTATATACTATTTTCTAATCTCGAAATCGATCGGTAAGTGCAGGTTCTACCCTTCTTATTTATTGAACTATTGATCGTATGAAGTTGATATATAGTTTCATTGATTAATTCAGTCGGGGTTTATATGATTAATCTACTGAATATTCAACTGCTAAATTTGAGGTGATCCTATCGACTTAGTTCATTTGAATAATATGACACTTGTTAACGTAGGCTGAAACATGAATTGGTGCTCAATTAGGCTGAATTTGTGGTGTTGATTTTGCTTGTAACAGGGACAATATTTTAAATCTTGAATTAACACATACTTGTTTGATAATAGTTAAAGAGAAATTGGGTTGCTGGATTGGTTTATTGATTGAGAGTTGCTTATGCTGGCAATTGGCTTTGTTTGTGTGTATGAAAGTCCGTGGTTATAACGGGGGGTCGTGCTTATACGTAAGCTCAACACATAAGTTCATGGGGTTCCATCCTAAAACCAATTGGCAATAGAAAGAGTAACCCAAAGGTATATTGTGGGAAGTAGGATTCTCAACACGCCCATGCAAGTGCAACTGGCCTGGCCCAGTTGACACTTGGACAAATGGGTCTAGCATCTCAATCTCTTTATAGCTAGCCCAAGAACGGGTGATGGCATCTCAATCTTTTTATAGCCAAACACAAGCTAGGAAACGGGTCCGGGACCAGACCGTGAGCTCTGATACCATGTCAAAGTCTGTGGGTCATAACGGGGGGTTGTGCGCATACGTAAGCCCAACACATAAGCCAATGAGGTTCCATCCTAAAACCAATTGGTAATAGGAAGAGTAACCCAAGAATATATATGTAGGCTTATTTAACTCTCAACTTCTGATGTGGGAAGGAGGATTCTCAACAGTGTGGTTGGTGTTGAAGCGTTTACAATCTACCCTAATACATTATAAAGCAGAACCCAAGTCTGTTGTAAAATTTGCGCCACGTGGCATTTTTAAATAAGTTAATATAAAATTATATTTTAATAAGTTTTGTAACATCTTATAGTATTCTTGCTATATATACTAAATAGATAACATGTTTATATAATTTTTTATGTATATAATTTTCTATCTATGGATTATGTATTAGTTTACTACAATAGATAACATATTTTATATACATAAATTTTTTTTTATCTTTTAGGGTTTAGGGTCTTAATATATTTTTTTTATCTTTTAACAAGGCTTGATCTCCAAGTATAAAATTTATATCTATATAATGATATAATTTTAAATAATAAGTTTTGTTATGTTAATATGTAAATGTCAAAAATAAATAAAAATTCGAATTTTTAATTTAAATTAATAAATTTATATTTTCTTTATCTTTTATGCATGTATATTAAAGATTTTTTCTTAAATCAAAGTTTGATAAAAAAGTAGAAAAAATTTACAAATCTTGATGAATACTTTGCTTAAATTGAATTTTGAAAAAATTTACATTATATTTTTCTTAATTTCAGTGTATAAAAAAATAATGAAATATTATTTAAAAATATTCAATAAAAAATAAAATTAATATTTGAATAATTTCAATTATAATATGGAGTACAATTTAAAAAAAATTTGTCTATTGCATAATTTATTATAATATTATATAAATATATTTAGTATTTTAAATTAATATCATATAATTGTATAGTTTTTTAGTAAAATTATCCCGTGAATATCACGGGACTTTAACTAGTTTTGATTCATAATGAAGCTCGTGTATTACAATTAGAAACTAATCTCATAGTTTAATTTACATAGCAGGTATGCACCACCCTTTGATTTTAGTTTGCACTTTTCTTTTAACAAATAATTACAAAACAAGCCCATTTATTTTCTCCTCACGCGACCCCGACTTCCGATCGGCCCATAGTCTTCCGACCACGTCTTGCCTCCCGTACCGTCCCTTCCTCCTCACTCTTCCTTCCCCTACGCAGACCAACACACTAGGGCTTGTTGTCTCCTTGCTCCACCGTGCCCTAGCTGCTCCACCGTACCTGTGTCGTACAGAGTTTTGCTTAATTGTTGTACTTGGAGTTCTGTTGCATTACAAGTTAATCCTGCATAATATACAATCTTTATTTTTAGTTGGCATATTGAAATAAAGTCCATTTATATATTTACCTATAAACTTGACATCACTTGAATATATTGAAAGACTATTTCTCATGTCTAAGCAGTCAAATCCTATAAAAATAAAAAACAAGCTTATAAATGGGTATGCACACAATTATTCAACATGCCGAAGAGAAAGAAAAATTACTTGCAAATATATGTAATCATCAATATCCATCCTTTAGTAATTCGTTAAAAGTTGAAATTTACTCAGACTCTTTAACTTATACTAAAATGGTGTGCAAAGTTTGGTTGCACACAAGGCGGTGGCGTGCACTATTCTTGTGCACACAAGGTAGTGGCGTGCACTGTTCTTGTGCACACAAATTTTGTGCGTGCAGAGTGCTTTTGCACACAATTTCCTTGCGTGCAAAACTGTTTTGCACAATCGGAGCGTACTTGGCTATTGAGTTGCGAAAATCGTTAAATTGATATATCTTGGAATGTCGACTACGGAACTAATCTTCATTGCTTCTTTTATTATCACTCAATATGTTTCAAGAAGTGAGAATTTGAAGCATTTTTTAGCGTGGAATAGGGTTGGTCGGTTGGAGCAGTAAAGAAAGAGAGAAGGGAAGTGAATTTGCGCTAATTTCATAATTTTTCATAAATTAAATGTTGCATATTAATTTTATGGGCGGTGCATAACATGAGCCTTAATTTAATATATGGTTGCAGAAAACCACCCGCCAATTATATGGTTGTGCACAAAACCACCCATATAAACCGAAATTACAGTAAACCACCCGAAAAAAATTCCGTCTGCGAAAAGCCATCCAAACCTCCATTCCGTTTAATATCCCGTTAGTGAATAATAAAGTTACCAAATTACCCCCGCTTTCCATCCATCGCCTCCCCCAACTCTCCACTTCCTCGACACATTTGGCAGAATCCTCCATCTAATTCTGAATATACTTCTTCGCTCCAGCATCGCCTCCTTTCTTCTCCAGCAACGCCTCAGCCACCGGCCGCTCATATCCCTGCAAGCATCGAAGTTGTTGGTCTTCTTCTGCCTCGCTTTCGTCGACGCCCCATGGAAAAGAGATCCAAACCGTCCCTTGCCACTAAGGAGCGAGAAGTTAAGTTGGATCGTCGAAGGGCTGAGTTTTGGAGAAACAAGGGTTTGGTCGTCAATGAATCTTCCATTTAGGGTAAGCTTTTGGAATTGGGAAGGATTTGGGCAAGAGATTGGATTTGTTGCTTGATGAATTATATTGGGGCTTGGATTGGGAATTGTAGGGTTAGGGTTTTTTTATCTAAACAATAATCCTCAAAAGGTCTGACACATTGTGAGAAAGGATCAAGCCAAAACAAAGAATTTTTTCCGACCTAAATCCTGCCTGGAATTTTTCTAAGTTGACGATGCACATTTTCGTGAGCTTGGTCCTCCGTCGTCCAATAACTATTCCCGGGGCCATTGCCAAAAGTTGGAAGGTGGAAATGTGGGATTCATATTGTAGCCGATAGTAGCGCCACTACATGCCTTGTGTGGTCGCCAATCGCCGGCGAAACTAGCTCGACGAACACTGATGTTTTCAGCCCAAAACTTCGATTGTTAAGGAGCAGTTTTCGCGAGCCTCGTAATCCGCCTTCCGGCCACCTATCCGGACTCCACCCGTGATGTATAATTTCAGTTGTCGGATGAGATTTGGAAGAAATCACTCGATACAGCCTCTATCGATTGTTCTGCCTCTATCTTTCTCCTTCCCCCGGGATTTTGAAAGGAATATTGACTAAAAAGAGGGGGTAATTTGGTAAGTTTATTATTCACTAACGGGATATTGAAAGGAATGGAGGTTTGGGTGGTTGTTCGCAGACGAAAATTTTTTTCGGGTGGTTTACTAGAATTTCGTTTTATATGGGTGGTTTTGTGCATAACCATATAATTGACAGGTGGTTTTCTGCCTTAAATATAATTAAATTCCTATTAAAGTTTTTAATAATTAAATTCCTATTAAAGTTTTTAATAATCTTTACAATTATAAAAACATCTCCCTCTCAAGAACAATAAATGTTCTATTTTTTAAATGCAAACTAATTATTCTACTAATATATCCTATTGGGTTTATACAATCTTCTTCTTATTGAAATAATAATAAATAAAAAAATCTGAAATACAAAAGACCTCTAATAAATACTGAAAAATATTATTTAAGTTAATAACACTTCTTTCTTACTGCTTAAATGCATAAACGGTCTTATATTTCTCATCATACATTATTGATAAAAACTAATGGGAAATTTCTTTTGGTGTCTTCCAGTTTTCAACTTTTCCTTTTGGTATCCAAAAAAAAAACTTATTCCTTTTTGCACCCCTCTACTTTGTATAAATGTTATCCTGTAACCTAAAAACTAATTCTCATGTTGTACTCCTTGTTTCATTGTGCATGGTTTTATTTCTAACAATCCTTTTTTCATTGATCTAGTTTCGCCATCCCCTCGTTCATGTTCATCTAAACCAACGTTCAAAACAAATCATCCTAGACCTACTCGAAATAATGCATGTTTGGTGATTCTTGCATCTTGTGATTGATATTGCATGATTTTCTTTCCTTTGCTTGATTATCGATTGCCTTTTTCAATCTTGCCATACATTATTGCGTGTATTAGGGTTGAAAAGATGATATGATCCATTTTCGTATTCTGTTAGCCATATTGATGCGACCTTACTCATCTTCGGGTCAAACGGGGGCGAATCTAGACTCGAAACGCCCGAATCTATTTTTGATAATCGTAATCGGGATAAATACGAGACCATAAAGTGGACTCACGAGCCTCTGCCCTCGGGGCGAGGCAGAATCAAGGCCAAGGGAAGAGAGTTAGAGAGGGGGTGACGCCCGGGCCAAAGGGGAGGAGAAACTCGACTCAAAGCTTTGGCTTAATTATTTTGCACGTGATTAATACAAGGGGGCGTGGCTCCTTTATATAGAGGAGGTCACACGAAACCTTAGTTCTAGATGACGGTGGATTGGGGCTAGTAAGCATACTAGGCCCAACATCCAAGCCCATAATATTAATAATAGAAACTACTATAAAGGAAAGGTGCAATCTAACCCTAATGGCATAATGGGCCTTATGATAGCTTATTGGGCCGGTCCCTTAAGCATAAGAGAACACACGCCCAAAAATAGTAATAGCGGAAATATAAAGACGGAAATAGACATAATAGAAAATAATAGATACAGAGACTAGGTCCTAATCCAAAGGGGTTTCAAAGGTTTAGGCCGTCTCGGGATGGTCGGTGTTGGGTCCGAACCATGGCATGGTCGCATCACATATCTTTGAAGAAGATAAAATTCCTTCTAAAATTTCGGCCGAGTATATACCTTATTCTCGCTTGCTTGAAAGATATTATAGATGATAAAATACATACAATATATTGGTAATTGACTTTTAAGAAAAAAGAGAGAAAATGAAATCAAATAAATTAATCAAAAAGGGAAAAAATCAATCAAGATCAATCAAAATCTCATAAGGAAAGATTTGATCTCACCTCCTTTATTTTCTATCCTTCAAATTTTGGCAACCATATATCATATCTTTCTTCTATCTATCTTGCATATCCTTAGGAAATCTTGCTTATCCCTCTCTTAGGTCGAGATTCCCTTGCTTCTTTCCTTCTACATTGCTTGTATATTTATTGCTTGTGTTTTTTACATTGCTTATTTTCGAGAAACCTAAGCCACCCAAACCGAACATATGCTGCTTTGTGTATTTTTAACTTTGGGTCGGTGTAACTTATCTTTCTCGTCCCCTCTTTTTGCTTGTTGTTTTTTAGAACTCCTAACTGTCACTATGATTCGTGTGGTGATACATCAAACACGAGTAGTGAACACCAAGATCCGAATGTGGAGGTAGATCCGAACACCTCTAAGGATACGCCTTTATTACCGACGCTCGTAGTTGATGACAAGGCTCGAATTGCAACCTTGGGGAGAATGGTGGCCGAGCTTCGAAATGAAGTCCGTGCACAATCCAAGCACACCCAACATACCACTCCATGTGGCATAAAATCCAAGCATCCGCACGCTGAAGTCGGGGGTGCTCGTGCCTCGGCGCAACCCAAAGGCAAAACCGTGGCCGACCCTTCGTCACATCAGGGCTTTCAATGCCGTGAATCGATTAAGGATATTCGCGCCCATCACGATGATCGGGACAATGGTGGTCGCAAGAGCAAGGATTTCCGGCATGTGGTCCATGCTTATAAAAAATATTTTTATTAGAAAACATACTAATTTAGTTAAAAACTAACGGAAATTCACAAGTAAGGTCACTAGCCGAACTTTTGCAAAAATTCATGGTATCACTCGAAATAAGTTTTTTTTTTCCAGAATATCATCCAAAAAAGTCAAAAATTTAAGGGTACCAATTGAAATTTCCCTAAAACAAAAAAATTAATTCAATATAACCTATTAAGGGCCCGTTCGGCATGCATAAATTTGGGTGTTTATGGGACTTATCTCATTTTTTGTGAATAATAAGCTTTGTTGTATTTGTTCAGCAAAAGCAAACTTATGAAAGTTTATCGTACTTATCTCGAGCTCAAAAGATAATCATCACCCCCAACATAGTCAGACTTATCGAATAGTTTATCTTTGCTTTTTTAACTTTTTAGTTACTTTCCCAAGAAAATAAACACATATAATCAAATCTCTACCGAACACCCTCTAACTTATAGAAAAATAAACACCCAAATTTCAACACCTAATTTCATCATCAACACCGACAAGTATCAGCACCATAAGTATCGACACCGATAACTATCCAAATGTCGAACGGACCCTAAGGGTATGTTTGGATGATGGGATTTGATTGGATTTTTAGAGAGGGAAATTATATGAAACATTTTTCTATTGTTTGGTTGCAATTTTATATGAGAATTGATAGATTTTATAAGAAAATTAGAAGTAAAATGATGGAAAATTGAATCCCATCAAATTGTTGGAATTTGATAAAAATAAAAATACATATTTTAAACTTTATGTAATTTCTATATTCTTTATAATAGATAATTTTAAACAAGAAAAAAAAAATCTTAACCACATTTTTCTCATCAAAACTCAACTATAACCATACAAAGAAATCATAAAAAAAAAACTCTATTTTCCAAAGAGAAAAAAAAAATCCAACCGACGCACCCTTGTTAAAACCTCCATAAACCCTTGACCAAAAATGAAGCTAACAAACAGCCTTGAAGAAGGATTGCCGTTCCCCCCACTAAAAAAAGAAGAAAGATTGCCGATCCACCAAACAAGTATGAGTTCATCGTCGCATCAAAAAATAACCTTCTCGAGCTTCAAGAAGGAAGAGGCTGTTCCCCCTCGATCTTCTCCTGGATCCGAAATTCGCCCCGGAAGGCTCAATCGCCTCGTCAAAATCGGGTTCAAGTCTCTCGTCGCTTTGAATCTCGGCCTCTGCGGTACGTTTCTCAATCTCTGATTTCGCGAATGTTTCGGCGAATCGTTACAATTTTCTGTGAGTTTTGTTTGATGTTTTGAACACTGTGTAGGTTTGGGATGGAATTTAGGCTAATTATGAAAAGATTCTACTTTCTGCTGTGAATATGCTTGTGATGAAGAATCGAGATTTGCACATTATTGTCTTAGATTTGAAATTCAGTTTTTAACATAAACTGGCCTCTTCCAACTTTTGAGGAGTGAATTATCTCTGTTGAAGATTTGATCACACTTCGTCTAGGTTTGGGGTGGAATATAGGGTTAATTATGAGAAGAGACCTCTTTCTGATATAAATCTGATTGTGATGAAGAATTGGGATCGTCGCATTGTTGTTGTTGTTGCATAAAATCATTGGATAAGTGCTTGAAACTGGCCTCTTACACTTAGTGTAAATTTAGTCTGTCTGGATATCTTCTGAAGAGATTAAAACTGTTCTAAAATTCAGTTTTGAAAGTAAATTATATAAATGTTTAGCAATGTGGACTTGATATTCAGTCTTGCATAGGAAGAGATGAAAAAAACTGATTTGAAATTCATTCTTGCATATAAATGATAGTATATATGTTTAGCAGTGTGGACTTGATGGATTTTGTATCAGTTTGATAGTCCCTTGTGTTGGTTTATACTCCAAAATTGATTGGATAAGTATCATATAACATCAGTGCTAAGTTTATCAAATCAAACAAAACTGTGTGG